>VYXD01014668.1:130413-347434 GCA_013397195.1 Hylia prasina
AAAGAAGAGGGGGTGGGAGGGGAAGCAGGGATGCTTTGGGAAAATGTTGGAGGCAGATGTGCCACCTTTGTCCCCGCGGCGGCTCTGCCCCCCGTGTCACCCAGCTGTTGATGCGCCGCCGCTGGCCAGCGCTCGCCGCGCCGGTGCCGCTCCCCGCGGCAGCTCCGTGGGGACCCCGCCGGGACCCCCCCACTCCCCGCCGCCATCCCGGGGAGCCATCTTAAGGCTCCCGTGCCCCCGGAGCGGGGGCCGGCGCCGGCCTCGTCCGTGTGCGTTCGCGGCACTCCCGTGGTCTGTGCCCCCGCCTGGAGCAGGAGGGCTGTGCTTTCCCTGCCTCTCCGCTTCTTGGTGAGGGGCGATTTTTCCTCCCCTGCCTGGGCAGATCCGTTTCACAGTCATCTCTCTTGCCAGCCCGAATTCCCAGCACGTATATTGTGCCGTTCCTCCATTTTTTTCCCCACCCAGGCATCAAGTTTTGAA
This sequence comes from Hylia prasina, assembly GCA_013397195.1. NCBI lineage: Eukaryota > Metazoa > Chordata > Aves > Passeriformes > Sylviidae > Hylia > Hylia prasina. Next base: position 130,894 of record VYXD01014668.1, read on the forward strand.
TCGCACCCAGGAGCCTCTCCTTCCTACAGGTGCATGTAGGAGTAGACTGTTGCGCTAGTCAAAGAGCTCGCGAGGAAGGATCCTTGCGAGGAGGTGGTGTTTTGCCTCTTTGCTGTCATCTGCATAAAGAGCACTCGATTATTATTTGGAAGGCGCAGTTTATTTTTTAAATTACTGCGAAGAAGCAAAACCAAACACCATCCTTTTACAGAATCAAAGCTTATCCTTTTCAACGGATTCTTAGTGCAAAAGATAGCAGAGCTTTATGAACATGTTTATCGCAGACAGTATTGGATCTTTGCTTGGGGAGGCATCCACGCATTTTTCTTTGAGAATGCAAAGCAGGGCAAGATTTAACTTGCTTACAGGACTTCCCCCTCTACCTTGCTGCTTATTCTTAATTGAACAATGTGTAAGAATTTTAAACAACTATTCTTTCGACCAAAATAAATTGAGAGAGTAGTAAATGCTCAGGTGCTGCAGAAAACTCGATCTTAAGGGGTATGTACTACTGAATAAACAGGACAGGAAGGCTTCCATCCAGTTAGAAAAAGACATTGTAAGGGAAAGAATCAAAATGAGAAATGTTTGTGTCTCAATACTTACATCAATCCTGAAGTTGTAAAACTGATTCCTGAGCACATTTTCCACTGTTCAATTTCGGCACAAGTGTATGCATCTATATCTGTACATGTAATGGAAACATCCCACTGCCATGTGGTCTTAAAACAATCTTTTTGGATTAGACCCATTTTAGTGTAAAACAATTATAACTGAGTACTTTTTTCTTTTGTCTCACAGAGGTGAACTATGCAAGTAGCACCAGGATTCCTCTCCCTGGTGACGGACCAGCTATTCAGTCAAACAGTTCAGCACCATCCAAGCAAACTGTTCTATCTTGGCAAGCTGCAATCGATGCTGCTAGACAAGCAAAGGCTGCCCAAAACATGAGTACCACCACAGCCCAGCCTGTAGGATCTCTGTCCCAAAGAAAACGCCAGCAATATGCCAAGAGCAAAAAACAGGGTAATACGTCCAATAGTCGGCCACCCCGTGCCCTTTTCTGTTTATCCCTCAACAATCCAATACGAAGAGCCTGCATTAGTCTAGTAGAATGGAAGTATCCTTTATTGCAGTTTGCTTTTTAATGATTTTCTTACATTTTCTGATTGTATAAAGGGGATTGTTTTACAGGATCTCTTAGAGCATCACAACTTACATGTTACTTGTATGTGTGGGTGACTGTCATTAATGTCAATGGGAGTTAATTTGGCTTCAGTTGCTATTAAAGATAGTCATATTGGCACAGAACATCATCTACTGAAGTAGGTAGCTCAAAGTCAGAGGAGAGCTCGTAGCTGTTGCTTTTTTTCTGGGAGATGTTGGGGGAACATTTTCGAGCTAACATAATATTCCAGCAAATCTGTGCATTGCATTTTTTTGCCTTTCCAAATAAGGAAGCATGAATGGTAATGTATTTAGCCATCCAGTGTTAGGGAGATGGCCAAAGATGTCAAACCTGTATCCTCCATATTGCAATTTGGGGTGTTGCCATCAGGGCGAATGAGTCAGATGTAGAAATCTTTTTAAAAAGATTGTTTTTCCTGGTACCAAAAGTAGGGAAGATTTTTACTTAAGCCAAGGACATGTTCTAAGTACACACAGATGTCTGAAGTGTAATAATCTTCTGAGCTTGTACAGCTTAGGTCTACCACCAAACATATCTAGATGGGAGATCAGAGATGCTGCCTTGTGTTCATGATGACCTGTGTGATGGGAAGGGTGGCTTTTCCTGTAGTTCACTGGTTATGATGTGGAAATATGTGCATTTCTTTGGCAGAATGGATAGTGTGTTGATTTGGTGTATTATTTAATTACCAAGAAAAGGTTTGAAACAGAAAATAGTTTTGCTGAGGTACAAGGAAAAAAATGTTAGCCTATTAGCCATGGCAACATCCCTGTAATGGGAAACAGCTGTTCAAGACAGTAGATTACAGAAGTAAAACTCAATTTGTTACTATAAACAGAGCAGCCAACCTGGCAATAAGAGCTGTTACTCATTTATAGGGTTGGTGTTTCTCACTTCTTTGTACAAAATTCAATTGCAAATTAAAGATAGTGAAATGGCTTCTTCTTTCATTTAAACTGGTAGAAGTCCAACTAATTTCAGTAAATTGGCCTCTCCTTGGCTAAGGTCAGGTAAATGAAATTACTATGGATCTGGAGTGGAATAACTCAGCGAGAATTTGTCCCAGCAGCACCACATCATAAAACAAGGTTGTGAGTCTTGTGATGGTATCAATTGCTCTCTCCAGTCTGGAAAATGCTGTCATAACTTTATTTTGTACACAATGCAGCAGCTGTTGATGTTGATCCGCTTTGTAGACATAAATGTGGCCCTCAAGGTGACAAACTTAATAGCCCAGCAAACAAAATTTAACACACCTTATAGGACATATGGGCTTTGTAGGACATTTTCTATTTTTTCCCAGGGAACTTTTTAAACTGGCAAAAATACGCTTTTGAATATATTTAGTAGTCTTACCCCAGTATTTAATGGGACTCTTATGGAAACATATCCAGACGCTGTGCATCAAATACAGGAAAGCATGCCAAAAACTGTAGCTGAGGTCCAAAGTACTTCTTTTCCAAACTTCCACAGATAGGGGTTCATCTCGGTACCTCCATGTTTCTTGTACTTGAGAATAGTAAAATACCACGTGAAAAAGGAAAATCAATGACGAACTGAAGGATGAATTTCATATGCAGGAATTTTAAGAAAAGGAAGACTTTTTTTTCTGGGAGACAAATGATATCTCCAGGTTCCCACTGCTGTCGTCCAGTTCTACTATAGAAAGCAGTGCTGCAGTCTGTGCTGTTGTCAGTGTGGAAGTCTAACCTTTCTTTGTGTGGCTGCCAAGCCAGCCACGATATTCTATTTTCTACTCAACTCACCTAAACTTTCATCTGTCCTGACCAAAGCTAGGATTCAGAATACAAATGTCAGAGACATGGAGTGGCTCAGAAGTTTCCTATGTTAATCGTAAGCTTTCTAGGTCTCCTATAAGAGAATAGTTGTGATTTTCTGGGAATCTTTCTCATATCCTACTATGAATTATATTTCCAATTATTTTCCTCCTTTGGACAAATGTATATTAATGAGATCTACATATGAGGACAGAACAGCCCCATGATTATTCCTTGCCCATTATGGTGACCCACATGTTGATTTAAGAGTAGGTAATTATATTCATCTTTGGAATTTAATATAAAGTGCTCTGTGACAGCATGAGTAATAGTTTTCACTCTTTTCAAAAGGAAGAGGACGTTGAAGGATCATTGTGATGGAAAATAATATGGTATATATATAGTGCTATAACTAAAGGTGATGGAGTGTTTGTCAGAGTTATCAGTCAAAAGATTGCCTTAAAGCAAAGACTTGTTTTACCATTGTTGATGCTGAAAGGAGAATTAGACTTAAAAGTTTGTAGATACTCATAAGTCATGAGTTCCTTAACAAGATTTTCCAGACCATTTGACATATTTATACTACTGTCTATTTTTGCCAATTGTGTGGCCTTAGCTGTTTACATCCCATTCCCAGAAGATGATTCTAATTCAACTAATCATAATTTGGTAAGTACTCTGGAATTTTTATTATTTTATGTTTGTTTGCTATGCTTTAACATGATTAATTAGTATTTGAGACTGGACTAAATATACGTAATTTCAGTAAAAGAAATTGGTATATAATGATATACAAAATATATATGGAATTGCTTTGTGTTTATTTTCCCCCAGTATTAAGTGTTACTTTGTCATGTCTTCAAAGTGAGGGTTTTTTTAAATCAGTAAGATTCTTGGGAGAGAAATTTGCATTAATATTATGCTGTGTGTGTCCATATATTTCTGTGGCATAAAAACTTTAATTTGTGTTTCTGTTGCTTATATTGATTACATATATTTACTAGCTGTTACTGTTTCTGACACTTGTTTCAGACTTGAAGGTTTACTGCCTTTCTTAGTGTACTTGTCTACTCTGCAGTTTTTAATGGTGTTATTTGGCTGTTTATTTTACTTGGTATTTTAATATTTAATGAGAGGATGGTGGGAAATTTTGCATTAATACATTTTAAAGCATTAGGAATACCAATGTGAATTTTCAAAGCAGTCACTGCTGGTATAAATGATCTTTCAAAAAAGGGATGGTATTGCAGTAAGTGGTGCGTAGATATGTATTTCTTTGGTTGAAAATAATATACTATGGTTGTGCTTGAAAAGATATAATGGAAACGAATTTCTTCTAATTCTCTAAAACTTTCAAAGGCTATCACTCAAGGGCAATATTGAATTACATTGCAATGATTTTGTTGTTCATATTAAACTCCATCTTGAAATAGTGGAGTTGAGTGGTCTTGTGCACTCATAATCTGCATGTGACCCTTTGGATGGGAAAGGAAGTTCATGAAATAAAGAATTGGATACCGAGAAGTAGATAATTTTGAATTCATTTACCTGGAAAATTAGTTTTGATATGAGGTCTTCTATTTTATGAACGTGTTTGCATAATTTGTGGTGTGTATATGTTTATTTTTCTAAAAGTAATTTGTGTAGATGACCCATTTTTTTTTAAATTTGCAATTAAGTAAATATGGACAGAATAATTCAGGTCAGTGTAAAGAGTTATGCAGTTATGTATCCAGCCAACCAACAGACTTTCTTTTTTTTCCCCTGAGAAATTCAGGGCACAAATCTCCATAGCTGTCAATCCACCCTGAGATTTGCTAATAACTAATTTCAGAAAGCATTACATGAAAAGGGTAAAGTAGTTACTTGTGTCAGAGGCTAATCATTTTGAAAAATGTTTCTAGCGTTGGTTTTGTTAGGTTATTGTCTGGTCTTTCTGATCCAATTTCAATTCTGCAAGTATTCCAATTTAAATTATGCTAGTATTTAGAAAGACAGTGGACATTTTCATTCCTGGTGATTTTTCTTTTTTTTATCTAATGTGGCCAGGCTAGTCTAAGGAATAATAATTTGTGCCTTTTTTTTTTTTTTTTTTCTTTTAGTAAGAGATTCTTAATCGTTACCTATTTTAAGTGGAAGGGTTCTTGAACTCCTCCAATTATATGTATATAAAGTTTACTTGGCCATTTAAATCACCTCAAATTCTCATTTAAATTTGCATCCTGTTTATCCTGAGGTTGATTCATTCCACTAAGTTTGCTCAAAGAACAGAATTTATACTGGCAATGTATTTTGAGCTGCTGGGACAGATTTTAACTCAATAAGGGAGCACACAGACACATCCTGTGTGTTCAATCCAGTAAAGTAAATAGTTCTGGAATGAGCAGCATTGGGTTTTCCTATGGCTGAGGTTCTCCATCATGAAATAGGTTAATCAGTGGTCTGGGTTCATGTTTGTCCTCTGGTATTTCACTGACAGTTTTCCTTGGTCAGTGTGGATTCAAGTGCACTATAAGGGAATATAGTAGAAGAGCTGAGTTAGAAATCCTCCGGCTTGCTTGGGAACCTGCTGGATCCTGTGTTTCCTGCTGCTTGAGGTGCTTGTGTTAGAGAGAGGACTGTCTTACAGTGGGAGTAGGTATTATTCTGTTAATAATGTTCAGATCTTTTGTCTGGTTTGTGAACAGACCAAATCTTAATCATCACTGAACCTCATAGGTTTGGCAGGGTTTGGCTCCCTGCATGCAGACATGCATGACATGGATGCCTGACCTGAGCCCTGCACTCTGGTCTTGCTAGGAGACTGCCCCAGTCTGGCTTTAATTCAAGTTCAGCTGCATAAATTTTAGTTTGCATATGAATATTTTATCTAGCTTGGTTGTCTCAATGTTGCTACATTGAATTGAATAGATGAATTGCTTTCCATCAGCTAGCTCAACTGGCTCATTTTTTTAAAAATTAGTAAACAGGAAAATGAAGTACTTATACATGTGGGTTTTTCAGTGAATACAAAGTAGACATACTAGATGTACAAATACATAATTTGTAATCAGCCTCAGAATGAGGAAGCAATGGTATGAGATCAAAAACGAGTGGAACACCGGTAAATGGGAACTAGAAATTTACATTTTTGGTTATGCTCATGGAGGTGTACATATGTGAGAATTTGAGCTGTCCAAGTGTTCATCCTTTATAACTTGGAAAATTTGCTGTGGCAACCTCAGTGCAAGGATGTATGTGCACGTGTATAGATTGCAGTACAGAGTGGTGAACTTAAGCCCGAATTTGACTTAATTACTAATTAGTCCCCAGTCATTGCATGTACTGACATAAGTGAGCCTTCTTCTTCTCCAGGTAGATGGGGAAACTTATTGAACTGAGAAGTTTTCGATTACAGCACAGCAGGGGCAATATACTTTGAGATAAAATCCTGCTTCATATTTTAAGGTAGTTTCTTTCATCTGCCTTCAGAAGTCTCAGGTGATCTGAACTTTCCATGCTTGATTGAGCTCTTCTTTTTGGAAGTGTTTCTTGTCTGAGCTAGATAAGAAGTAGTCTCTAGCAGAAAGGATTTCCTGTATATATATCTTATTTCTGTTTGTCTTTCCCTTTTTTCCCCCCTCATCTGTGGTATTTAATTTTCCTTCATGTCTTTTGTCTTTACTTCCCACTCATTTCTTTCTTGTTATCTTTTGCCCTATGGCTTCCCTCTGTGTTTTCTCTTCTGTTTGTCCTCCTGTGCAGCATGCTTTTCTCTATCTCCTTCTTCCACCTCAGTTTGTCTTGCTGGTGTCATCCTGCTGTCCCATGTTCTGTTCTGTGCTTTGCCTCCTGCTGCCTTTCCTATTGCCCTGACTTGCACTGGGCTTCATTCTTTATCATGTGCAGGCAGACCAGCACAATACAAGTCTGGATTTTGGCTGTGGTCAAGACATTGTTGGTTATTATTTTTTTAAATAAGTAAATATGAACAATAAGAAGGCATACAATTCACCCAGAGTTGCTAAAAATGACACCCCCGAAGTTTGAATTCAATCTTTGGTTACACTGCATCTCTTTGTGATTAGACCCCCAAGGTTTGTGTGGTGACACTGTTCTACTTGAGATTGACAGCAGAGTCAGGGGATAGGAGACCCAGCTGTATAAATTACAGCAAATTGGCAAAGTCCCATGAGTAAAGAGTTTATCTCTATTGCACAAAGAGCCCCTACTGTTAAGTGAAATCTTTGTGCCTCTGATAACAGGATTTTTCAGCCTTGCCTGAGTACCAGTGTGTGTGGGGAGCCCTCTGAGTGAGGCTCTGTGCTGAAGGCTGTATCTCCAGCCTGTGCCTGATGGGCCTGGATGCCTCTTCTTTGTCCCAGGGCTGGGACTGGGAGAGCCGTAGTGGGGGACACTGCTACGGAAAGGTAATGTTTGTGTCCTACTTTCAGGCAAAGATTTCCTCTGTAAGTAGCTTTACGTGGCTCTTTGAGTCCCTTCAGCAGGAGGAAAGCCAGTGTTGTGCCTTCAATCTAGGGCACAGCAGGAGAGTACTCCGAGAAGAACCGGTTGAACTCTTGACTTAGAGGTGTCAGGCTTCCTGTCCTTATCTCATTAGCAACTCGATGACTCATTCAGTTCTGAGGCCACATGACTAATTAATCCATCCATTGAAAAGGTTGTTGGTTTTTACCTTGCACCCAGCTGTCCTCTAGACAGAGATTATCTGAAAATATTGTTGTAGAATTCTATAAAGTTTAATCACATTTAGTAAATAATTCTAAAGATTTTTGTTTAATTCCTAATGTTCAATATTGCACCTTAGAAGGACTTATGTGTTTATCTGCTGTCTTTGCCGTGTTTACTTTTTTGGCTCAAGGGTCTTTAAGGCCTGGCTCTCTTTCCACTCACTTAGAAAATATTCCAATCTAAATAACTTTCTGATACTGTGTTTCTGATATTTTTCTATCTTTGGATTCTTAGCTAATGTGCTCTGCTAATGTCTCTGCTAGCTGGCATAAAAGTCACCCAAGTAAACTTTTCAGGAAAGATGAAAGATAGTTTGGACTCTACTGAAAATACTTCACTTTGCTTGGGAAAACATGGTGGACGCCTTATCATGACTTGTGTATACTTAGCCAAGCTACCATACTAAAGATACCAGATTAATTTGTTGTAAGAGAAATATCATTAAGTTTAATTGAAGAAGATTCAAAAATATGGGATCTAATTTTAACTGATATACCATAGGAATTTTACATTGTGCATTGATTCAAGTCAGTGAAATGTATTTACATGTCTGTGTATGAATGGGAGGGGCCTGGGAGAAAGTGATTAGCTCTATTTTGAAAAAAAAAATTCCCACACATTAAAATGAGAAGACTTGGGTCAGTTTTTTTGTCTATATGCAAATGCTCTGAGGGATAGTTTTGATTTTTTTTTCGCTATTTTTCATGTTTATTGATACCCTGGCATGTATTTTCTTGTTCAAAAACCAGTGAAAGAACTATTTAACTACAAGAACACCATGCCTTATCTTTCTGAAAATTCATAATAAAAATTTGCAAGAATTTCTTAATAGATGACATTTCTGCAAGGGGATTATTAAAAATATTGTAATTTAGTACTCATCCCTATTTTCCTATTTCAATTTTTTGATTTATATTACAGTCAGCACTAACTTCAGTAATATGCATTAGCTAATTATTATGGATTATTTTGATTTTTCAATGCAGAGTTTGAATTTAGAAAACTTGTTTTTTTTCCTTTGGGTTGTAATGCACACCTCTGCAAAACAGATGAAAATTCTGGGTTTTAGTCTCACTTTATCCTGCAGTAAGTTCCTGGGCCTGTACTCTCTGTGCTGCACTAACCCAGTAATATGATATAGCTCTTGAATGTTTTTCTGGTCATGTGTCAAGTCCATCTCCAGCTGTGAATGGAACAGAAATTTTATTTCACTCTCTGGTTTAGGAAGCGGGACATTCCCAAAGGAAATATATGACCAGGATGACTGGCAGTTTCCAGCTGGTGGAAAGGTTGGCTGGGTTTTCAGAGGTTTGGGGATAATGCAGTCAGGTCCTTATTCCTCTTCAGTTTGTGTGTCCCAATACAACTTAATCCGTGTTGAAGTAGCTGGATCCTAAAATATCTTTGGAGTATAAGGGTATGTGAAGCTCTGCAGTTTGGTGTTATAGATTTCAGTTAATGACACTATAAAACTTTATTTTTTTAGTGCAAGAGAGCTTCTCAGTTGTCCAGAACAGAAGGCCTTACAAAAAGATGTACTTAATCATTCCCATTTGAAAGGAAATATTTTTTCCATGTTCAAAGTTGCAAGCCTGTTCCTGTGGGGAATTCCTACTAAGGGCTTGTCTCTCCTTAAAGAGATTTGCTGGTAGTGCACTACTGGCAAATTGCCTGGGGAGACAGACCATACACCAGAAAGAGTTCTTTTTCTATTATAGCCTGAAGTCAGTCTCTCAAACAGAATAGTGCTTCACTGGTAGAGAAGACTGGTTTTTTTGGGTTTCTTTATGCTGTGGAGAGCAGTGATTCCTCATTCTTTTTCCCTTACTCCTCGCTTGATGAAGATATGCCTGTGAAATATTTAAGTATAGACTGGTTGTAATAAAAGTAAACTTGTTCATTTAAAAACACAGAACAATCATATTAGTTACTGTATCAGTTGAGTGGTCAGTGGGGAAACTAGTTAGATTTGGTATTAAAATACCTGTAACTGAAATATAAATTGAACATTTAAGGTGAGTAAGGGTAAGTTTGTGCTTTACGTGCAAACTGTTGGAATAGAGTAAAAGTAGATCTTGAAATACTCTGAAAAAACCCATGAAAAATGCTGGTTATAAAACTAGTTTACTGACTTTATGTAAAGCATGTGAATTACTTGTTTATTCCAATATTGATATGTAAATCTAACAAAATACTAGTTATGGTTTTATTCCTTGACATTAATTGCTATGCTAAAGGAAATGCTGAAAGTTGTTTCTGAAAGTTTTACTCAAACAGTGAACACCATAGAATTGAGAAGCTTTCCATGTTGCCATGTATCAATGCCACACCAAACACAGATTGCCATAAATATTCCTTGCATTTTTTCTCTAAACCCTGCTTTAAAACTCTAGGTTATGCAGAGTATGGATGTTTACTTCCTTCTAAAAGGATGTTCACATCAGATGTGTATTAGGTTTTGAGAACTGTGTTTGTTTTTACCATAGTTTGTGTTGGACAGCTGGTTTTTGAAAGTGCTGGTCAAGTCTGGCTTGCTTAATTTAAGCAAAACTGGAACAGTTCTTTCTTTTAGAAAGCTGGTCCCTGAGTACTTCAAAAAATGCATGTGGCTGTTAAATCAACTGAAATGCAGTTTCTAATCTGGTGAGCTTTAATGGCAAACTGTTTTTGGTCATTGTTAATTGAATGTGTGATTTGGTTTACCATTCATTTTGCAAGAACTCAGATTTGTTTATTTGTTTATTCTTCTGTCATTTACCAAAATCTTTCTTTTACAGGGCCATCTGGGAGAATAGGCCACAAAGAAAGGTTAAATGAATATATAGTGATAATGGTGGAATATTAATTAGGATGGAAGTAATTTTTTTGGTCATTATGTAATCATTTGTGATAACATTTTCATTTAATGAATTGCAAATTGAATATCACTGTATTTCCCCCCCACTGTCTGCTTCAGAAGAGATTGAGACTGACTGTTGTTTCTGATTGTGTAAAATTCACTTGGTAAAACCAATTAGCCACTTGCAATTATTTGTGATTTTTTTATGGGTGTTTTTATGAAGGGCTTTTAGAGTTCCATTTTTTTTTTAAGAATGCCTTGATTGAACAGTATGGCCTTTCTCTGAAATGTAAATGCTTGACTTCAGCATTTGAAACAAACTTTAAATAAAGATTTGAAACGTATGCTTATAATTCAGTGATTTTCAATGCAGTCAGCACAGCTGACCGTCATACATAGTTTGACTTTTCAATGTTTTTAGGGATTGATTAAACTTTGAAATGATAGCAGATTGATTTGCATGGATTTGTTTAGTTATGAATCAAGATTTTCCCTCCCTTCTTTAATATTAAAAGTATATTTTTGGTTTAGTATTAAAAGTATATTTTTGGTTTAGATGCATGGCTAGAAGTTTGGGCAGTGTCTTAAGTCTGTTGCTGTTACAATTTTTTTTTTCACACTGATCATTATTCAAGGGGGTAGAGAGCTGTTACCAATTTGCAGTCTTGTAGTATTCTACCTTTGGGTGATGCTGTTATTAAGGCTTTGAATCTTGCTATTTGTTAGTGTGGTAAATCACATAATAAAGCCATGGTCTATGTTGGCTGGTAAAGGTGAAGGGATCACAGTAGACAAAGAACATGCAGAAGCTCAGAATTTAGTCTTCAAATTTATTTTTGTTGCAAATTTTCCAGTAATTAAGATACATCAAATATTAGTTTGAGGAAAATAGTTCAGCCCAAAGATTCATTTGCCCAGTTGTTTTAGTTGTCCTTTTCTCATGTGATACAAACCAGGTGATATGTTGAATTTAATCACACCTGACAGCTTATGTATGTTGTGCTGAACTACCAGGCAGCATTTCAGTAAGATGTTGTGGGAGATCCAGTGGCACAAAGGAGCCCACAGAGCTGCTTACATTTGTTCAACACAAAGGAAATATCTTTACAATGTAAGAATATGAGCATGAGAAGTGTTTGTTAATAAGGTTCATTAGTTTGATAATTATACTTTTCTGGGTTGCTGACAGTGGCTGCAGAGTGCAGCAGCCTCCAGCAAGACAGCATCTTCTGCAGCTCAGCTAATCAGACAAATGCACTCCTTCCAAGGAACTGAGTAGCAAATACCCCAAAGCTGTATTATGTTTATCAGACATTTTGTTAGTGCAGTTTTCACTCTGTTGGATTTATTATGATGCCTTATTTTTTTAATGTATTCATCCATAATCCTTTAAAACACATACCAATGATGTGTGGCATTAACATTATTCATTGTGAAATGATATTTAAGTGATTATGTGCTTATCTTCATCAAGAATATTTAGTAGTTCTGAGTTCAAGTAATTTATCTCATAACGTATTTCTTCCTATAGCAAAGGAAAAAAGAAAGCAACCTACAAAATTAGGTACCTCTTGTATGCTTATTAAAATAAGGTCTCAAAATCTCTTGACATGACTGACTTCAGAAAAATGAAATGACTAAGTCATAAAAAGGACCAGTGTTTAACTGAACTGTACCTACAGGTCTCATGGTATTAAATGATGCTTCCTAGTTTAAAAGCTAGAGATGAATAGTTCCAGATACAAAGTCTGTCACTGGTTCTGTTGCTCCTGTTGAGGTCCCTCGGCTGCTCTAATTCTCAAGGCATAGTGTAGACAGAAAGCTTTTCTCCATTCTAGTACCCAGTTGAATGGTACTTAAAATGTTTTACGTTTTTCCTTGAGTATAACTGAACCATCTCCTTTAAGTGAAAGTCAGTAAGACGTGTTTTGGCAAAGGCTGTGTTGTTTTTCTGGCCAGTGCTGCAGTTGTGTGTTTGTGTGGTCACGGGGGCGTCGGTGCAAGCTCACCTTAAGCCGGTCACGTGTGCCATCTGCATTCCTTAATGCCATAAGAAGACCTTGCCCTGAACTCGGAAACTTGCTGGAGGCTTTGCAATCTTAACACCCACAGTTAAGGCAGATTGAGCCCAGGTAGACCGAGCATGCACAGACCTGGCCTGTCAGCATGGGTTAGACTTATGACTTTTGTAACTTTTGTAGACTTGTAACTTTGTGACTTTGTCTCCTGTAGTAAAGACTATTGACTGCTTCCCACATGTCTGTTTTCCCTAAGCGCTGCTTGGCTGAGAGTGTGTATCTGTGTGGATGAAAAATGCATGGGCTGCTGGTTAAGCTTCAGCTTCTGCGAGCATCTGATTTCAACCAAATAAAGCAGAAACAAACGTTTCCAAGTTATTTTTACATGATTTTTGACGATAGGGAGAGGAACTTTGTGTTCCCTCTTTCCCTCACATGCAGGCCACTTGTCATCCCAAAACTCAAACAATGGCAGGCTGAAAGGATCAGGCTTTATTAATTTTCATGCTTACAGAACTGGTTGTTTCCTTTAAAAGGAGCACTGAACTATGTGGGCTAAGAAAGTCAAATAGTTTGGTGCCATAAGGGAAAGGGTAAGAGAACATAGGTAAGACTTTAGCCAAGAACTTCAGGGATGAACACTGAATGTTTCAGTCTGCCTTGAACTTCTTAGTATTCTTGAATAGGATATTTATCTTTTTAGAATTTTAGTTTCCTGCCTATAAAATAGCTTTCTGCTTTAAAAGGTTGTCAAAAGGAAAAGTAAATTTGAGGCTGTGAAGGATCCAGATATGGTAAATAGAGTCTGTATACACAGTGGCATATCTAGGGAGTTCTCTTAAAACAGTTACTTTGTCTTTATCTGGAAATGGTTTGGCTGACGTTCTGGTGAATGCTTTCTGGAGAATTTTGTTTTTAGAGGCTATATTTTAACTTTGAGTATGTAGAGTGTTTTGGCAGCAAATTTTGGCGAAGAAAAAGTGATTGGTAGGGGCAGTATGGGAACAGAAGGAACAGCCGCTGTTCCCATAGTGATACAGCAAAAGCAGTGACATTTAGGTAAACAGCAGGACAGGAAATTTGGGGGAGTTAATGTTAGATGTCTCAGAAGATACACTAAGCTTCCATACGGTGTTTCATGTGTATCTGGAAATGCTAATGTTAAGCCTCTATTTGTTATATTGGTGGCAAAAGCACCCTCAGTCTTTAGTTGAGAAGCTCAGTGATTCCTTGAACAGGTGATCTGTCAATGAAACCAAGGCAAACCCCATTCAGCAGAAATTGCACATGGCAAAAGAAAGGGTGATATTTTGACTGTTCACAAATAATGGGAGCTGTCCAACTGATGGGATGGTACCACTGAAGGTGTTTTTGAATTGCAAGATTCTGTCTTCAGAAATGCTAGTTTAAATTCTGCATTTCATCACTTACCAATAAAAAGATAGAATCACAATCTTGGTTTAGGTTGCAAGGGACCTTAAAGATGGTCTAATCTCAATGCCCCTTGCAGCAGATCAGGTTGCTTAGAGCCACATCCAGCCTGTCCTTAAATACTTCCAGGTATGGAGAATAAATATTAATGTTATATTCTTTGATATATGACTTTGTAAAATACTACTGAACCATGAAATACTTCACTATTGTATTTCAAAAGCATGAAATACTGAAATGGCACTGAATTTGCTTTTACAGAAGTACAAAAATTCTAATGTTCTTAGTCAAACATTTCACCTCTAGTAAAGAGCGAAGTTTACATGTAGGTAATTTAGTCTTTGGATGTGGGATCTTTGGAGTTCAGAATTTGGTATTTTTTTGTGATATGGTTATCTGTCATGTGAAGAGGATTTATTCTCTAGAAGAGATTATGAAATTTTTCAACCAGCTCTGTAAACAACATTTTTGCAGAATGTGGAAGAAAAAGTGTAAACCCACAGAAATCTTACTTAAATCTTCAAACTATTAAAATGCAAGTGAATGTGTCCATTTTATCCCACAAAACACAAAAGTACTTTGTATCAGACTCCTGTTTTCCTATGAAATTTTGAAGAGTTTTTGTTTGAGATATCCTGTCCTATTATTAGCCAGTAATCTCAGAGTAAGTCCCTGGCAAGTGTGAAGGACAAATTAAGGTGCCAGAGGTCCACATGCTCAGGCTGTTTTCCACTGAGTTGTTTATTCATTTCCCTCTTCCACTTTTTCTCATTTTTCACAAGAAGAAAGCTGGTAATGGAGGCCCTAAGTTGATGTTTTCACATAATAGTGTACTTTTTAACCTTGATAAATAGTGAGAAGCTTATCTGTTCTGAGAACTAGACCTTGAGTGATATGAACTGAAAGGTAACCTCATCAGCCATCAATGAACTTAAAGGATTTGGGTGTCTCTTCATAGTCATTGTGTGCACACATATAGTCTGTGTAATTACGGAGTAGAATGCTGATGCTTGCTCCTCACTGAACTCTCAGAGAGGTCACTAATAACAGAGATACTTTGGTTTCTTGGGCAAGGGCAGATACATTTGTCTGAATGAGGCATTTCCTCAGCTGGCAGGCATTCAGGGTGCCAGACACCCCAGCACAGGCTCAGAGCTGAGCAGGGGACCCTGGAACACTGGCTGTTCCTGCACTGTGCAATTTGGAATCCCCTTGCAAGGAGAGGTGAAGAGAGGGAAGTCTTAGGGTGTAACCACACATCCTGTCCTTTCTTTTCTAAAACTTTGGAGGAGTAACCATGAGTAACAAAGTCTATGAGTTTCAAGTCCATGGTTTACTGTTCGCAGAGACAGTTCAGGATGTTCCCTATCAAACTCTGACCAAGTATTTTAGAAAAGAGTTGCAAAACTGCAAATGCTGCCTTGTTTTTACTTACTGTGACTTCAGTCATTAACAGTGCATATTAAAGTCCTACTGGGATGAAAGAAAATCCTTGGAATTGAATCCTTGGAGTTGAATGCTACTCTACAAATTTAACTTTGTGGTGGATTATTTATTTCTCTGAAAATTAAAAAGGGGTAATTAGAGGCCTTTATCTTGACTTAGAGTGGGAAGTTAAAAGGGCTTATCATTATCATTCTATGTAGAAGACAAAACTGAATTTGTTATTCTAAAATTGTGTGTCCTTACACAAAGACCAATTTATATTTATTTCTCTTCATGTATTGACTTGATTAGAAATGACTAGGTGGTGCTCTGAGACAACCCCAGATGCAGGGTGAATCATCTTAATGCTACTTTTTCATGGCTGCTCATATTTTAAGTGAATGCGTTTTACTTGCAGATAAGAGGTGATAACCATGAACACTAAAAATATAATGACTTAGTTAATGAGTGATAAACTGCTGTGGTCTTATGATCACATGAAAATACTTGTCTCCCATGGAGCAGAGAAGTTTACAGCTTTAAGATTGTAATTAATTAAATGTTAGAATTGTTATAACTCTGAGTAGGATGTAGAGTCTCAAGGGATTGTAGATTTTTTTTTAAGCCAAGCCTAGACTGTGGATATCATACATAGAACCTGTCTTTCTAAGTACCTTGCTTTGTAATTTAACTGTTGTACCTGTTTTCAAATCAGAAGCAGCTTATCTAACTTAATGTGTTGCTATATGTAGTATTAACTCCATTATGGATACTTTTTCTTGCATCTAGTGAACTCTTTCCTAAGGCTGAAGGGTGAAGGCAAAAGGCTGTGGTTCCCAGAAACTGATTGATTGAAGAATTCACTCATCTTTGGAAGCCTATAAATAAGTACATGTTACAGCACATTTGTCAAAAAATCAGAGTCAAATATCAGAGTGGATTAATTTTTTTATAAATGTCATGACTTCATCATTGAATTTACTCTGTCAGTAGCTGTTAGGTTGCTAAACATTTATGAGAATTGATTCCCTCATTTATAAGTTAGCCATGTGTTGCATGTATCTTCACTCTACAAAAATAGTTGGATTCTGGCACATTTTATTCTAAAGCTCTTCCCAATACAGTTTTTCTTCCCATACCAGAAGATTTTATAAGCAGTGATATTTTGATGACGAAAATAATAACACTTTGAAAGACGTTAAAATTGGTGAATGGTTTCCCACAACTTCAGTAATAGTTGGATGCTGCTCTATTTTCCACTGACATAGGCGATGATTACTTGATAATTTGGTGCTATATCTATGCAAGCATGCTCTGCGTGAGTTAAGAAAAATAGCACATATTTCAGCTTAGAGTTGCTAGCTGTGGTTTTGTATAAGCTGTAAGAAGCAGTAAAATGTGTGTTCTATGGTTTGCAGTGACCTTTGTTGTTGGACAAATTGCAGGAAAAAGTAAAAATCAAAGACATGCTTAGAAATTCTTTGTTTGGAGGGCTAAATCTGACCTGTATTCTGCTGTCCTAGTTGTGCATAGTGATTGGAGACCTTTTCAGCTTGGGTAGACACAGACCTTCAAAAGAGGCAAGCAAAGCACTCAGTTTTTTTTTTTTTTTATATTTTATAATACTCTGTGTGTGTATATATGCCTAAAATAGGGCAATGTGTTCATTCTGAGCTGTAGATTTCTAGGCGGCATATATGGGTTTTATGTAAATTTGAAAAGCATTCACAACTCTGAAAATATCTAGAAAGTTATTTCTATCAATAACTTAAGCACTGTAATTACTTGGAAGCTAAATGTCAAGAATTATCTGTTCCCCCAAAATTAACTTGGGCATGCTAGAAGCAACTCTTGTTGTATCAAGATTTTCTTTAGTGTAGCAACAGCAAATGATGGCAGCTGTACTGGTCCTGTAGGATTAACCCCTCAATCCTGCCTCTAACACTGGCCAGTGTAGGATGTCTAGGGAGCAAAATAAATGCCCAATACTGGGTCCAGTTTGAGCCAGAGGTAGGGCCTTTGTGTTCAGTGGTTTTAGATGAGACAGTTCACATCACAATTAATAATTCACACTATACTTTATTTAAATGTTTTGAGAGAACATAATCTGGTCATTGTGCTTTACTGTTATAATTTTGATTCTAAAGATGCTTTAACAGAGACAAATATTCTAACATCTTGCCTATAAAAAAAACTGATGTGGAGCAGTCTCCAACTCATCTGCAATTCTTTTGTTACTCTTTCCATTTCTCCATTAACAAGGTATTTTATCCTTCTATATCACTGTAGTAGATATTTTTCTTTTCTGTCATGAAATGAAACTTAAGAATGCAAAGATTG
The DNA here is from genome assembly GCA_013397195.1 of Hylia prasina. NCBI lineage: Eukaryota > Metazoa > Chordata > Aves > Passeriformes > Sylviidae > Hylia > Hylia prasina. The sequence continues at coordinate 148,645 of VYXD01014668.1, forward strand.
CTGCAAAGGTATTGTTCAGAAATAATGTTTGAATCAGAACACATCATGACATAATGACTTTTTGATGCCTTGGAAAGATGATCTGTCATGTACACTGTGTCACACTGGAGTATTACATCAGATTGAGTCTGACCCAGTATTTAGTAAGTAGTGATCTGGGTTACCAGAGTGTTGTTGGGCTTTTTTCCTGCCTGTGAAGCATTTCTAGTCCCATTTATCGTGTACTGGATAGATACTATTTATCCAGGAACAGATAGTATTTTTGATGGAATATTTTCTCTTAGCAGACGCCTTTTAAAAACTATAATCAACAGTGTTTTGTCTCTGTATTGTAATGCTTATTTTGGCAAATAAACTTTGAAGTTCAAAGTAGTCAAAGTTTTCTTTGTCAGATGTTAAACAGAAGCCAACAACAAATTTGATCTCTAAACAAATCTCATTTTCCCTCCTCAGCTATGCCTCCAATTTAAGGGTTACTTTTTGGATACTGCAACTAGCCCCCAACATTTCATGTTCTGTGCTGCTGAGATTCTGAATGGTAGTGGTATTTCTTGTGAAATGGAAGGGTTGGTAAGAAAGGTGCATTTTGAGAGTGTAGCAGCTGGGATAATAATATATCTACTTTTGTAAACAGAATATGCATGTGGAATTTACAGCATCATTTAAGGCTGTGTCAGCTGTGCCTTTCAGATGTTACACTGCCACAAGTTTCTCATTTTGCTTCAAACATTTCATTGTAGCACTCCTGAGTCATTTCTTTGGTAGAAGCTCAAGGCAGCAGGTCTTGGACAGATTCTAGTAATGACTTTAGGTAAATCAGCTTATCTCCAGATATTTAAATATAATTTCTGTACATTATTGGCAATGATAACACATTACATGTTGCCTACACATAATGCTAGCTCAGAACACTGTTGCTAAGTATACTGTTGCATCCAGTATTTCTTGTTAAAGTGTGTCAGAGTATTATAAATATCTTTCTAGTTTATGTGTTGGTAAATAGAAACATATTCTGTATCATGCCACCATAAACTTATTCACATTCTCTGGTGTTTTTTGTGAAGAATGCAGCCAGTAGTGATGATGTAAACTATAGAATATCCACTTTTCTCAAATCAAAATGTGTGGTGGACACAAAAACTATCTCTTGCTTTTTTTTCTTGTCCCAAGATTTTAGTTTAATTTTGTATCTTAATTGACTGATTTATGGTTTCCTTGAAAACAAATCTGTTACCAGATTACTGAGTTAATGTGTACGTACAAAAAATCAATAACATTCTTAGTGTTGAAAGATGGTGAAAGAAGCTGCTGGTTTCAGCTGAAGTAGGAGGAAAATACGGTTGGACTGAAATTGGTCAACCATAGGCAGCAGCAACATAATCAACTGTTACACTGTCTTTGTTACCTGATGAATGGTGAATTAGTCAATCAAGTAAGCATGGAAGTATCTAGGAGAAAATAAGACATTGTACTTAAACAGCAGAAAACAAGTTCAGTTGAAATTACATAGTGCCAAAAAGTGTTTGCTTGTTTTGTTTGGAAAGCTCTCCTTGCTCTTCACTTCCTAAAAATAAAAATCTTTGTACAAGGTAGGAAAGGGACAGTATTTCAGCCCTGATTCATGAAGCTGTTTCTTCCCCAGTCCTGTAAGAGATGATGATGACAACAACAGCATCACAATTCTGTTTTCCAGTGGGATTGACTAAAGTCTCTTTATGAGGTGCACATTGATGAAATATTTATAATTATTCATCAGAAGAGGTTTGGGATCATGTTCGGGTATGGATTTCATTATTATGATGCTACATTTGCTAGTAGGAGCACTTCAGTAAGGAGGAATGGAAATTCTTCTAGTGAGCAACCTTCATTATCAGGGCCTTCTTTTGGCCTTTGGGCCAAATGTTATCTGTCTGCAGTGTTGCATTGGTTGTAATGAATATCCAGCCAAGATATGGAAAGAGGCATTGTCCTCTAAGTGAATACAGATGATTCCACTCAAACTCTTCTCCTGGCTTGTCCGGCAGTTATGTTAGCCTTCAGGTCTCCTAGATGCTAAGAAGGGGTGGAATGCATATTTATTTCTTCTGAGATTTCTCTGTTATGCAGAACCTTTCAGTTAACTGATTGAGAAAGGCAGCTGCAATAAAGCAGGGAAGCTGGATAACAAGCAAGGAATACAGTCATCTGAGAGCATGTCTCTGTAAAATTGTTACCTTCAAAGCCTTCCAATCTCTAGGAGCCAAAACCGTGGGATTTTTTTTTGGCAGTTTGTGCACACCTCCATGCATTTTTTCCCTTGCCTTAATTGTTTAATATAACTCAAATTTTAAGTGGGAGATTATTCTACTCTCTTGAAAAGGATCTCTCTTTAGCTGCTGCTGCTGAAGTATGTAGTAATCAGTACAGTAAAGATGAAGCTATGTTACAGGAATTTCTTTTTCCATTAGATGCTTTTGGATCACTGATAAGAACTTCTAGGAGTTCCCAAAGGAGATTCTGTCTCCAAGTGTGGTGCAGATTCCTAAGTAAGGAGCCATCTCATGAGCAGCTGCATTGCTTGTCTAAGGTCAGCAAGGCTCAGTGAGGAGTATCTGTCAGATATTCTATCAGCTGAGCTTTGTGGCTTTTTCTGTAAATTTACTTGTTTCTAAATGCACATCTCTTGGGAGGCTGGACAAGAGTCAGGGAGCACACTGGGTCTGTTTGCTGTGCCCACACTGTCAGGGTGCAGGACTTTGACAAAATAATATTGGCAGGAAGCAGTTTAAAAGGGAGTTTCAGGATGCCTGCACATTTCAGTTGCTCCCTTGGGGGTGTCTCTGGGAAAGCCCCCACAATGAGCTCCCCATGGGGCAGGTTGGGAGCAGCTGGTCATGGTTTTCCTGTTCTACACAGGTCACAGGCTGATAGTGTGGCGTTCTCCTTCAGCACCATCTCATGTCCTCCTGTTGTGGGGATAAGAAGACTGGGCTCAGCTGTCAAATGGGAGCTCTAAGGAGCACTGCATTTGTGCTGGCAGTGAGGATGGTGCTTGCTGAGATAAAAATTTTGCAAAACAGCCATCAATGACCTTTACAGCAGGATGGGCTGTTAGTGGTGGGATCTCATTTTCACCAGAAATGGTGAAACTATGGCAGGCAAGTTGGAACTAGATGATCTTAAAGGCCCCTTCCAACCCAAACCATTCTATGATTGCAGAATGGAGGTGGAAGAAAATGAGGGAATACGTTCTCAGTCATCCACCATTTTTCAGTCATATAAATTAGTGTGTTTGATAGCACTTTTATATTTCTATTCTGTGTTTTTATGTTTTCTGTCAGCCTCCAAAATGCAGGTTAGTGCAGCTTTTGAAGTTGATACCATATTTTTTGTATAGTACAGCTTGTTCTCTTTTTTTGAAGTAGAAAGTTATTCTGTGCTGAAGGCTGATGTCTGTAATAGTTTGTGTACTTCTGAGAAGAGCCTTTTTTATTTATCTCATCAGTTAGCTGTACCTCTCTTTTTTTTATCTTCAGATGGAGACAACAGCTGGGAGAGATGCACTGTGGGTTGCTTTCATTGCTGATAAACGCTTCAAAAATCATTAAAGAGAGGGCTCTTTCATGCTGAGGAGAAGTTCTGCTTTGTTGCCTGTCCTTCCATAAAGTGTAGATTTAGTGTGTCTCATTAGCATTAGTTATCTGTTGCAAGTCTGCTGACTGCTTCAGCAGAAGAATAAGGCAGCAGTTTTTAGTGTTATTCTCAGCTACCATAATGTCCCTTTATCCCTTGCTTTGCACGGTGAGGGTGGACTCAAACTCTGTGCATGAATCCAGTTTTGTCTGGGGTGTAGAGGGAGAAGGAAATACCCAAGTCCTTAGTAGATGCTTTGCATGGAATTAGTATTAAGGTCATATGCACTAAACCCCATGGTGAATATAGAATTCATTTATCTGAAACTGTAATCTCAGAGCTTTTTTCTTTGGACCACAACACTTTCAAAATTTTAGTTTGGGTCAGAAGTTTGGCCCATATGAAGATTTTCTGAATAGCTTGTAAAGAAATGTCAGGTTTCTATAACCAGATGTCTGTTTTGTGGTGTCAAAATCTATTAAAGACCAGGTTGTACAAAGTCAATATGCTTATATATGTTCTGTGATTCTGTCTTTGGGTTTTTTCCTAAAATTAGATTATTAATACCACCTTTAATCAACACTAGTGTCACAGAGCTTGCTTGCTACTTCAGTTGCTTTATAGCACATTCTTTGGCAAAAATGTGTTGTGACATAATAATTTATTTTTCATATTTTAAACAATGACTACATACAGCAAATTAGGGCAATAATATGTTGAGTTCAACATGAGGTTTAATAATTTGCAAAGGGGAGCTCACGGCTGGAAGTTCATAAAGCAAGTGCTTTTATGTTGTAGTCATGAAGATTAAATCATGAAGATTAAAAATATTATTAGTAAATGCATATTTGAAATATTAATTTCTGTTTTAGTGGTATAGTTTTCAATTTGCAAGCTGATTTCAGTTATCCAGCCGTGATAAGGCTGTGGTTCATCACTTTCAACAGCAGAAGTGTCAATGACATGCAAATTTTCATTGGGTTTTGGTACCTGAACCTGCAGTTAGGGTAAGGGGGATAGAAAGATACTGAAATGTGGATTGTTGATTGGCAGTGGAGACAGGAAATGGTATTGTATCATTTTATCTGTCTTTTATTAAGAATGTTGCTAGACAGGGTGTAAGTGCTTTCTGATTATAGTGTTGGATTTTCTATTGGACTTCTAGGATTTCAAGATCATGTGATTGTCGATTTCAGGTGTTGATCTGTGCCACGTAAGGTGGATTTGTGTGCATGTGGAATCAGGGCTCCCAGTTTTTGTTTTGCTCACTGGCATTTCATAACTATTGTTTGATATTGGATTTCTTCCTCATTGGTGATATTTATATAAACTGTGGTACTCCTCTCCTAGAATTTGAAACAAGTAATGATTATTTGGCTGAAAAAGCAGTTCACTTGCTAATGCAACAAATGTGTAAGAATGGGAGCCCTTTTGTGTCTTTGGAGTGTGACACTTCTGGCAAAGTGGAGGTTGGGACTAGGAAGGACCAGCAAGAGATCTCTACTGCCTGTACAGCCAGGGAATCTTACGTGCAGAGTCTCAAGGACATTAAAAATGATTAAAAATTATCTACATGACGTTTCCTTGCAGAACAGAAGACAAAGCCTATAAATGGGTGATAAAGAATTTAGGGGTGATGGAGGTTGAGGCTGACACAGTTATTTGTGAATGAATTCAGAGCAAACTGAATGTATTGCTTCCAACTTAACATTCTTACTAAAGGTAAATTTGTGCCTGGATACTTAGTGAGAATTGTGTTTAATATTCTTCGGTTTGAAAGTCAAGTATTTAATAAACTTGGATATTTTGTTTAGTTCCTGGGCAATGTCCCAATTCACGACACTGTTGAAATGAAAATGTTTTTAATGAGTAGTGTTGAAAGGCACAGCAGAAATCTCAATATTGATGGTATTTAAGTATTAATCAGGAACATGGCATGTAGTGAGAAGTAACTATGTTCTTATATAAACTTTGTTGCTTTGGTATGGCAAGGGGTTGTTTCTTTTGAAGCTAAGACTTGGATTGATTCCATTTATAATCATATAAACTAGGATTTTCTTCATGAGATGTATATATATGAAAATATTTTCCTCTTGTCTGAACTAAGTCTTTGTTGGTGCTTGCTTTAAACATTGTAATTCCATTTAAAAGGCCCAGATGTGACAGCATAGATTTGGGTTATTTTGTATAAATATCACATTTGTGCTATTAAGCATTTATGGTGACTCTTCTGACTTCACTGGTTGATGTGAAGTTACTTTAATAGGAAGGAAGGGAGCTTACCCTTCAGGAGAGTAAATGGATATTATACCAATAAAGTTTCCATACATGGATGATTCGGGAATGCAATCTGAAGAGACTCATAGCTGAGAAACCAGGGATGTGGAAAGATTTTGATTAACAGTACTACCTAGTCAATTCCTGGCTTCCAGTTTTGATTTTGGCTAACTAAATGACCATATCTTGACTCAGTTGTTTTTCTGGGGCTGAGGAGGAAAACACAGAAAGAAAAAAGTTGTTGAATTTTGGAAAACTCTAAGCATTTCCAAAACATTCAGAATTGTCGAAAAGGTTAGGACTTATTTGCATCATGAATATTATAAATACAAGTGTTACATAAACCATTTATGACTGCATATTCAGAAGACCTGTCTTACGGAAGGCCTTACTTTTTTTCTTAAATCCAAACACTTCTAAAATTTAACATGACCTTTAGCTGGAAAAGTAAAATACATTAGCAAAAGTGGGATAAGTGTCTTTTGTTAAAACTCATGGAGAGGTTTTAGAAACCTGTAAAGATAGATGTTCAGATTTGAAGTCACATTTAATTATACATATGAAATCTTATAAGTAGTTTTAAAAATATATTGAAATGTATTAAAAACCAGATTCATCATTGTGGAATTGCATTTTATTGAAATGGTATGCCCTAGTCTACCCCTGGAAAATGTATGGTTTATCCCAAGTGTGTACCCTCCCTGCAGTATCGTATGTCTGTATCTCTATTGGCTGTAAACCTTTCTGCGCCCACTTTGAACCTCTGTATTTAGTGTGCAGGAGCAAGCAAGCTCCTCCTCTTTGGCCTCATTGCCCTCTCTGCCCCTCTCCTCCCTCGGAGGTCTCCGGACGCTCCTCTCCCCCTCCCCCCTTCCCTCTCCCTTCCCCCTACCCCGGAGAGACCATGCGGTCTCCCCGGGGTGGGACCCTGAATAAACCCTCGCCTCATCAGCACCCAGCCGGCGTCTGAGTCTCTTTGCCTGCTAGCTCGAGAACACCCACAGCTCCAGGATCCAGGGTGCTCCCGGGGACCCCCCCGGGGGTCCCCCCCAAAATACACACAGCAACACATCATTAGCCCTTGTCTCTTCTTCCCTGCTGGGGGGAACTTGTTCTCATATCTGCCAGGCAAACTGTCACTGGGGTACTTCCCTACCCTCATATTTCAAAGTGACTTTAACTGAAATAGTTTTGATAATAAGCCTCACTTTTTTTCTAAACTAAGCACTGATGAACAGCTAAGAATAGACTGAATGGGGGTCTCCTTTCGGCTCTACAGCTGGATCCAGATGTTTGCCCACAGTTTTGTTTTCACATTCGACACACAATATTAACAATTGTTCCCCTCTGTGAGGGATTCTGCAACCAGAATCTCCTTCCTTTTATTGGAATCACAGGAGGGGAGTGAGGTTGAGAGCTTTATCACATAGCAGCAGCGGGCATTGGACCAAAGCAGGCGGAAGTACTTGAGCAAGGGACTTGCATGAAATTTCCCATAATGGATTGCAATCTATAGTTTTCCAGTAAATTTACACTGGCATTTGAATGCTGATCCTTCAACTGTGGAGTGATGCAATTTCAGAATGAGTGAAGAAAAAGAAAATTCTGGGAATGGAAACACACATTTTCTTGTTTGTTTTTGTTTTGCCCTCTATGGACTGTTTATTTTGTGGATAAATGGTACTTACATTAGCACATGGCCAAAATGTTAATTGTACTAGTTCAGGTAATTCAGAATTAATGTCTCTTTTTATGCTTCAATGCATTTGCAGAGTAGAAACCTTAATACATACATGAGCATGAAACATTTGGTAACGAGCATTATTTTAAATTTGTTAAGTGCACAGATGGTACCTTTAATGCCATACAAGGCATGAAGAGACATGTTGCCAAGTTCTTATTTTAGTTATACTGATTGTGACTATAATTCTGCAGTTCTAGAATTATATCTGAATTTAGTCCTGGCTTTGGAAGGAAAAAACCAAACAGAGCAGCTGAAAAATAGTGTATTTTTTTTCCTTCCCCCCCGACTCAATGCACACAGATGATTTAATTATTGAATTTAACTTATTCTATAGTGAAAAATTTGATGCATACATGCAATGAAGTGAGTTAAGTCTATTCTTTGGGGTTTATTTTACTTTCATTTTATTTCTGCATTATTAAACATGATGTTTTCGATTAGGAGCAGCTTGTCTATCTTGGTATTTTTAAGGGTAAGCTGACAAATGCCTATAACAATCTGCATACTTCCATGTGACAAGTGTGGATGTCATTTAAAGCATGTTGTGTCAAGCTGCAGTTACCTCAAAGAGCAGAGTGCTCTGCCAGTAATAGAGCATCTGCTCTCTGTTGACATTGTCAGAGGTTGAGGTCAGTAATGGTATTATGAACTCCTGTATACTTAGCAAAGAGCAGGGGAAAGCTTTTCTGTCTCTAACGTGTTCTGTGAGCTGTGTTTGCCACCACTATCACTGATGTGTCTGATTATCAAAAACTGCTGTTTGTAGTTTCCTTAGGTGAATTTGCATGTTGGTTTCACTGTGCTCTCAGAGATCTGAGAGGTCCTAGTATTCCGGTCTGATCATAAAATATAAAAGATGTTGTCAGGCACACTTCTGGTGAGTTGGATGTTTTTGATCATCAGGATAACTTTCTCATCTTTGCAGTGTATCTTCTGAAGCTTGGGCCTTAGGAATAGAGATCTGTGCTCATGAAGATTTTATGACAAAGGTGACAGCGTTGGGTATTGCAGACGAGCAGTTGGGAGGGCTTAGATGGTATCAGAGAGCTACTGAGGGCAACAGAGAGCTCAGGTGTAATTTGGGCAGTCTGAGCACAGCCTCGTGTGCAGCAGAAAGGGGATGTGATCAACAGTTGCTGTTCTCGTATTGTTTTAGTGACGTTTTGCTGATCCAGCAAAGCTGTGGCCAAAGCAAATCACAGAACAAAAATATGCTTTGCTGGTCTTGTTTTGCTGATGCTTCTGGAGGAAAGGAGACCTAAAATATGTTTCTGTACCAGTGAAAGCATTGCTAGTAATACTGTACCAGAAATTCTTGTGCTTTGTATCTTCTATGAAAAGCATGAGAAACTAAATTGTCCTTCCTAATGAGAAATTGTCACTAGTCTCTGCTTTGGTCTAACAAAATTCTAAGTGATTTAATAGTAAATCAGAAGAGCTTTTTCATTGTCATGGTGTATTTAATTAAACAGGTTTTGGAAAAAATAGGGCATGAGTTTTGTGTTTAATTAAAATGTTAATTTGTAATTACAGGAGGCACATATGACCTTAAGTTGTTGTGTAATAATCTGTTTCTTGTCAGATCTTGCTTCTAAATGGTGTAGTAGCAGTAACATTTCTTGTTAGAGTGGTTTTGGTAATCAAAAGCATCTCCAGTTTGGTCCTCTCTGATCAGTAATACTCTTAAGCTCAGTTTCTTTTTAAACTTCATGTGAGTGCTCTTCATTAGGTAGCAAGGCACAGCCTCTCTGAAATGCTACCAAAATTTAATTTGTGGTCTTGCAAGCTGATCTGGCCCCAGCAACCTCTTCCCTGCCCCCATGGAGAGCTGTAGGTTTTGCTGGTGTGCTGCAGCAGTGCCTGGAGGATGGAGGTGTGTGCCCACACAACATGGGGCACTCTTGGACATGTAAGCAAGGTGTGCAGAGTTGGAATGTGTTACCAGGGATCTTTTAAATATGTCATATAATTGGATCTTATTGATTACTTTTCATGTCCCTCTGTGCTAGGTAAATATTTTGTTATATATGAAATGTGGATACTGAGGTACTGGGGACGTCAGGCTTTGGGCACTTTCCTGTGTGTTTATGATACTGAAAATTTTGCTGACTGGCAAAGCAGGGGCAGTTCTCCCCTGGAATTGCAGAGCTCAGGCTTATGTGGTGTTGCATATGTGAGGCAGGGGCTGTTTGATGGCTTCTTTTCATTCTGGAATCGGCTTGAGGATAATTTTTACAAGTTTGCTTGTACTTTTAGATCTTGCTCTTTCTTCAGTGGTCTGCAAGCTGTGTAAAACACACCACATATACACTGTATTTTCACATAAGTTATGTTCCTTGCTCTCCATTATCCTCAAATTGATTTGTCCCTCTCCAAACAAGGCATGGCTACCTGCTGTTGGAAACAATTGTTAGAGCTAAACCAAGTGAAAGGAAACCATCAGGTGACAGAGACAAGCTTTGCTCCAGACCCAGCACACTGGGTACAGAGCCTGTCCCCTGGCATTGGCAATAGTGTGTTTAAAGGGCTATAATTGTCTTTGTGATGTGGCAGAGAAGTCAAACTAATCCTGAAAAGTTGGTATATCCATTGCAATGGATTGCAATCATAAGAGTAATTTAAAACTTTTTGGTGGTTGCAAACCTGTACAGCTTCTAAAATGTTCCTCCAAAGAGGTGATTATGAGGAGCTGTGTAAATTACTTTGGCAGCAGGTGCTTTCCCAAGACTCTCATTGATCAGAAACCGTTTGGGACTAGTGAGAGGTGTGCATGCTCTGAGGAGCACATGCTTACAAAGACTTGCAGCAGTTACTGCGTTTACAAATGTACAACATTCTACCATGTTTGTTACATAAATTCTTTTTCTGCTAAGAGTTATACATTAGAAATGCAGTGCCTGTATGTGAACTGCAAAGAAAAGTTTAGAACCAATCCAGTGAGGTCATAACTGTTGCTCCCAGATGTGCTGTGGGACTTGGCAGGTGCTAACACTGGACATGTTTTTGGGCCAGTGCCTTTGGGTACAGTTAACTTCATGGAGGAAAAGAGGAACAGTACTTTATACTGACACACTGACGCTGTGATAATACAGGAACGTCTACATGTGGAGGTTGATTAGAGAATGGCCCTCATCAAGTGTAGCTTGCAGAAGACAATCTTATTTCTTGCTCTTTATCTTTGTTCTGTTTAGTCAGATATTTGCAGGCATATCTTCGTGGCCTAATGCATGCTGTTAGGGCTCTCTGAGGAAATATTTTCTACCACAGCAGCGCAAATGCAATGATTAAAACTTCCTGGTTAACTATTTAAATATTAACTGGGAACAAATTGCTAATACAGTGAAATCTGACATGTTCAGCCTACCTGTTTGCACTTTCAGTATAGGTTTTAGAGTACCCAGGAGATTCTTGCATAGTTGATGGCTAACGCGTAGGTCTCTGTCCTGGTAGTTTTAAGGTAATAACCTTGATTTTTTTCAGATAAATGCAGAGATTAATGGAACAGTTGAATCTTGGATTATCTCAGATTCCTTACTTGAATATGGAGTTAATTTAAAACGAGCAGTGTTATTCTTGAATAACTCTATAGCTTCCCAAGTATTGCTGCAATAGTTTTCTAAATTAAAATTGTGAACAGTCATAGTTTTTTAATGTGACAATCAGATTCTTTATCTTATAAAGAAACTGAAATGCACATAAAATGACAGAAAACAGCAGCGTTTGCTGCTCAAATGGGATTAATTTTCAGTTCTCTAACAAAAGTCAGAGTACAGAAATTAAGATGAGAAATAAAACAGGATTTTGTCAGGTTGTGTCTACTTCTTAATGTGGTCAGAGGCTTGAATGTACACATGGAGCAGAAGAACTACATTCAAGACAAAACAAATGTCCTCTCATCAGTTGACTGCCCTTATGATTATTTGCAGGATCAAATACTGTGGCTTTGTCCTTATGAAATGTGTTGTGCACACAGAGTGTAAGGGCTGCACCACATGAAAATTCTCACGAAAGAAATGAGGTTACAGGATTTCTTTCTTAAAGCAAATAAATTATGTAGCCCTGTTCCTTATCCAGCTATTCCTTGGCTGGGAGTGGTTCTTGTCTGAACTCAGCCTTGTTTCAGTGTCATAGAGCGTAAAAGAAGAATATAGGCTTGGGAAGAGGCTGCTAAGTCCATTCTCAAAAGTGGTGTCTTTTCTCTAGCTGGAATACTGGCAAAATCAGTTGTTTAGATGGACTAATAAAAGTCCATTTTACTGCACCAGATTAACCAAGAGCACAAAAATGTGGAAACTATGAAACTTTGCAGGAAGAAAGGAAATCTCTGTGTATGCATGTGTGTGTGGTGTGTATGACTGCAGACTGAATGAGTACTGAAAAAATGAAAACTTGAAGCATTTCACAATTTGAATAAAAACATAGTAACTAATGTATATAAACACAGTTCCCTAATTTGTCTTCTATGACCTTACCAGGGCTATAGTTCCCCTTCATAGAAGATTTCCATGCTATTGCAGTGATAGGGGATGAAAATACTGAAATGTTTTGAGACTGGTGGAAAGTTTGTTGGTAAACTCATCAAACGAGCTTTATATTGCTGAAGAATTGTGAGATACCGTATTTTTTTTACTATAACCAAATAGATTAATATTTCATATTTTTAAAGAATGCCATAAATTAGAAGCATTATCCTTTAGGATTTTTTAAATGACTATTTACGTTTTTAATGAAAAACAAACCAAGTAATTGTTTTGTTCCCCTGGAATAAAGGTACAGATCAATAAGCATAGGTTATAACTAATACTGTGATTATTGCCAAATAAATATGCTAGGCCTGTTTATGCCAATAGCTCTAGTTCAATTTTAAGTGTATTCCAAAATGACTTGGAAACTACTGGGTACCTATATTTAGAAGTCTGCTATTAGAATTTCTGTATCAGAAGGAATGAATCATCTTGAATAACTTGTGTTCAAGTAATGTGATCCATACATTTTTTGCTGACTGTGGACAAAGATATTAATGTTTAAATGGTTTTGGTTTATGCATTCTCACATGCTGTATCTTCTCAGGAGCTGGGAAGTGGTGGCTGTGAGTACTTGGTACAGACTCCAACTATAAATTTCTGTACAATTACAGAAATCTTAAGTAAAGTTGATTAGAGTGGAAAGAGCATCATAGAAGCCTGGCATGGTGATTCACTGCTAGAACCCTTTGTTCCTGGGATTTTACTTTTTTTCTTCTTTAACCTTCTGGTGAGGTTATGTTTTTAAGGAAGTTAATTGCACCTCATGTAAGATCACAAACACCTGCAAAATGGGAGTTTCCTTCTGTGAGACACTAAACTCATATATGAAAGTGTTACAACCTCATATTTTCCCAAATCTTCTGACATTATTTTCTTACATAAAGCTATGAATTATAAAAACCCAAACGACTCATTATTTCAACTTGAAAAGCAAGTGATTCCTTTCTGTTTTCTATTTTGGCCGGGTCTATCAGCTCAGTTAATGCTGTGCCTGATACAGAGGTCCAAAGAAGGAATTAGGAAGAATTTAAAAGAAAAAAGAAACCTGTGATTGAGGAAAAAAAAAATAGTAGTAAGGAAATGATTGCATTTCTACACAGCACATAAGCATTTCTTAGGGAAGTTTGAGCAGTTCAAAGACAGAAGCAGTTTCAGGAGTTGAGATTGCTCTCAATGTAATGTACACTTTTAACAGGGTTTTTTGTTTGTTGTGTTGCTGCTGTTGTTTGGGTTTTTGTTTATTTATGGTTTTGCAAGCCAGTCAGCAGGAATGCAATTATGTAATCCTGGTTTAATCACAGACTCTGTAAAATTGAAAGAATATTTTGCATGTGAATCCAAACTGATCTGGCTCATTGGCAAAAGCCTGGTTTTCCAGGAAAACTTTCAGGTTTTGGTCAATGGAAATATGTAGTAGCACAGGTCACAAAAATGTATAAAACTGTTATTCCTTCTCCAGTGACTTTTGATTATGTAATTCTTTGGAACAAATTGCTTTAACATGTACTGGGAGAATAAGAAGCATGAATCTCTTGGTTGTGTTCATGCCTGAAAACAAGAATCTCTGAATTCTGGTCCCAAGACATGTTTATAGGAGAAAACACCTTTATATCTTAAACAGAAACAATAATTCCATGTAGGACCTTATAGGCTTTAAGCCATTACTAAGCTTCTGATTAGGAAACTGTGATACAAGTGACAACTATTAATAATACTTAATCTAAGAGAAAGAGGATGTGTTGCTAACCTAGAAAAAAGATTATGCATGACACGTGCATTTCACTTGTTATGGGACAGAATCCTTTTCTGATTTCTAAGTACCCTTGAAAAGCCACATTTTGGGACACTTTGAGATTTGTGTTTCTGTGTATTTGAAAATGAATAGCTAAGAAATTGCAGGAGCATCATCTAGGTCTTTTTTAAAGACTCTCAGGGACTTACGATTAAAATTGCTTTATCTAGTGACATTTTAAATCAAAGATAGTTTAAATGTATTCTGGTCTGAATTACTTTGCATTTCTCCTTCAGTAGGTACTGTGTAGAAGTTTGCCTCGTGGAGGATTAGAAGATGAAGACAATGAATGCCAAAGTCACATGCCCTGAGAACTCGTTAGCTTTCCTGCAATCTTGTAATCAGAGCTCCATATAAAGAAAACTTCCCTTGTGGATGTACTAATCTAGGAAGCAGGCCCATATTAATTATGTAAGGGGAGTTGCTTTAGATGAAGTTTTCAAATGACTCTTTGCTCTTGAAGTGTTATTACATTTGCTAATTACTTAAGAACTCTACATTATTCTTAATAAAAATAGGTCATCAGCTCTTTTGTTTTCTAGCAGCAGTATTTTATATTTTGAAAGCTTATTGTACATTTTTGGTCTAGCCCAGATTAGGGAAATCTTTGAATTGATCTGCTTACTATCCCTTAGATTTTCTAAGCTACTTTTGTGCTTCCATGTGTATAAAATGCTTGGGTTGTAGTCAAATGAGTAGAACATATGACCAAATCAGGAATTTGGTAGAAAAGGTACGTTTATGTTGAATTGTGAGGTAGACATGTATTTTGATAGATACATTAGTAATTTAGGAATAATATGTTCTGCATTCAGCTGCAAGTTTATTTTTTATTCACCATTTATTGATTCAGAATATTTTGTTAAGTCACAGTTAAAGATAACTGGTTTTATTTACTATATTGTATTAATTTAAATGTAGAGGAGAGATGATCAGGAAAAGGTGCTACCCATCTAAGAATTCTCTTCAGCATTGTGTTAACCAGTTTTGCAAGCAAGCCCCTAAATTTGTAATGTTAGTGCTTAAGTATGCACACTTAACTTTGCTTAACTGCTCTACACTTTATTTTGTAGGCAGCAGTATGGGTATTGTAGCAAGAGCTGAACCAAGAAAATTCTGCACCTGGACTGGCCATTTTTAGTACCTTTCCTTTGGCTTTTCTCTTTATATGCAAACAGCTAAAGCAGGAGTATGGCTATTCCTGCTGGAGAAGGAGTTTAAATATTAACTCATGTGTACGATACGTATCAAGTTGAGCTGGAAAAGGAACATTATCCTGGCTTTTATCATTATTTGTTTTATGACCCCTACTGTAAATTACATCTCTGTAGAATAACAAATGCTCCTAATAAGAATTGCTAGAAATGCTTTTATTAAATAAAACAGCTTCTATAGGACTTTACTTAGTTGTCAGAACAAGTATTCCAATGGAAATGGATACAGAAGCACAGTCTATGAGCAGACATTGGTGTGAAAATGGATTTCAGCCAGTTTTATTCTAAATATTCTATTATTGTGGTGCTCATTTAAATTGAGGTGTCTGAAAAGTTTTCTGACATGAATAATGACAGAATATTAATCTAGAGAAACAACAAGAACAGTTTGTCATACCAAGTTCACAACAGTGTAATTGGATCTTGGAACTAGACAGTTTTCTTTTTCATTGACAATTTAAAAAGTCTTTTATAGTATAGAGAAAAAGTTGTTCAACTTGTTTACAACTCGTTAAAACAAAAAGTGCAATACAGTGAAAAATCTTGACTTGTTTTTCTGTTGTTCCCGATGGTTTTTTGCTATTTTTTGTTTGAAGCATTGTGAATATCAGAATACATCAAATAAAACATTTATATATCTGCTGAACCCCGTGTAAATATTCCATATCCCTTCCAAATAAGGAAATAATGATCAATTTGAAGAAATAAATTTTTAAAAAAGGGTTTTATTATAAATATTGTGGAATGCTCTTAGAATTTCAGGGAAGACTTTAATAATGAATTTTTTTTCTCATCTTGGCAGTTGTGATAGAGGAACTCATTGCAAGCATGCTGGCCTGCTGGACCCTCAGTTGTGGCTAGGCTCATTAAGAGGTCTTAATGCAGAATTCTTAAGTTAGATTTTTGTGTAGCAATGTATTCCTAAGGTATCAAGGATTTGTTCATTAAATATTGTGAGCAGTGTTTCTGCGAAGAAGAAAAATTTTTTTAAAGGTGGTTGCTGATTTTAAGTATCTGAAATTGAGGCACCACAAATTACATATTAGTCTTCTGAAAATTGAGTTGGAAATCAAAGTGTTACTCATTAAATATCAGATTTTTTTCCCCACTGATTTATTAAAAGAGGGAGAAAAACTTTTGCCTCCTGGGTTTAGGCAGAAGTAAAAGGCAGAGTGACAGCCTAACACCATTCTGTGTCTGCCCTCACGGTTCCCAGAAAATACAGTTTGGTCTTATTCTGGTTAATCTGAGGGTTACAGTTGATCCTTTAAGGGAAGTGTCCAGTTTCTGTCACTCTGCCTCCAATGGACCAATTCTAAGCATTCTTTGGAGGCATTTGGTATTAACTGGAGAGGTTTATGGTTTGGAATATTTCTGCTGGCATTTTTATTCACTAGCCTTATGCATGAGATACCAGGCTCACAGTCCTATGGATTTGTGTGAGCCAAGGTAAAAAAAATTTCTCTCCAGACATGGCCTTTGCTTGGTCTCCTTCCCAAAGGGAGCAGTACCTGCTCCTGCCAAGTTTTCTCATTCGTGTTATGTGGCAAATGAGTGGGCATATGTGGGTTCTTCAGCAAAATTTAATTAGGCTCCTGGCCCACACACATCCTAACTTCCTTCCAAAAGCGAGAACCAGTATTTAAAGCCTTGTTGTGATGTGTAGCCTGTTTTAAGTAATGAAATTCTTTCTGCACACAATGCAACATTTTAAAACTTCGAGTATGATTCAGCTGTTCTTGCATTAAATAGTACTTACTCAAGGTGTAATGCTATTTGTTTTGATTATTAGATGGTTATTGTAACACTTGATCAGAATGACTCCACTTTTAATTGGTTTCCAAGGATATGACAATGTGACTCATCTTCATGCTGAACTATTTTTAGTAAATATTTATATTCTTACGTAGTACTGAAAGGAAATGGACCCCAGTATGTTGACAGAGGAAGGAGTCCTTACTCTGGAGGTATTCTATAGTGTAGATTAAATAGCATAATTTTTTTTGACATGACTATCAGGAGATAAGAGTTTTCTAGACCATATTATTACTGAATGTGACCAGGGATGTGAGAGTTGGACATGAATGTAATCAAACAAATTTCAGATCCCTGTTTGGTTTCAGGTACACACTCACTTTTTTTTCAGTTAATATGGCCACTGCCAATGTCCTACATAAATACATGTGTTTATGTGTATTTCAGAAATATGAGAGGTGATTTGCTCAACTTAGGATCAAGTTAGAGGATGAAAAATGCAACAATGCTGAGACAGAGTTACTTAGTTGAGTATGCAGTTTTGGGGTTTTTGTGAACATTGGTACCATTCAATGAATACTGGCCTAACATAGGTATTGGCAGGAGTGTATTTCTCTGCACTGCCATTATGCTGATAAAGCACAGGTTTTTGAGGGCTTTTTCCCCACATTAGTGTTGCAATAACCTGTAACGATGTTCTGCAGCCCATTGAAGCTTTCACTTCTGTCATCAGGCTGTAAATTAAAATTCATATAACAGGTAATGAAAGAATATTCAGCATTTACGTACATTCCATTCTGTACAGTTTAGCAGTTTTTCTACTGTGTAAGATTTTGATCTCAGTATTCCCAAATAAGGTAGTAATATTTCAAAATTGGAAGGAAGTCATGCTGTAAAACGTACTCACAGAAATAGTAAAGTTGTCAGCAGCAGCTTCTAAAATACATCCTTGTTAAATATTTTAGGATTCCATCATGTTCTCAATCATTTCCTTAGAAGGGACTGTGATCACAGTGGAGAATGTGTTACTTTTCTTTGAGCAACATGTCTGTAGTCAACAAGAAATAGTTTGAGGCTCACGACCTTGTAAAGTCCTGCCAGAATTCTTGTTAGAAAGTTATTTCATGGCTGTAAGGAGGGATTAAGAATCCTGCTGTATGAGAAGAGAAGCCTCTGGAAGCAGAAGGTGATTTACATGTACCATGATTTTCCTGAAAGGCTTTGTTAGCATGATGTATTTTAAGCAAGTTAAAAAATGTTTTAAAAAATGTTACAAATAATTTCTGGGGACAGGTGATTTCCATATTTTTTTTGCAGAATTCACTGTTGGGCAAAGCCTCCAGAGAATTTCTTTTATATCTGTTGCATCAAGCTGTCAGGAAGGTGTTTTGATCACATTTGTGAGCAGATTTTTCTGGTTATTTGTACTTGGGTGTTCATTGTAGGAGGAAGAAAGAGTATTAGACACTTAGTATTTTAATGGTGCAGAGATATGAGAGAAATTAATTCTGATCAATTTTGAACTTTATATTTGTGCTTTCAGGACAGTTGTTTTACTGAAAATATCTGCATGGAAAGAATTTAAAAGAAAATTTATATAGCTAGAAGAACTTCATTAAACTGTAGTAAAGATGAATAAAATTTAATCTAGTAAATTAAGCATCTCTGTTTAAATAATATTGAACAATTTTTATTTGTTTATATTATGTTTATCTTTATATTTTATTCATTTATATTATATTTTATTTATTTATATTTTCTTCAGGCCTTTTGACGCAAATATTGATGCATTAAGCAGAAGCTGTTAAAAAGTAAAATGGCTTTGCATTTTTGGACTCTCCCTTTGCAGTCTCCTTAGCATGAATGTAGTGAATTTTCAACAATTTTTGGTAGTTAAAAAAAAAATAAGGTCAGTACTGTATAACCAAGCTGCAAGTGACTTCTTAGGGTTCTAAAAAATGGTTATTTCATCATGCATTTGAAGAAGCTTGTTACATCAAAATACTCTAATGCAAAATTTATTTGTAAATAGAACATGCAGTATATGCCACTAGTTGGATTTTTGGTGTTCTGTGGTGTGGTTTTGAGTATAGTGAGTAGAAGGAAAGAACTCTATGCTTGAGTAAAGTGAACTTTTGCTGAGTTCTTCATCAGGAGATGAGATTAGAAGACTGGACAAGGTTACCTCCAGGAATACCTGTTAAGAGCAAAGAGAACCTGAAGGACTTCTGGGGAAGAGAAGAAAGACAATTCAAAGAAAAAATAATTTAGTTAAAGTCTTGTCTTTCTTAACTTTTGCTTCCTAACTGGCATGTCAAAATCTTTCTTGTCATGTTTTCTAAAAAATACGTTTTAAAGTCTTCCTGAAAATGTTCATTTTCACCTGTTAAAACCAGGTTCTTTCAAACAAGACATCCCTTGCAGTTACTGAAACAAGCTGGGTTAATCTCTGCAGTCCCAAAGAAAATCATAATCTATGAAAGTGATTTACATGTCTCCTTCCTCTTTGGGTACTCCTGCATTTAATTTCCTTGCAATTAGTGCTAATCCAATTTGTTCCCATTATACTTTAGATCTCGTGATGTTGTCTAGAGCAAATTACTGCCTGTAAAATGATGGTAGAATCACTCAGTTCTTCCAAACTTACTTCTATGTGGGCTGACTGAGTTATGACTACTGTTAACTGTGTTCATTCATTACGTTTTGTTTTGCTAATCGGATTTTTTTTCTTCCTAGTCTAGTTAGAGATATATTTGTATCCTCTTTAATGTTAGTTGCATTACCTCTCATTTTATCGTGCAGCTCTTTGCTAATCTTGTAATTCTTTCCACTTTTGTTTTTAGGTAGGTTGTGTATTCTGTTTTAAAGTTCTGAAGGTCATTTTAGGATCTGTCAGTGCCTACATATAATAGAACTGAAAGAGTCCTGGATAGGCCATGAAACAGTTGGGCTGTATTATTATTATGTTGTTTTTGTCCAAGTCCTAAACCTTTTGGATATAGTGATACTAAATATCTTAATGCAGGATGGTGAAGCTGTACAAAGTTTGAGATGTGTGGTGAAAACTTCGAGCAATAGCACCACAGCAGTTTGGGAGTGGCTACAGGAGATGCCCCATGTGCATCTGGCCAGTCTGTGGGTCTGGATAGGTTGGTCTCTGCTGCTCAAAGAGGGCAGCAGAAAATTCTGCATTATTGGAATTGAAGAACAGGTTTGTTTAGGGACCAGTCATAGCTTTTGACCCAGCTCTTTAGTGAATGACATGAGTCTTTGGTGTTCACTCTTAATACTCAAGCACAGTTTCATGTGTTTTCTTCTGACAAGTTGATGTATGATCTTAGCCAGGAAAGAGCAGATTTGGTCAGAGCTATGTTTGGAGGGCAAAATGGAGTTACTAAACTTATTAAAGGACACTTCTTTATTCATAGATTAATTTCTTTCCTCTAGGTTGCTTGAGGGGCACTGCTTTTGGCCCTGAGGAAGGGAAAAGATTTTATTAATTGAGTTTATTCTTTTTTATAGCTATAAAGTTAAGTCTGATTATAAAACATTTCCCTGGGTTGCTTTGGCAGTCATTGTTTCAGGCTGGCAAAACCACTCTAGGCTTTTGTTGTGTGAGATCAGATAATGATGATTTCTGCTTGACCTTTTAGCTGTTTTGCTGTTATTGGTAACTTCCATGGTCCGTTTTTCAAATTCCTGGAAGATGAAGTCTGGTATCAAGCTGACTTTGCTTTCTTCTTTTTTTCCTTCTGCTTAAGTTACTTAGAGGATCCAGCTCTTGATACTTCTTCAGCAATTTCCCTGATAAATATGTCTTCTGTTATACTCTCTTATGTAATTTTATATTTTGTAGGGACTCTTACACTTCTGGAACTCCATTTTTATTTTTGTTTTTATTTTCCCCCTGAAGATGGAATGTATAAGATTTTAGCTTGATGAACAGTTTGCAGTCTCATTGCTTAGCTGAGCATTGCCTTCATCCTCCAGTGCATATTTTCCTGCTTGGGGTGTGCTGAAGTAACTGTACAGTATGAGGGGAGACAGATCAATGAACAAACCTGTGTGAAAATTACCCCTCCCCCCACTGTTCTTAATAAACCTTTTTACTTAAGTGGATCAACATATGCCCAGTATGTTCTCATTCTGTTGAAATGGTTTTGCCTTTCAGAAAAAGTGAAAAGATGGAAGTAAGAAAAAATACTCTGATTGATCCAATACTGCTGCTGGAAAAAACGGGTTGTCAGAGTTCTTCCCCCCATTTTTTATCCTGTCACCGGCTAAATGTACAACCATGAAGTATTTCATTGTATGCAAAATAAATGAAAAATGAGGGCCTGTGGAAAACAGCCTCCAAGTCAAAGTCCAGCAAACAGAGTTAGGTTTGGGGGCTGAAAGTGCTAAACTAGAAATGTCATGTGCACATGGTGTAGCACTCCCAACTTGTGCAGACTCATGCAGCTCTTTCAAGTTTACCAAAACAAAAAAAAAGTTTACCAAATGTTTTTTTTCAGTTGACAAACCTTTCAGTGACACTTCATCCAGGCAGGCATTGCCTCTTTGGGCTGCTAGGGATCTGATGTGCTCCAGAAATCTAACTTTTTAATAAGCTCCATGTTGAATAATTGAAGATACACATGATCATGTCCATATCTGATGTGAATCAAATTTTACTGCTGTCTGAACTGGCATGGATATGCTGTAAATGTACAGCCTCAGCCCCCAGATATTTCTTGGGTTTGGATTCTCTGAGCAGGATTTTAAGGGAAGAACATGGGGCCTTGTGGGTTCAGATCTCCCAGCTGTGGATTTCTGGAGCTTGAATGAATGAAAATGTTACAAATCTATTCCCCAAAACTACAGTAAAAATGATGCTTTTGAGGCATAACATTTTAATGAATATTTTGAATCCTTTTTTCTCCTCTCCTCCATCTTCAAGTTTTGTAGGTTAATTTGGAACTGATTTTTGGTGTTGGCAGTTTGACTACAAGTACAATATCATGGTTGCTTCTGTCACTGGAAGTACAAATATTATGTGCAGTTGTCAAGTGACTCAAAGTATTGTAATGACTACACAAGTGCTGCAGAGCATTCAGTGTTTAGGCATTGTAATGCTCTCCTGTGGGGTAATTATGAAAATATTGAGGGGAGAGGATCCCAGCTTAACACTTTGGGGGTTTTTTGCTGTGTGATTTTAGAATCAGTGTAAGAACATCCATTCTACAGAAAGTTAATGATGTAGTTTCAGTATGTGTAGTACTGTTGAGGGATGGAATGTCTTAAACTATATTTTTAAATGATATCATGGCTTTATGAGCATTTTCAAATGCACTTTTTGGTAAGTTGAGGTAAGGTGGCACACAAAAAAGCTAGCACAGTTTTTTTTACAGTGAAATCGTGAAATATGTTGTATTTAGGTGCGATCCCATAATAATAAATACTCTCTTGCAAATTAAATGCTAAAAAATTTAAATTTCTTGCATAGCTGATGAACAGAGTAACTGCTTGCTTAAATCTTTCATGTAAGGCCAGTGCAGCATTCATCCTGTTGGTATCTAACCATCTGCATTCTTTAGAGAAAGTGAATTTATTGCTTGAAGCAGACTGAGCTTCCTTATCTACAAAATGATACTATCCAGGCAGTCTTCATGCAAGTCATCAGATGCTTCATTGTGAGCCTCAAGTACTGTAGTTACTGTTATCTACTAAGAATTTGGTCTGGTTGGGCAGGTGATTGAAGAAAGATGTAAGGGTGGATTCTGAAGAACTTGACCTAAACGTTATTAAATTGACATTTTCCAAGTAGACACAGTATAAGGATTACGTGGTTGCTTTCATGTAATCCAGAATTTAGGGCAGATCTCACTCAGCAAACCAAAAGGATTCAACTCTTTCCTTGAATTCCTCAGTTATCATGCTTCATAGAACACAAAATAGACAGTTAGGATTTACAAAGTTATTTCCTTTTGTAAGTGTAGGTATGATCCTTTATTTCCACTTCAGTTCAAGCTTATTTAGTCTTTTGCCTACACTGAATCTGGATCTTTGCACAACCAAATGTGGTATCTAAAGTTCAGTGTATATATTAATATTTTAATTTTAGTTAATTTTAATATTTGCCAAGTAGAAAATAACTTCACTCATAGTTAAGTCAGTAGTCTGAGGTTGTTAGCTTTTTCACAGTTTTTGCCAAATGGATTGTCCAGCTGTTTGTTTTGCAAGCACTCATGGTTGGATTTGCTATGAGTGGGGTGGTTTGTTACACTGGAGCTGCAGAAGAACATCCAAAGAATCCAATTTCAACCCTTATGCACCTAAACTGAGTTTAAACAAATGATTGAAAGGTGATAGGATCTATATCCTGTTTTAACCTTCTCTTCACCTATGTTTTAAAGGTTTAATCCTCTATTAATCTTTTCTTACATAAACTTTCTGTATTTGTGTTCATCCTAAACTGAACACACACAGGATTTTCAGACTTTTTGCCCATTTTTGTGCTGAAAACCAGACTTCATGCAAATCTCTATGAATTGAGTGTGATGTAATTTTAATATTAACAGCATCTGGGGTTAGTAAGATTTATTTTTTGCATTTTGTTTCTTAAGAGCAAAGATAATATAGTAGAAAGCAAAAAATTAAGGAAACGGAATTTTTTTAAGGAAGTATTCATCAGCATTACATTGGTCTGGCCAGGAGATATTTCCTAGATTAATATCAGGGCAGGGATAATTTAGATATAAATAAAAAGAGCTCTGTAGTTTCATTTTCAGTTTCTCACCTCTGCCTGCTTCCTCTGGCTCTATATGTTAGGGTACAATAAACATATGGAAAAGTTTCTGATGGATGTATGTTTGAGATGTCTTCCTTGCAGCCTGCAATAGTTGGCCAGCATAAACATGTCAGGAAACACAGCCAGGTCATATTGACCTGCTTCATTTTTGAAGAGCAGGAGAATGCTCTCCTATCCTTGTACTGTGCTTTAGATGGATTTGGGAACAAGCCCAGCTGAGGAGCTTGGCTTGAAATATCCCTTTCTCTCCACTTTCCAGCACAAGCTGCTGTGAGGAGTCACGGCTGTTTACAACAACTGGAAAGTGTTCTGGTTTCCATTCTCCACTGTACCAGTAGATTGTGCTTACCTGTATGCAGACCATATTACATTTAAGCAGACGGCAGTCCGTATGTATGTACAGTCCATAATATACAGGCTGTGTATTATGTATTTTTTAAAGCTACCATTAAAATATTAAAGCAAACGAGATGCACGTAGAATTTGCACAGAGCAGCCTTTCAGCTGGCCCAGCTCCAGAGAGTGGTGTTGGGTTGGGTTCCTCTATCTGCCTCGGGGGTTTCTCCCCGGCAGCTCGGGTTCTTGGATTCAGCTTCTCTCCAGCCGTCCCGAGCTCCGTTCTCCACAGAATGGTTTCTGCCCTCGGCTGCCCAGACTCTTTTACAGTCTGGGGCAAGCAGTTATTTCCCAGCTAGCACATTCTTCAGGCGACACGAGAAATAAAGACGAGAATCTGCCACCTTCCAGAGAAGCTTTATTAGCTCCGAAAGACCCCCAATGGTCCCAGTCCCTTCCTTTTATCCCCTAACTCAGGGGTGGGGTTTACAGAATGTTGGCAGCCCGCCAAAACAGACCAATGCAAAGCCTTGCTTTTTTCAAACTCACAGGGGGTTTGTTCTCCATTGGAGAACAGCTTCTCCCTTGTCCCTCCTGGTTCCCCACACGTCCTGCTCTCGTTTGCAGTGGCTGACTTCATCCTTGCCATGTATGCAGTGGTGGAGTTTGTGTTTCTGCATATGATCCTTGAGTGCTGGAATAGAGACCCTGGACAGCCAGAATGCTGTCATGGATCAGACTGCTTGATTTGCCAGCCAATACCAGATTTTATGGTGCTGTCAAACTGCTGGGTCCAACTGGTGTTCACTGCAGCCAGGTTTAATTACAGAATATGCAGGGTGGATTTAAAGTGCACTGGCTTGGGCATGAAGATCAGTGCAGCTGCAGAGTCAGTGACTTCCCTCTCAGGCTGGGAGGGTTATCAAACAGTGCCGGTGTCTCGCTCCTACAATTTTAAGGCTATTTCTCAGCTAGATCCATTTGAGACTAATCAGCCTTTTTATTTTATGATCACTTTGCTATTAATAAGATAAAAACATCAGCATGCATCTGTCCCTGATGCATTTTATATTATACATGTGTATTCATTTCTTTTGACTCCATTGAACCAATTAACAAATGTGATCAAAACTTAATGGGAGTTCAGCTCCCATTACCTGTTGTCATAGACAGCCTAAAGTAATGTCACACCGAGTGAGCACAATTCTCACTTAGAGCAAGAGCACTCAGGAATGTGTATAAGCAATTATGGTGTATTTTTACTTTGCTTTTTGCAAACGTGCTTTGCAGTGATGTTTTGTGGAGTTTGGTGAAACTTGGAGGTGAAGGGAAACTAGGGAGACAAAAGCTTAGTATAAGTTTGTCTTCAGTTTTCTGTCCTGAGCATGGCAAGTGAATTTCCTTGTGCCGTTACTGTACTAATATTTTGCTGCCTGACTTCAGGCTTGGATTGTGGTGTCTCAGGTCCTCCAAAGAGACAGAGTGCTGCCTGGCCAGGGGTGGGGGTTTTGGTCTGAAAAATACCGTGGATCACTCAGAGGCTAAACTAACCTGTCTTGGCCTTCTCTTGAGACATTTTATGCTTTTCCAGAGTGGAAAAATAAGTGGTGTCTGAACACATAATTCTTCAGAATTAAAATATGCTGTGTAATTTAATTTTATTTGGTAACATATCTGTGCTGCCCTTTCTTATGTAATGAACCAAAACCTAATTGAGGCATGAAATGTCGTTAGTACTCCAGTATTCCTGTTTAGCAGATGGGATAATAGTTGTAATAATTGATGGTCTAACTTTCAGAATATGTACTTCCATGGGTGCTAAGTATTCTGTCTGAAGTAGGTTTATTACTTTCGGGAAAGCAAGTTAAGGTGAAAGGGTGCACATCTAAGAGACAGGGAAAGAGCAAATGACAGCATTTTAAATGACCTGTGGCGGTAGATGCAGTAAAAACCATACAAATAAACAGCAACAGAGCATAGCCTCTGATTAATCATACTTTTAGAAGACTGCAAGTAAAGGTTAAGAAAATTATTATTTCTTTCAATGTGAAGTATTTTTTACAGAAATGTCAAGTTTTTAATAATCACAGGAGCTGATTGCCTGATAACTTCTGTCTGCTCCTCTCATGGCTTGTTGCTGTCACAGAATCTAAATGACAAAGTGTGTAGCCTGAAGACCTAGTCCAACCATATTTTGTAACAGTAGTAAAAAGGCTTTACATTTGTCCAACATATTTCATCGGAAGAAAACTTTACTACAGCTGGATGCTTTCCAGATTCTGGGTTCTACTCCTTTTGACTTAAAAGACAATGCTGTTTAATTCTGGACATGATAAATACTTGACAGCACAGACATCAAGGCTTATGTAATGAGGGAAAAGACAACTTTATGCAAACCTGCCAAAATAATCCTTTTCTCCTCCAAGAAAAGTGATGTCTTTTAAGCATTCCTATGGAAAGGGCTCCCCACACGTGAAATGTTAAGAAGGTCTATGTGCTTATATAGAAATAATAAATACTTGCGGTGCTCTACTGAAATGGAAGTCTGGGGAGCTTAAAAAACAAATGTAATTGGATTTCAATCAGATGTGATTGGAAAGACTAGTGTTGATTCTTTGGTGGAGTTCAAGTGGTGACAATTTTGACCTAAAGTAAGGATTTGAAAGTATGGAGTTTAAAGAGATTCACAGAAACAGACTTAAAGTTACAGAATAAATTTATGTGCATACTTTGTCACAGTGTGGAAATTGCTTTCTGACAGAGGGTAAATGAATCATCCTCTTGTGGATCAATTCAAATAAATAGGTGCAGAGGAAGGATAATAGGATGACTGTGTAAAATAAACTTATTTCATAAGAGGGAACTAACAGCATGACACTTTTCGGCTTGGAAAATTGAAGAATGAGAGAGAATTTCAGTGGGGGAACATGAGGGGGAGAGGAAAGCTGCTCTAGATAAAGGGTAGTGTTGGCACAAGAACAACTGGGTATGAACTAGCTGTGGGTAAAGTTACATTAGTGATTAAAAGAGCTTTCTAAATGCCAGAGGGGTGAGATATGGGAACAGACTTCCAGTAGGAGTGAACAGGACATTAATTTTGGCAGGATTTGGCCCCACAACTTCACATCTCAGTGCTGTCAAATCTTCTGGAAAAGAGTGCAGCAAAGAGCAAAGAAATAAAGTAGGAAAAAAGGGCAAATTTGAATTCCCTGGTGTACTGTCTTGATTTACCCCCAATCCTAGTAAAGTATAGACTGTATACTCCTTGTGAAATTATTGTATAAAAATGAGCTTTAGAATATCTGCAAAATGACGTTCAGAGTTCAGGCAAACTGGTTAATTAGTGCTGCTGCTTCTTTTCACCAAAAACTTTGAAATTAGTGATTCACGATTTATTGAAGTACATAAAGAGTCCTAAGCAAATAATAGACCTCCTTTGAATAGCTGTATTTCATAGGACTCAGGAGGAATGCATGTTTTATTATCTAAATGTATTTTTAGATTCTGACTTATTCTTTATAGAACAGGAAAGAGAGATTTTCTAAAGCAAAAGTCACTTCCCTAGTTAGAAAAGCCCCTAATTATTTAATTATGTATACTTTTTGTGGTGCTGAGGTATTAATGGCAATGGTGATTTATTGGAATATAGTTTTACTATGATTTTTGAGCTACTTTCCTGAGTGATAATATATTGGAAAAATATAGATTAATGATAACCTTTAAAGTTAGGAATAAATGAGGTACTTGGGTAGAAATGCTGAAATGCCTTTCTATGGAGTAAGAAACTGATGAATTATAGTGCAGTTAAGGCTGAGATGGGGAACTACTTTAAATGTAAATCATGTTTTTCTCCTTGTTGATAATATGTTTGGTACTGTCAAGGCTGTTGTAGATACTGGTGCAGGACAAATATTATGCCACAGTGTGGTAATAATGAAACATGAAGTGCTTACCTGTTTGGAAGCAAAACCTAGATTTATTTCTGAGAAGTGTTGAGTGATGTAGCTAAACATTTAACAGTTAATGTTAATTACAGGTAAAAAGACTAAGCATTATATGAATTTTTTATTGCAGTGAGGTCATGCATTTGTTGTTTTGGTGTTTCAGGTCATTCAGCAAAATTTTACTGCAGGGCTCACATCAATGTTTTGTGTATCTCTATGCCAAATGGTACTGTAGAAAATTGCACAACTGCAGGATGCCTCACCAAAATTAAACAACATTGTCAGACAACAGAAATTGGTCTCTGAAAGAATCAATTTTATTTATGTCTGAGGAATTGTGTTCTGTGATAGATAGCAAGTCTGGAGTTTTTCAGCATTGATTCTTTAAAAATTCATATATGCATCTAATTAATTTGGTTTTAGTAGCATTATTACTGAGTTATTCCAGAGGAAATCAGGCAGCTGATTTTCTTGTGGAGTTATGATCAATTTCAAATACTTGTAACTTTAAGGCTAATCTGCCTTTCAAAAAATAGCATTATCCCAAGCTGTTATAGAAGTGAATCTGTGCTCCTATTTTTGTTCTTCACTTCTTTAATACATAATTCAAATAGTCATCAGTGAAATTTTATCATTATTATTATCAGATGTTTTTGTGAGTAAATGAAAATTTATATTTTGTGTTCCCATAAGGATATGTTACAAAACCCCCAAATCCTAAGCTTTTAATTTGGAGTTAAGATACCACTTAATTTTTCAAGAAGAAAGCCCAGATTCTTGGTCAACTTGACCAAAACAAAACTAAGAAACTTAGCTCATTGTTTGGCCAACAAGCGTCATACTCTAGCCAGTGTGTTTTTACATTGCACTTCTTCTTCAGCATCTTTTCATTTTTAACTATAATTCAGGATAAACTAAGCATAAAGGCTTTCCACTTGCTGTTCACTGTGTTAACTATGGAGTGCACATGCATTCAGTGCTTTGAAGGGCCTTCTTTGGGCGTGTATTTGTTAAATAGGGATCAAAAAATTGACTTACATACTATAACCCCCCCAAATAACAGGTTAATATTTAAAAAAGGAAATGATGTCTTGGTTGAATTATCAGGTTTGAAATACACAGTCATGTTGAGAATGCAGGTTCTTTCCCTGGCATGTCAGTATGGAATTTAAATGTTCCAAAATCAGTATATAGTTACATGGTTTACTGAGGGGCTTTATGATTCCTAAATCATAACATATGTAAATATTAGGAAGAATTTAATGCATATAGTCCAGGGGGTCAATATGGAGTGTGTTGTATTTTACTTGCTCTTTTAGAATATGTCCTATATGTATTTGCAATTTAAGAACTGTTTTTGTTTTCAGAATAGCCAGATTTTAGGTCATAATTTTTAGTAATCGGTAAGATTTTTGGAGATCAGGGTAATTATAATTATTGTTACATACTTTTCTGTGAGATGATTTTATCACCATGCGCGAGGTGAAATTTGTTGCTGGTATTTTTGCCTGTTTTTAGCTTAAAAAACCCAATAAACCCAAAACAAACCACAAAACCAGCCAAACATGAAAAAGTTCAGATCCTTAAAAAGGATGTGAGCTAAGCCGTGTGATATGGCTGAATTTCCCTGAAGGAGGAGGAAGGTGTCAGTTACGATTAACGTGAACAACATTTATGGCCCTGGAGATGTGACCTCTCGTTACAGTAAATGTGACAGCATGAATTACTTTCAATTACAGTGAACTACATTCAGCTACATTAGTTCTGACACACACCTCACTAGGAGAATGCTGCTGTGGTAGCTTTAACCAAAGAAAAAAAAAGGCAAAACTTCTGAGTGCAAATGTGTGTGTCACTTGAGCAGAGCCATTGGGTTCTGACTGCGACATATTATTGCTTCAGGTTTTACACACTTCTATTACATCACTTGTTATTTCCACTGGCACTTTCAGGTTTATGCCTTGGGCACTGGAGAACATGGAAACCACCTTTTAAATATGCCGTGTATAATAAATGTAAATGCAGAATTATTTTTTAAGAAAAGATTAGATGAATTGGCCTTTTTATTTTCATCTGATAGTAACCTGCACCACTACTTGGAATGGTAAATGGGGTCTACTATCTGTCAGCATGTCCAACATGTCTCATTTTGTATGGTATAATTAACTTTTAATCTTTATTAACACTGTGAATTTATTTGTACAAATTAAATATATTGTATCACAGGATATTTATCACTTGACAGAAGCAGTTCTTATAATGTCACTACTTTTTCCTTCAAGCTTCAATTATCATGCTTGAGTTTCTACCTCTAAGCTTTCACAAAAAATGAAAGATGCCCAGGGCAGAAGTCAACCTTTCACTTTTGCTACAGAGGAGATGCCATCTATTTCATGCTGTGCTAAGTATTCCATCGAAACACAAGTAAAACAGTGCCTTTGGCAAGTCATAAATTAGAAGTAGCACTAAGCAAAGGAAATAGCTTTAATTAAAGCATTTTGTTGCACTTTGAGGACTTGATTTGCAGAGTATTGGGCATTTTTTCTGCAGAGATGAAGACCCTCTTTTCAAATTCGAGGGACTGGTGTTGGAATCAGAGTAGAAAACTTGTGATGTCAAATTGTCAGTTCACAAAAGGAAACAAAAGATGGTGGTTGCTTACTCCAAAGTGATTCTGAATTAAGCCTGTGGAGTGTAAATTTCTGCTAGTCTTCCTCCCGTGTTAAGGACTAATTTTTGGACCTTCATTTTTCTAATATTTTCACTGGCTGTTCAATGTGTAGTAGTGGATTGTGAAAATATTTGTAAGCGTTTCAGGGGTCATCTAAAAAAGCCATGTATAGTATAAAGTGAATCCTATATCAGTCATCAACTCCCAGGCCATTAGGTACAAAGATTTGTATTTTAGTTACACTCACTGAAATAGAATCAAATAATTTTTAGAGCTGTCTTCAAATCACTGAAACAGTGGGAGACTAACAGAATTTTCAGTTCAGCTCTTCTGGCTGTGAAATATATTTACTTAGGCAGTCAAATTACCTTAAATCATGCGTCCAGTTTTGGGGCCTTCATTTCAAAAGGAGATTGTGGAATTAGAGTGTCTTCAGAGAAGGGCAGTGAAGCTGGGGAAGGGTCTAGAAAGTCCTACAAGGAGCAGCTTGAGGTTTTTTAGTCTGGAGAAAAGGAGGCTTGGGAGTCCTTATCACTCTACAACTCCCTTAGAAGAGATTATTGTCCTCTACCAAATTTCAAGAGAAAGGACCAGATGAAATGGCCATTTAATTGTGTCAGGAAAGGTTCAGATTAGGTATTAGGAAACAAAAGAAAAATCACTGAAAGAGTGGTTAGGCTTTGGAACAGGCTAGTCAGGGAGGTGGTGGAGTTATCACCTCTCGAACTGTTCAAGAGGCATCTGGAAGTGGCACTTGGGGATATGGTTCAGGGGTGATTATGGTGGTGGTGGGCTGATATTTGAACCAGGTGACTTTGAAGGTCTCTTCCAATGTTGATGATTCCCTGACCTTCAATAAATGCATGGTTTTAAAATTCTGTATATATAGCTGGAAGAGAAAAAGCCAATTGTTTTTGTTTTTAGCTCTTGGCCTCTGATTTTTATCTGATCAAATTAATATTTTTTTTCTTTCCTACTTTAGGATAGTAGAGACTTTGGTTCTTTAGGGGAGAAAGCCTAATTTTTCCAAAAGGCAGGTAATGGCTCTTGTTTCATGTAATTACTTTGAAGAACACTGTAAATGTGCTTTAGGGCCTATTCCACTGAAAAGATGGGAGAAAAATTGCAGGGACTATGACATTCTATGTCAGCTTACAGCAGTTTTATAGGTGAAAGAAAAGCAAGTGTTGGTGTACTCCAACTGTCTTACAGTCATAACAGAAGTGAACTTGAAACAGTGACCGGGCACTTAGGAATATATTGTTGTGGACAGTGAGTTCTCTGGAAATCAAAACAGATATCCCAGATAGGGGAATAAATTAAAACAAGCTTAAATGTAGTTCAGATGGGAATAATAACAAAATAATCTTCTTGATCAAGTGTTCTGTGTGGAGAAGTGGAAAATGAAATAAGACATTCAAAACCTAAATACATCTCCTGGGATGCCAAATGGTATGGGAATGGAAGGAAGAAAATTATTTTGCATTGTGACTTACGGATTACAAAGATGCACTTAGAAACATTTGCAGAATCTGGAATTTTACTTGTAGCAGGCACTGGAGGGACCCTAAATTATGTTAGCAACATTTCACTAGATAGAGTGATTCATCCATAAAGAAGCAAGAAATGTGGCTTTAGGGCAGGCAGATACATATTTTCCTTTCTATTAGGAGTTGAAGATTTTTATCACTAAGGTTTGATCTGCAGATCAGAGAAAATGGACGAAAATGTTTTCAACTTTATTCAGGTATTTCAGTTGTTTCTATTGTTGCAAGTTTTCCTGATACCTTAGCAGTTGGTATCAGTGGTATTCTATGGTTTTCTTTATTTCAGTATTGGTACATTTAGGGTTACTTTGAACGATTTTCTACCATGGTTAGAATAGTAGAAATGGTTGAATGAAGATAACAGGAAAGCTTCATGGTGATGCTATTACATTTAGCTGGTTTGAATGTTTGAATTTTTTAATGAATTTTCATAAGAGTGGATCAGTGTTGTACCTGAGCATTGCTAAAATTAAAGCAGATGCATCATGGGTCTTGTTTGTGGACTGGATACAAATTGTGGTTTAGCTGTGCTATTTTAAAATTTTTCCTTGCAACTCCTCTGTATTTATAGAGAGCCATTCCACTTTTTAATATTTCTTCTCCATGAGTTTTATGTTTTGCAGGGAAGCAAAGGGCTGCCGTTGAACATTGTCATGGCAAAAGAGCACCTTTCCCTTGTATTTTCTCTACAGATCCTCTTTTTCTTTGTTATGTTTAGCCAGAGCAATCTAACCCCCAGATGTGTGATGAGAATGTTTCTATGTTCATTTAGCCCTGTGTTCAAGTTGAAAGAACATAGAGGGCTTCCCGTCCATAATTATCCGAATGCTTAGTGGATGCACAAAATGGGAATCTTCCTACATTTTATTGCTTCAGGAAAATACCAATTTCTACATCCACATTATATTTCACTTACCTGGCATTTACTATGAGATATTCTTTAAAAATAAAGTATTTTATTAGTGCATTAGTTGATTTTTGACAGTTAAATAAAATTTTTATTGAACAGATACCTCAGGTATTTGGCTCAAAAACTACTACAGGAGAAGAAAACTGCAAATGAGAGCTTGTTCAGCAAACTGAGACAATCAAGGATAAAGTTGTGCTTTAACATTTTCATGTCTACTGCAGACCATTCTCCTGTCAGTTTGGATAAATGCATTCTTTTGGTTCCTTACGTTGTTGTTCTGGGCAGTATCTACTAGGAATATACTATCCTGCCTTCTCTTTTAGTTGAAAATGTATCTCATCAGCAACATAGCTGCTTGACATTTCTGTAGTTTATGACTTCTAGTGCTCTGGCAGGTTGTGTGCTCATAACTAATGCAGTCTTTTTAGATTTCTTGGAGTGGTTTTTAGTGCAATACTTTGTTTTACCTGTTAACAAATACATAGAGTAAATCAAAGTGTGTCTAAGGAGTCAAGAAATTGTTTCTAAAAGAAAAGAATTGCGAAGAGCTAATAGAGTGTGCAGCATATAGTTCTCAGAAGGGCATTAGAAATTTCACACTGGAACTTATTTAGCAATCATCCCATCCACATCATGTATTTCATTCAGTGTCTTCTGTATGAAATTCTAGTGCTGAGCTGATGTTAGGTTGTATTAAAAAGAAAGTTAGAACTAAATACAGATTTCTCTGAAGAAATTTCTTAACATTGTTGTGCCAGTGTAAGGGATTCACATTCTCTAGTACTTTTTAAAGCCCTTGAAAATTTTTAAAATAATATTTTAATTCTCTAGACAGTCCTGATACAGATACCCAGTCATGGTCATTGAAGTTGACTGCTCTCCAAAAGCAGAGGGTTGAAGAAAATATTCTTGATGCTTCTGGTTTGCAAGGGGCAATAGTAGAGGACAAGACCTCATAGGTCCCAGATTGACCACTGGTCTGGGGCTCTTCCATTTGAAACTTGAGAAGAATGATTAGAAAAATTCCAATGAAGTAACAGGCCTAACCATGTCCTTGCTTTGTATTCACCACAAGGTCAGACCAGGACATGGGCCTGGCATAGTGTGTTTGAGTTTTTGAAAGCCTTATTGGTGGGTGTTTGTTAAAGCATTTCCACTGTAACAAAAAGCAGTCAACAAAGAAACACCCCCCAAACCAAACAAATGAAACAAACTCAAACCAAACCCCACCGAGCTAAAGCCTTACATAATGCAAGTTTCTAGCCTACTAAAGGTATTTAGAAAAACAAACTGTCTCATTGGGTATGGTCTTAACAAATAATTCTGTAGTTCTTAAACTGACAAAAGCAAAGAGCTAATGGAGTCATATGTCTGACAGATTAATAAGTAAAGCATTGTGGTGAAACTATTCTTATCAGTTTTGTCCAGTTCTTTTGTAGTGAAATTAGATTTGCAATCAGATGAGTAAATCAAGGAAAAAGACACCTACTCAAGGAATGACATTGTTCTGTTTCCTGGCTGACACTCTCAGTGCAGAACTATAGACCCAATCTGTTCTCCGTATTGTTTTAATTTTTTTTTTAACAGAAAATCCTTGATAGTCTTAAAAAACAGCAGTGGATCACTATAGAGCTGTGAATGAATAGCTAACACACAGAAACCTTACCTATTTGGTCTTCTCCCTTTCTTTTCATTTGGGATGCCATATTCCTTCAGAGCTACTCGGAGAATTGTTGGTCTGTTGGGACAGACTTTTGCTTTGGCAAGCTCACCTACGGAAAAGCTGAGTGCAGACCTGGTGTGAGAGCCACTCCTGTGCATTTCAGGATTGTGTTGGTCAAAGAGCATGAGTTGGAAAACCAGGGAAAAAATGGATATTGTTAGTGGGTAGGTTTAAATCCAGGCTATTGCAGCATCACTAGAGTAATTAAGTTTTTATGATGGCTGAAAGTTTTTATGACAGCATTTTAAGAGACATATAAGTGGTCTCAATATAGGTTTTTGAAGCATGATTAGCAAAAAAATACAGGAAGAACTCACACAGGAGTATTTTAAAAGCAGATTTTTTCATCTGTTTCATTGTGAAATGCCAAAATAATTACAGTTTGATGTGATTGGTGAGATTTTGGTCTGTAATTTTTCTCTTTTAAGCAAAAATAATTTAGTTTAGCTTTTGGAGTTTTTTTAAGACATACGTTGCTCTAAATTCAGTAGAGGATTTAATGCTGTCAGTGCTCCTGTCTGTTTTTTACTTGTGGGTTTCTGCATAGTCAGAATGAATTTAGAAGTATTACAAAATTCTTTTGATTTTTAAATTTTCAGAATTTGAATATGTTCACTAAGCTGAAACCTACTAATATTCTCATAGCCTGGTTTCTGGCTAAAGCCCGGTGCCTTATAAATAAATAAATCAAATTGATAGTAGGTATCAAAATATATTTGATCTTAATGCTGTTTTATAACTAGATGTAGGTTTAATTCATCACTTGACACTGATTCTATTCAACTATGTAAGGAAAATGATAAGACCATGTACACAAATATTCTCTTCTAGTGACTGTGCTGGCCTTGTTTTCCTGAATATCATCAGTTAGATGGGGGCAGAAAGATACCCAAGTAAATTGGATTTTATTCTAGATATAGTCTTTGTTGCTTAGTTGGTCTGCTTTCATTTGTGCAATTCTTTGGAACACTGTGCTGAATCCTCAAGTGGTTCAGGACTGAAGCTCACGTGTCACTGCCTGCTGGCATTTCTACAGCCTGCCTTTCACACCTTGCAAGAATGCAGTCATTGACAAGTGATTGGTTCGTGGGCCCTTTCTTGGTAATTTTTATTAGATGGTCAGTTTGCAGGAGTTCAATTTTGCTTTTAGTTATTTATGATCAAACTTCAAAATCACACCATTTGCCTCATTTCTTCACAACAATATGAAGCAGAAGGGTTGTCTGTGCCTTTATAGAGGCTGTGCAAGGCAGTGCCAATAGTGAATTTAATAATGGACACACAGAGTGGATGTCTGTTGTTTTCCTCAGCTGTTGCTCAGCAAAGCTCTGCATTACCTGTCCCAGAGCAGAGCTCTGCCTGAATATAACTGAGGAAAAAACAGACAAAGAGGTTGCATTTTTTTCTATTTATGAACAGAAAATACTTACTTAATATGTACTAAGTAGAACTTTTACATGGATAAAACCAGTCTGGCTCCACAGAGATGCCTGTAATCTGTATGAAAAACTGTAGTTTAGATGCAACATTTTTCTCTCTGTACAAATGCTTATTTACAGGACAGTGGTGTTTACATGTCCATTATTGTATTACAATGTAAAGTGCAAAATACATGATTAAGAATATGAGAAGCAATCACATTCAAAGATGAAATGCAGGTCTACAGAGCATTTAGAGGAAGTGATTGCAGGAAATAGTGGAAAAGGTAATGAGTGTTAAATATGCTCTGCTTATTCATCTACCTCTGGCTGCCAGAACCTGTCAGATGAAAGTAAAACTAAAACTGTCTTTGAAGCTTGAGGTACTATTTCAGTGATGTAAGTGCTCAAATGCTCCTTCAGACTGCATTGATAAAAAGGGACTTTAAGAAACTTAATTGCAGTTAATTTTAATCACACCTCAGCATATAACTTACACATCCATTTTATTCCTTTGCTGTGCTGAGTATTTTAGATATTCTTATTGCACATTCTGTTCCTGCAAACACAAATGCCTGCTTGAGATCTGGAGGGTGCAACTGTTGTTAATTGTGACCAGACCATGGGATTGTGAATCCTGAGTTCAAAAAAGATGAAAGGATTTTGTGTTCTCTTTGCAAACAGCAAAAATGTTGTGAGTGACATTTGTTACCTGTCAGTGGTACTAGGAATGTGAAATCCCGTTCATTTAATATTGAACTGGTGTAAGAATGTTCATGCTGTGTAACACCTACTTACTTCTGCTTCTAAGTATGGAGGTTGTACTTGGTGTTGACTTCCAAGTATCAGCCTTGCCATCAGATGCACCAGTCTGAAATGCCAGAGCATCTGGATCTGCAGTAATGTGGTGGTGTCCTATAAAACCCCTCAAAAGAGTGGAGATGTTTGGCCTAATGCCAAATTCCTGCCCAGTCTTGCCCTGGATTTTGCATGTATTCAAACATAAAAGGTCTCATGTACATGCAATGTGCACTTCAAGTATGGAAACAATGTCTGTTGCCCAGGTCTGTATTAAAGGAGTGTAATTTTGTGTACATAATTGTATTTTCTACAGTTGCTACAGAGCGCAGTCTAAAGCAAAGCAGCTCTTTCAAGAACAGTAATGCAAACATCTGACAAAGTAGAGAGCAGTGGTGGTATTCCCTCCAGTGGGTCAGGACTGATGAAGATGGTGAAACATGATTTAATTGGATTGATCAGAACACGAATCACTAAAATATGATTTTCAAACTTGCTCTCCTTGTTTGTTGTTATGTATCTAAAGGCAGAGTTAAAATAGTTACCAGCAAATTGTTGAGTAATAAAAAATTTCAGTTCTTCTAATAAATAGAGAGCAATTTCCACGTCTGATGTTGGTAGTATGTTACTTTGTTTCTGCTTTTAAAATTGATGAAATAAAGGCAAGTATATAGATTTGTTTTTGCCAGGTGTAGGGATTGCCTTTGTGTTTCATTTTTTATATTGGGAAACTGGTATAACATCTTTTCACATCTGAGAATAAATAGATTTACTTTCCTATTTTTTAATTGTTACTGTGCTGCATGTCACAGATGATTTTCAGGGGAATGCAGGTATACAAAGTGAAAAATTGTACCATTGTATTTTAAAATTCAAAACTCAAGTTACTTTTCTGTCTTAATAGATGGAGAGTTTTCCCAGTGCCTGAATTTGAAAAAATGGCTGGTTGCCAAAAAGATAAATGGCTTTATATGTGTTGTCAAAACATCAGTCGCACAACTTATTAAACAACATGTGATTTTTCTTTTTTTGTTTTTGATCCCTAAATCAATAATGTCAAAGTATCTTATGTGGTGTCTAAACTTCAGAAAGTTGATCAGTCTGCTTAATTTGCTTAAATTGAGTCGCTTTATCTGCTAAGCAGTTTTTACTCTGATGCAAATTTGTTAGTCTGGATGCAAAAATGCATTTCTTTAGTTAAGAACTATTTCCCATCTCTGATGCTAAGGGAATAGAAATTTTAATACAGTAAGACTTAATTACCTAGCATAATAGATTAAGGTTTTGCAAATCTATGACTTACTATTTTGAAACAGTTATCTAGTGAAATATCTTAATGTAAATGCAGAATTTTGGTGTGTCACCTTCTGACATGTAACAGTAGCTTTGCATATTTCTTTCAGAGATTTTGAAAATATGAAGATCATAAATGATGACTAATGTACACCATCTGGCTAGGGTGGGGGAATAAAAGATTTCCTGAGCAACAGGGTTTCTGCTAAGCTGATTTACTTAA
Source organism: Hylia prasina (assembly GCA_013397195.1). Taxonomy (NCBI): domain Eukaryota; kingdom Metazoa; phylum Chordata; class Aves; order Passeriformes; family Sylviidae; genus Hylia; species Hylia prasina. The sequence goes on from VYXD01014668.1 coordinate 187,218, forward strand.
AGTAAGAAAGCAAATGCATGGTTTTTTTTTTTTTTTTTTTTTTTTTTTTTTTTTTTTTGGCNTTTTTTTTTTTTTTCCTTTTTTGGCCTTTTTTTTGGCCATTTTTTTTTTGGCCTTTTTTTTTGGCTATTTTTTTGGGCTTTTTTTTGGGGCCTTTTTTGGGCCTTTTTTTTGGGCTTTTTTTTTTTGCCTTTTTTTTAGAAAATGAAGTTCTCACGGTTCTACCTAAACTCATAGAGTAGGGGTAGCCTTTGTTTTGTGTTCTATGATCAATATCAAATGCAAACTCTATGGATTCCATGAAAAAGGCAGTTTATCTTATCAGTCCTGTTGCATCATAGATTCAGGAAAAGATTGCTGAGACTTGAAGGTTTCGAGCAGCATTAACAAAAGTGTCAGACAGCCTTGCTGGAATCAGCTGCCTGTAAGCAGAGATGACCTAGCTTTATCAAATCAGTGAACAAACAACTATTAATCTATACAGCCTCAGGATTAGATCCTTCAGAATGTAGACATATTGTTGTGCTTCGTATCTTCTTTAGGTTTACAGCTGTCACTTTTTTCTACTAATTTTATGATGTAATGTAGAACTAAATGCAATAATAAATATTAGAAATTATGTGCAAATCCTGCTTTAATCTCTGCAGTTTCTTAGAGCCAAACCTGCCTTATTGGTTTATTTTAATAGTGATTTTCTTTTGCAAGTACTCAATACATACTCTTAGGTATTTCCTTATTATTTTGTTCAGTTGTCTTCTTTTTAGTGTTCTTCCATTTTGAATGAAATTAAGTGTTCATTTAAAGACATAAACTAATTTGAACAAAATATGATTTCTCCACTGTGGCGAAAAAAGAGCAGATAAATGTGTGCATCATATCCTGCTAAAACGGCAGTCTTGAGTCTGCATTATGAATTTCTCTCTTACTTTTTTTAGTTTTATTTTCCCAAATCAACCCTGCCTCTACATATCTTTCATTAATACTGAAAATGAAATGTTATTTACTCTTGAGTAGTGGTTACTTAAGCTCTGGACATACAAGGTGATGTGTCACCTCCAGATGTATCAGGGTTGCAGAGGCAAAAATTGATGTCCATAGTGACCAGCAAGAAATTGCCCAAGTGTGAGAAGAGACTGCCAGAACTTTCCTGAGGGTGAGCAAATTGTTAACTCTGGAGTTTGTGTGAAACATCTGTTGGCTACCTACTTATTAAAGAGTCAAACAGTCTGTAAAGAAAGTACAGCCTGTACTTTGAATATTGTTATCTATGGGGCCAAGTCATTCATCTCACCTCCGTGGAAGACACAGGTTGTGCTTTAAAAATAAATAAGTACATTGAGTGTGTGAGAGCATGGAAGGGAGGAAGAATGAAACAGTGAAGATATGGATTTTTTTCTGATTTAAATGAGCACATATTTACCTTAGTGCCAACTGTGACTTCCAGGTCCTTTCTCAGCCTGTGAAGGTGTGGGATTATTTAATCCAAGGTGCAGCATTTCCCATTTTTCCTTGCTGAGATTCACGTGGCTTCTGTTGATGCAGCTGTCAAGGTTTCTTGTGGTCCATCTGCAAAGTGACACACACCTTAAGCCCACTGGTGGGTTTAAAAATGAGATTGTCCTACATTCCATATGGCTCTAATGGAATGTTTGCAATACTGTTTAGGAAATAAGAAACACTCTTGCTTTCATAAACAAAATGGGATAAGCAGGAATGAGACCAATATTATTTTTCAAAGATGGATGGTAAATGAGAGGGCAGAGTTGAACAGATTTCAGTTGTTTGTTCAGATTTGAACAGTCCCATTAAAGTAAGCTGCAGGGCTGTGTGACCATTAACAAAGTTGTGCAGCTTTGGCACCAGGGCTGGTGTTTAGCCCAGAGAGCAGAAGAGCATTGGAATATTTTTTGAAGGGGAGCAGTGAAGAGCAAATACACGTTTTAGGATGGAACTTGTATGTTCAATGGATGGAGTTCAATTACATGGTTGCCTATAAAACAGGATGGTGGACATAGGGACCTATGAGATTATTTTGGCTCAGAGGGTCTCATCCAGTCGTGGATCCTGTGTTCCTTTTAGGTAAAGAAGCTGTTGAAATTTGGCATATATGAAACATACGTATTTTGTCTCACTTTTTCTTTCACTACTATGATTTTGACATATATTTTGCCCATGGCAAATGACAAACATAATGTTTTTGTCTTCCTCATGTTTTCCTGCATTATTTATCTTCCTAACCAAGCTGCAGATTGAGTTGTATGCAGGGTGACAGAAATAGCTGTTATTGTGGAATGTGTATGTGGTAGGATTTCCTGTATTTAAGCACTTCTGAGTGTGTTTCTGAGGAATGCTGGTAATTCATTTTATTGTAAACTCTGTGGTGCTCTCTAGCCGAAGAGATCTGATGTATTTTGGTGCACAAGACAGTCACATTTCTTGTGTGAGGCCATTTCACTCTTGTTATCTAGCAGCTGTCCTTGTCGATTGGTGAAAAATCGATGGGTAAGTGGAAGGGACAATTTTGAAAGAATCCTTAGTAAGTTTGAGAAGGAAGATGTCCATTGGTTTCACTGGGCTGGAATATCTCACCCCAAATGGAGGAGCCTTGGATGAAGCTCCACAGTGTTTATGAAGTGTACTCAAAAGAGGGGGAAAAGGCAGGGGTATAGGACTGAGCAGAGCAGGAGATGAGAGAGATCCAGGAATCCTTGCTTTGCAGTAAGAGAGCCTTATCTGCCACAGTGATCCCAGGGTGGTGCTTGTTGCAGGTAAAGACCTGGAGAGGAGTTTATTGATAATCCTGCACCTCTATTAAATTACCAGTGTCAGATTTGTAACTGGATATACCCTGTCATATACATAACCATCCTAAATGGCCTTTTTTTGCAGGAAATCTAGCTGCCCTAATTAAAAATTCGCACATAAGAATATCAAGATCTTTGTTTAAGTTGCAAATGATTGAGGTTTGTTCTTTCCTTTGATTGTGTATGAAAGTGCCAAGCTGTGTGACAGATAAGGAATGTGTATTTTTGTGTGTAACAAATACAGATAATCAATTTCTGTGTGTGACGTGTATAATGTTGGTGTTGTATTTGAATAATGATAGTAGAAGTTTGTAATCCTGACTGAGCATAGTCATGTAATTAATCTTGTATATAATAAATGAGCAACATCTTGTGTTCCTGAGCAAGTTTAAAAAATGAATCATACTCTTTGTGACTTTTATTCTTAGCTGTAATATTTGAGTAGCAGCAGATAAGTAAGCAAAATATTATAGAAAATAATGAAATGATCTTGTTTGAAGGTAAAAAGAACAGAGATGTTAACTGCTCTGTTTTGATAGCGGTGACTTCTACAATTTACCAAATCAAGCATGCTAATAATGTTTTTGGGGGTATCTAGTTAGCTAGGAAAAGATACTCAGTATATAGCTCTGAAATAAGAATTTTGGTAAAATGCAGAAACTAATAACATTTTAAAAAAACATTAAATCTGATGTTGGAGCTTTAATGATATGAGGTGGTGGTACAGTACTTTAAAATGTCTTCAAACATAGTAGGGTATTTTAAAGAAATTCTGGTGATGTGGATGGGAGAATAAGTCAATGCAAATTTCCATGTCAAGATTAAGAAGTTGCAAGATAGTGTAAAATTAAATATTACACAATTAAAACTTTTTGAATAGTGAAAGGAAGTATACCACTGCTTACCTTCCAAGGGTATTTCCAGGGCTCTGTTCTACAGCATTTTCTGGTTATAGGGAATGCAGAGAACCCTTTTGACCTGTATGGGACTGTTTCCTGAAGCAAAGGTACAGTATGCTTCCATGTTTGCAGAAACAGCTTTTTTTCCTCTCATAGAATGTAAAAACAAGAAAACCTAGTGCAATTATGAAATTATAACCTTGTCAGTACAGTTATCATTATGTGTTATGCAATTAAAACCTGTGAAATAAACTGCCATGAAGGTATTTCCTTAGTCCTGAGCAGTACCCACTTGTTGCAAATTGTCAATAGTTACATTAATTGTCTTTCATTGTCCTTTTTTTGTCTTCCACAGGAAAAAGTAGAATATGCCTTCCTGATAATTTTTACAGTTGAAACATTTTTGAAGATTATAGCATATGGATTATTATTACACCCCAATGCATATGTTAGAAATGGATGGAATTTATTGGATTTTGTAATAGTAATAGTAGGGTAAGTAGCTTATCTTCTATTGTACAAATATTTAAAATTTTATTTACAGTGAGGTAGGCATAGGTCTGTTTGGCTGTGGGTAGCAGCCTATGCTAGATTTCTTTTTCTTTGGAGTAAAAGAATGAACTGAGTGAAAAAAATTTAAAAAGCCCTAAAATTTTCACTGCTATCTGTGGCTATAGACTGCATTGCATTTATAGTAGAAGTTCCCAGGGAATTCTGAGTCCTGCTGGAGATTTCCAGAGTTGTTTTTCAGAAACTTTTCCGTGTGACTTTTCCAAGGTAAACTCCTGGTGTCTTTCCATATGTTGATCCCTTAAGGGGATCATGATTATTAACATTATTATTTAATTAATTTGTTTAACCCTTTGCTGCAGTTATGTGGAGTTCATCTGTTTCACAAAGATCTCTTTGAAACGTTTCAAAGTGGAGAAAAGTGGTTGGGGGGACAGAATTAACAGTGATTCCTTGATATTCCCAAAATAGTAATAAAATTGGATGCTGCATGTCAGGCCCCATACACAGATATGATTTTGATTTGCCTGGGCTAGAATGTATGTTAAAAATGCCTTTTTTTCTTTACCCTGTGCACCATGCTGTACCAGGAAACCTTGGAGAGTTTGTTCTTTGCCCCAGAGAAAGGACTGCTTGGGCCTTATGCAGGTTCAGAAGAGTGGAACTTACATTATGCTCCTACTTGTTGATAAATTATTTTTATATCAGCAACTCTATGTCAGAGGTTGTGCTACTTCATTAGATCCTACCTTTAGCCATCTAGGGAATTAATCTTGAGGTGCATATTCACCAATTTCATAAATATTGTGGAGATTATGTTAAAAAAAACTGTTTAACCAGTAATGTAAATTTTGTTTGCTAAAGGTATGTATCATCTAGAACATGGAGAGCATTATCCATGTTTAACTTTGTATGTTGTAGCAAACTTGGCTTGCAGTGTGCAATTCTAATTTCATTTTTAAATTCAAACCATATCAAGGGTTGCCTGTCATTGAAAAGGCTCAGAAATTAGAGTGTGTGCTGCTTTTAAGTTGTCACTGCATTAAGGGAAAGAGATGCTAAGTAAAGGAATTTGTGGTAAAGCATTGTTAAATTTGGGGAAGTACTGTGAATATAAGAATGCCTGATTGGAATTATTTGATGATAAGTTACTAAATATTACTGAGAAGGTTGTATTTGGGCCAGTCCATTGGCATGCAGATAGTTTCGGTCCAGGACTAAAATTTGTGTATAAATAGATCCTTCATCAGGTCAGGTCATTCTCAACAGATTGGTCTCTGTGCCTGAAGGGGAAGCTTGGTGGGCAGGTCAGAGACTGTCACACACGAGCTCTGTTCCCTTGCCAAGCAGTCACTTGAATAGACGTCTTCCCTTTTGTCAAGTGACCACAGAGTTACAGTAACCCTGGAGCAGTCTAATTAACATGACCTCTATCTTTGGTTGTGTCCTAAATACATGATAACTAAAAAATTTTCCACTAATTCCTAAAGCACTCATTATTGGAGGCTAAGTGTAGTTAGGTCAAATGCTCAAACCACATTTGTTGAAAATACAAATAAAAAAGGACTGCATCTTATGAAATGCCTAAAATATCACACTAGGATTAACTTGTAATTCAGATCCAAAAGTTTGGAATATAAACTCCTGTGCAGGGTGTCATCAGCCTACCTGTAAGACAAGGTGGACCTTTCCTAGCATGTAATGCACTGACAAAATTGTGAGCAACGTTTTTGTTCTGTCAGTAAGAGCACAACGTGCATGATTAAGCAAGCATGAGACCCATTTATTTAATTAATATATAGCCCAGTGAAAAATTGATTTTCATATATAATCCAAGGTGGATATGGAATCTCTTCTGGACCTGATTCTATTTGACTAGCTTCAATAGGAAATTTCATTAGCTTTTCATTTCAATAGCTTTGAAACAGCTGCCATAATGTCCTATATTGAATGTATTGAAATTTGCTTTCTCAGCAGAAACTGTAGCAGTCCAATTACATTAATCTTAATTATACCTAAAGAAATCTCTACAAGCAAAAGGGAAACACATATAGAGATTTTTTAAAATCAAATCTTGATTAAACCTTTAAACTTTGGTAGACTGCTGAGGAATATGATTGTAAATTACAATAAAGAAGATCAATGGTTTTGTACCTTAATGGCTTTTTAGGAATGACATATGTCCTCGTTTCAGCTGGACAATACAAAATGACAGAGCTGTGAATGTGGTGGTTTCTACTCTTTGTCACTTTTCTCTGTAACCTATCAGAATATGAATTACTTTAAGTAGTCTGCTTACCTGCACGGTCTCTTATGTAATTTCCATTGATTTCTGTGAAAGAATAAGGTCCTGGTAGAGAAAGCTTTCATAGCACCTGCCTATGGCCTTTAATTTTCTGAATGTTGTATGAACTGACAGGCTGAAAGGTTCTCTGAATTCAGGACTTGATTCAGAAGCCTTTTTAATAATGTCTGTCTTTAGAGCATATAATTTCAAGAGTGACAAATAGTCACTTCTGAAATTGTTGAGGCACTGGTTTTCTGGCAGTTATGCTTCTGTTAAATTCTAGGGCTGAATCAGGACCTGGTATTCAATGTCTGGATTTGGTCTAACACTGTGTGGGCTGCTGATGTTCCTTGTAACATCTGTAGAGTCTTTAGGGGCTTAGTTTTTCTCTGGAGCAGAATGAAGCAGTCTAGGGATGGGTATTGACTGATGTGGGTCAACTGCTTACTGAGGGAGGGTAAAGCCTTCAATAATTGAATTTAGGCAACCTATTAAATAATATACGATTTCAAGCAGCTACCCAGTGTGACAGAGTTCTTAACCAGAGTTGTGAAAACTTTTCATGACCAAACTAAAATCCTCTACATTTCAGGCATCCTTTATAAGTGTGAAACATTTTTCATGATTGCAAAACTCTATTAACTTGATAATTCTTTCAGGAGAAGTGCAGCTCTGCAACTATTGAACTACAGACTCTGTGCAAACGATAACACAGTTTGTGTGGTCTAGTGACAGTCTAGAAACCCATGCATCTGAGATGGAGCTCCAAACTAAAATAAACCCAAGATTAATTTGGATTTCAAGAACATGCATCACTTTAAATTGCTGCTAAAAGTGGGAAAGCAAAATGAATGTCTTGTCTTGCAAACTGTTCTAATGAATGACTAATTCATTTCTGCAGGGCAGAAAATACAATATAATAAATGAGCCATCTGGGAATATATTTTCCTCAGAGGTATTATGTGTAAGAAACAAATCTTTTTGGTGTTACTAAATGGTGAACTCTAATTATTTTTAAAATACTCAGTTTCTGCTGACAGTATATAGAATATTGTACTGCCGTGTCACGTGGAGTTCATATATTCCACCAAAATTAAGCCAGATGGTTTATTAGTTATATATTTCATTATTATCTATTTCTTCTTCTAAAGGGAAGATTAATTCTCCAAATGCAAAAGCTAAAATGTTTGAACAAAAGTAGCAAAGTAGCTTCATTTACTTAAAAATAGCAAACTGTGTATATAAGCTGATTGCTAAATTATTGGAAACTGTGTGATCCTCATTCCCTAGAGGGATTATAAAGTCTTGCTCTTCATAGCTCTGTCTGTCATGATTTAATGTGTAAATATACCTCTCAGTTTGACATCTGAACAGCTTTGCAGAATGATCTGCAGTTCAACTAATTTCCAAAGTAATATCTTTGACTGCGTGGTAAATGGATAGTGATGGCCTTACCTTTCATCTCATTTTCTAGATTATTTAGTGTAATATTGGAACAATTAACCAAAGAAACAGATGGTGGCAGCCACTCAGGTGGCAAACCTGGTGGCTTTGATGTCAAAGCCCTAAGAGCCTTTCGTGTATTGCGACCTCTCCGACTTGTATCAGGAGTGCCCAGTAAGCTCTGCTCTCTTTATTTCCATTGCAATCAGGAATGTGACTGCTCTGATTATTGAACTGTCTTCTTCCAGACACTACAGAAATGAGATGGGCTAAAGCTGAGTTTTTGTTATCTGGCTATGTATATAAAGAGAATTTCAAGATGAATGATACCCTATTTCAAGTTGAACAAGAGACTGTGAATTCAGTCAATGTATGATCTCCTTACACAGTTCAATAAGCAGACAGGGGAACACACTTCCTTTTTAAAAGCTCTATATAAAAGGAAATTAGATGTAAAAATGCAAATACACCAGAAAATAAAACTCAGATTTCTTTTTATTCTAAACCCCTACATCTGAATGTGTAGGTGCTCTGAAAATAGTTTATCTGTTGGTTAGTGTATGCCAGAGCACATTATACATTTCGTGTTTCCTGCCCCCTTCAATGCTCATGAATGCCTTCTGTTTATCTCAGCAGAGCTAACAGATAAATTAGGAAACTTAAGAAGTAGAACAATATTGTTTAAGAAAGCAATTGAATTTTCTGATATTTCCTGTTTTCTTTTAATGCTTTATTAATTATTGAAGCTATTTGGGCTCTGTGAGGTTCATGACTTTCAGTTCAGTTCTTTTCAAGGCGTTCAAAGGAAAAAACTAATTCTGTGTTTGTAATATCGCAGACTGTTACATGGAAATTATTGATTTTTGGCAAAAGGGCTTCAGTGAGGACAGAAGCAGTCTTAGGAAATGTCAGAGAGGAAGTGTATCAAGCTAAAAATTAGGCATATTTTATTCTCATTGGTACTGTGGCAGGTTCATTATTCTGGGATTAGCTCATTTTGATAAAGCCAAAAGTTGGATAAATATTTAATTGAAAAAAAGAAAATGCAATAGTTTTGAAGGGGCAAATGATGAAAGAATAAGTTTGTTCAGAATAAAAATGCGTTTTCTGTATTTTTCTTCCCAGAGTAACAAGACAGTTCTACAACTGGCTGTGTGTGCATTTTCTCAGAACTTGCCACAAAGTTTTTGTTTTAGCACAGACCTTCTTAAAGGTCATATAAAATGACCTTCAGGCACACACTGATTATGTGCCCTTTCTTCATAAAAGCACCCACAGGTTCTTGTGATACGTTTCAAGCACTGACTTCTATGATATAAACTTTACTAACTGAGGAACGAATTAGATGGAAAGTTTTAGATTCTTACAAAGATTTTTATGTTACGGGAATATTTTGTGGTTCTGGGTAGTAGATGTTTTAAAAAAATCTGATTATCTCTGCATGTTTGTATCATTAAGTACTAATAATGTGTAATTGTATAACATTTGATAGAGCAAGACATAGAAATATGGTTCATATCTTGTATCCTCTTTTTTTTTTTTTAGGTTTACAAGTTGTCCTGAACTCCATTATAAAAGCCATGGTCCCCCTCCTCCATATTGCCCTTTTGGTATTGTTTGTAATCATAATCTATGCTATTATAGGATTGGAACTTTTTATTGGGAAAATGCACAAATCTTGTTTTCTTATTGATTCAGGTAAGTCATTAAACTGTTGATGAAAATAAGGGTTTGATGACATTTTCTTTCAAATCTGTGGGGAGATTTCAGTTTGAAATAGAACTAGGGGCAAAGCACTAAAGCTGTTGTAACCCCAGTTTACACTGGTTCACAATTTTGGGTACAGTGCATTAAATGAAAAAAAAACCCAATACCAAAGTCACAAAAAAATCAAACTAGTTAGAGACTAGACCATGCTCTGAATAGGTTTTCACTGATATGTGTAGAAATAACAGTAGTGAAGAAAATAAGGGTGACAACCTGTAAGGGACAAATCCAGATTGTGACAGTGTGGTGAGGTGTGCAGTTCTGAAACGAGTGAAGAAGGAAAACAGTGTTCTTCTGTCCAGGTGAAATAATGCAATGGAAGTGTGTGTTGTGGGAGAAGTTTGAAAGAGTGAAACCATCTTACCTGGTGGCTAAAGATGCTTTTCTTTCAGCTAAGTAATGAAGACGACTCTGTATAGGAATTAGGTCCGGTTTTCCTTAGTGGTCCATGTGTTGCTGTGAAGTGCCATGAAGTGAAGTAGCAGCAGTAAAGAGGAAAGAAAGTCAGTGTGAGGAGCTTCTAAGAAAGAATATATTATTACATTGTGCTTCTTTCCACTGCTTAATTATTTTTACTATCATATTTTTGAAGTTGTAAGGCCCAGATGTGGGAGAGAATAAAAGCTCCAAAGCTCTGATGTGTTGCCTTTCTCAGAAATCTGAATTTATCTCACAACAGCATTGGTATTTCCTCACATGAAGGGGTAACTCATGAAAGCTGGAGGACTCAGAGTTCTGTTTTTTTGGTCCTTTTCCAGATATACTAGTTGAAGACGATCCAGCACCTTGTGCATTCTCAGGGAACGGCCGTCAGTGTGTCATGAACGGCACCGAATGTAAGGGCGGATGGGTGGGGCCGAACGGAGGCATAACCAACTTTGATAACTTTGCATTTGCAATGCTGACTGTGTTCCAGTGCATCACCATGGAAGGATGGACTGATGTCTTGTACTGGGTAAGTTCATCAATCGCTCAGCTGCGTTTGCTTTTAAACAAGCTTCTCTGTTCGAGCAGGGATTGAGCTGTGTTTCATAGTACCATCAACAGGAAATCTTGGTGAGTTTTGCAGGAGACAAGCTCGGCTGCGTACTTGTTTCACTCACAGCCTGTTACTGGATTCCTCAGGCTAAAAGGACATTTTAGAAACAAATCTATTCATTGCTTATTTGAGGCTTTTTTTTGCCTATTCCATTTGGATAAATGTAAAACTACATTTATGTACTTTGGACTAGCATTTTTTCTTGTGAGCCCACAGATATTAAGTATGTCTTCACTGATTAGGCTTAAGAGCTCTCTTTTTACAGTATTTGTGCAGAATTTTTCACAATGTTAACATAAATTAGAACAAAGCAAGCTCTCAACTGACATTGCTTGCCATGAGGATTGAAAATCATGTTAACCATTCAGAAGCTACAAATTTACAGGAGCTGTGGCCTTGACATTATCTCCACAGAAGCAGCACAAGGTATTAAAAAAGCTAACTGTGTAAATCCTCACCTTTAAATGCTCCTTTGGTGTAAGGTATGGTACTTCAGAATCTTCCAACATCAACAGTCAGCTGGACACAGACTGGGAAACTGAAGAATGGAGGAAAAAGGGCACACAGCTTTTTAAAGGAATAGAGTCACCAAAAACCAGATAGACATTTCTGTGCTTAACCCCATTCCACTCTAAGTGACATGACATTGTTTTGTCAGTCTTGGAGTATCTCAATATCTGATGTGAGTGATTTGTCCAAGGTCATTCAAGAAGTCTGTTACAGAACCTCCCAGAGGTTCTGAACATCAGTGAGAATATTCTTTACTACTTAGTACTCAGCAGAAAGTCTTTGCAGATATTAGGACCTTATTAAAAAACACAATTCTAACAGTTCAAAAGTTAGAAAATATGTATGGAAGAAGAAAAGTGATTGCTGGTAAGGATCACTGTTAGCAAGCTGTTAAAAAGGGATGAATTATCTCAAGGAGTATCTTAGTGGAACTTTAGGTTTTGTTGCTGAGAGCAGCTCACTTTGTGAGTTTTTTCAAGTTTGTCTGGCCTAGTGGCATTATTTACTAATAGTGCATCTGTTGTGGAGTACTGGATGCATTTAAAATGTGGTATTACCCAGTGAATGACCATACGATTTTATGTGGTCATTTGTTGCAAGTCATGGTGAAATAAGCTTTTGCTAAAACATATAACACAGTGTTAACACTCTGATAAACACACTGAGTCTCAGATAAAATCTGTGATGCTGCAGTATAGAATATGGACATGTTTTTAAGAGAATATCACTGTTAAAGATAATTAAGATGGTAAAATGGCATTCTTTTAGGGTTGAAAGACAAAGAAAAAAGACAACTATGAATATCTTCTTCCACTGTCTACTCTCAGTTGCAAAACTGGCTAGAAACACACAAACCATCAATACTAATGAGTAACAGTTATGTATTGCTACATATAGGCTATTGCATTATTTCCCATCGTGAAGGCTTTTCATTTCCTTGGAGTTTGCACTCCAACTCTCCCTAATTTTCTAGGAGACTATATGAATGTAGAATTAGTATGTGCTTTATGGTTTGTGTTCATGGTGATGGCAGTTATTTTAATTCTTCCTGAAAAGGGAAGGTGTGCCATAGTTATCTAGAAAAAAATTACGCCTTTAATATCTTTTGAGGCAAAAGTATACCCACATTTCAGGAGCTGATAATTCCTCCAGAAAAGAAAATGAATATAAAAGTTTCAGAGATTTGCTGTATTTAGAATACAATTGTTACAAAACGTATAGAAACAATTTGAGTGTCTCAGAATTAAACATTTTTTCCCCTGGGATTTGATGCCCTAGTTAATCAGCTGCCCTTTAGAAACCTTCACAGAGTCTCCAATGATGGCAGAAAAAACAAAATAATTAAAATAGGATGTTGAATATTTTCATGATCAGACAAAATGAAAAATATAAGAAAATTATAAACAGTTGAAAACTACATGAGTTGTTTTTACTTCTTTCTCTATAAGGAGTTTCCAATGTAGAATTTACAGGTATACACGTGCAATTTTTCTTTTTAATACAAATCCTACTATTAGAGATTATTAGACATTGAAGCAAATATTTATTGACCTAGTGAAATATAGTCAAAATGAGATATTGGGGTGGCTTTGGAATTTATCTTGACTGATGCCTCTATAATTAAATTATAGATTCAGATTCTGTCTATCTTCTGGACCAACTAGTTGCCCATTGTCAAACTGAAATTACTTGCTGAGAACAAGAGGAATGACAATTTATAGGTTTTAATTTTATCACTGGATCCAGCTGAGGTATATTTAGCTAAAAATTGGAAAAGATTTAATTTCATTTGAAAATTGCAAAAGCATTAGGGGGATACCAGATTGTAATAAAAGAACTTGAGGAAGCCATTTTAGCTCGATGTGCATGGGGGTTTGGGGTTGATTTTTACTTAAAACTCTGTTACTAATACACAGACTGAATGAGTTTTATACAAAACAAAACCAACCCCACACTGAAATATGAGAAACTGCACAAAATTCTCATTTTTCATTTGGTCACTGTGTGAACAGTGAATTAAACTTATGTAGGCTTCTCTTGCCAGCAGGTGTAATGTGAGTAGGTGAAATCTGTGCAATATTTTGCATCGTGTTAAGTGGCATTCTGTCAGCAAGGGTGACAGCTGAAAATGACAGGTTCCAACAGCACTCTCTGGCACACTCATTGTCACCTTGTTAATGACAGTAAACTTGCTTTGAAATAATGATTGCACCAATAATGATTTTTCTCTTATGCATATCTATTGTGAGTGAAGGCCTTGATTTTGCCGCTGCTTGGCACCCTTCAGAGCATGATGACTCCCATGGGCATCCTGCTGCTCACCAGTTTGCATCCCAATCCCGTATGTCCTGCTGGGTTTTAGTGTCTTCATCTGGCCTCTTTTCTCTCTAACTTACTTGTAACTCATGGGGTTATGTGGTTTACCCACAAAAGCTATGACTCCTTAGTGCCAAAGGTTTGAATTGAGAGGTTAAGGGGTGGTGTTTTTGTTCTCAGCAGCCAGTCCAGCATGTGTGCTCCCACACTGTGTCTGGCTGTGCATCTGTGTATGTCTCCATTTATATTGGGACTGTGTTTATTCCCAGTCATGGTCCTTTCTGTTTGCTCTGCAGCCCTCACTGAGGCTCATGCTTTTAGTTTTGGATCCTGGTGCAGTCCTTGTTATCAGCCAAGTAGCAGCCTCTGTGTGCCCAAGTTTTTAATGCTCTGGCTCACATTCTAAAGCTGAGAGCATAGTACTCTCTGCCTCATTTCCAATTTATGCTAGCAAGCTCTCAGGAATTGCTGAACTTGAATCTGTATTTGCATATCTGGCTCTAGATTTTTCCCAGGCCTTTGAAACATCTCGATGTATAATCTATTAATGGCAAACACGTATTTCGTAAATTGCTTTTTATTTTTAGCTGCTTCACTTGATACATGGGAACACAGATAACAAGCAGTGATACTTGCCAGCAAAACCCCCAATTTTCCCATGAGCACCAAAATGATCACATTTAATTCTTCTTGTTTTCACGATAGTGAAGTTATCTTGACTTACTACACTTGAATAATCCAACTGTATCTTGAAGGAGAGGTGGTCAGGGTCTCTGAGAAACAAAATACTTCATGGGATGGGTTGCCAGCACAGTTGCTTCAAAGATGGGACAAATGTATTCGTGGCTGTTGAATTTTACTAGGTCAATTTTATGGTCCAATGCTGCATTACTAACTTAAATTTTAAAAGCTTCCCAGTTCTCTAATACCTGTCTAGCACTGTCAGATTGATCTGGAGATTTCTGAGATTGAGGCACTCGAGCTAAAATTGCTGAATAATGATACACTGATGTCTTACATGGTTTTGCCTATTAATACACCTACTGATGTGTTAACAAGATATTCTCTAAAGGATTCTTGTTTAAAATACTCAGATCATTATTTGAAATGCCTAGGCAATCTAAAATATACCTGAAACTCATATAAGGTTTAAGGAAAGGCATGACAGGTTTTTTTTAAATATACCTTTTACTGATATGTCAACTTCTAAAACTGTTACTACTTTTTGTTAATAACATATTATCATCAAAGAAGTTCTTCATTCATTGTTCCGCTGCTTTTATAACAAAAAAGGGTACTCTTAGGAACCTGTCTCCTATTTAAGAAATTAAACTTTATATCTCCCAATGTACTCCTTGAGGCACCTTAGAACATCTGAAAAAAATCCGTCATTTCTGTAACACAGACTGTTCAGGCAGCACTGCACTCTTGTGTGTGTCTACATGCACTTTTGCATAAGTGTATGCACAGCTGGTATATTAATGTCAATCAGATCAGGTCAGGTGCTCAATCTCTACTCCTGGCACCTTTTGGAATTCTCCTATTCAAGGATATTTAAGGGTAGACTCAAATGCAATGTATTTGAAACCAGCTGATGTGCAGCCAAAGATATTTCCTGAACACAAGCAAATGTTTTACCTATCACGCAAGAAAACCCCTTGGCTCATGCACAAAATGTATTATTGAGCTATAAACAAAAACCTGCAAAATATATTTGAAGTATTATCAAATCTGTCATCACAGTGCTGACAAGGAGTCTCCTAAAAATACATTTCCAAAAACGTGACCAATAGTCACATAAGCAATGATAGTCTGGAACTTTGAATTGAATGATTTAATAAGCTGGTGGGAATTAACTACTTAGGGTGATTTAAGCCATGTTAGTCCCATTCCACCTGTAGAAAAGGAAGGCATGTTCCTGCATCCAAACAATACTTGACAGCAATGAATTTCAGCTTTTTGTCTGAGAGAAGTTCACAGCTTTTTTCCATATGTGAATCAGTTGCGAATATTTAGCAATGTTAAAAATTGTGGGGAAACGTGCCTTAAAAGTCATAGAAAATACTTATTCCTGCCTTTTCCCCTTAGGTACCCAGGGAAAGGTTAGTGCTGTTCTGTTAGCATTGCTCAGCACCACACACAGGTCATCTGAGGGAGGCTCTGGAGTGAAACAAGTCAGCTCATCCCCAAAGGCATCCATGTGCTGCATGCACAGAGCTCCCAGCCTTCCATGACTACACAGGCAGAAAGTTAACACATGATGTACAGCTGGAGAAAGAGTGATAGAAATTTTGGATGACAGCATTAATATACTGCATAAATCACTCTAAAGAGCCAGGGATTGCAGGCAGATTTTTTTCTATTTGAGTGTTAACTACTTGAATCTGGTTTCATGTTAAAATCAAGATTAATCCCCCCGCCTTTTACATAATAATTTGGACTAATTACCTTTTTATAGTCTCATGTTATTAAAAGCTCTGAATCATCCAATTTTGGATTGCAAAGACACAGGACTTAATTTCAGAAAGAGAAAAAAGGGAATGATCAAATTCAGACATACAAACAGAGCTACCAAGCCAAGGAATGTACAGATTAAAAAGTTTGCATTATGATCAAAAAAGATATGAGGTGTATGTATATGTATAATTCCATAATATATGATTATGGTATAATTTTTTCCAATTAGCATCTTAACACAAAGACCTCCCCTGAGGAGGACTTTAAACTAACTCACAGGGAAATATTTTGTCCATGAGGTGAACTTGATTGACTTTGACAAGATATCTGGTATCTCAGCCTCAGCTGACTGCTGACCTGTACTGCAGTCAAAGCGTGGAACTAATTTCTTGTCACAGATCATTGCAATTACTAAGAAGAACCTATTATTTCTCCCCAGAAATTTTAAATAAAACTGGGTCAAAACTGGATTGGAAATAGAGGCTAAACTTGGGATAGTGCTAAGAGTACCACTAGTCCATCAGCTGGAATTTCTTCCAAAATTTGTCACAAAAAGCCAACAATCATTTTATAACAATTCTAGTTCCCAGCCTGTCCCAGGACAACAATTTAGCAGATAAATTTAGATCTTCCTGAGTATTGAGGCTTTGCTTGTTGATGCTAAGGTAACATCAACTTACCATCAACTAAGGCAACAACTGTACATCATCTATCTGAGTAGTAAATGCATTGTACTTGTATTTTTTTTTGTACCCAGTATGTGGGAAATATTAAACACATCCAATTTTTGTGTAATATATGGTACATATATAGGTGGAATAGCAGAATCCAAAAGAAAGAAGGTG
This sequence comes from Hylia prasina, assembly GCA_013397195.1. Lineage (NCBI taxonomy): Eukaryota > Metazoa > Chordata > Aves > Passeriformes > Sylviidae > Hylia > Hylia prasina. Next base: position 204,095 of record VYXD01014668.1, read on the forward strand.
TTTAGTACAGAACACCTGTGTGGATATTACAACTTTGCATTTTCATACATGATAGCTAACTATTTAAAAAAATGAACATTGTTGGTCACATTAGTTACTTAATTTTAGTCATTTTTTGAGACCTTAGATTTAACAAGCCAAATCTATGTATAGGTTTTATAAATTTTTGTGCAATTAGTTTGGACAATACAGATAAATAGGTACAAGCACTAACAAGTGGTTAATCTGAAATTAACGCGCTGCTATTCATGAGAGGAGTCAAACACTTGGATTTGCTATATCTGAAATACAGATTTTGTTAAACCTGGTAGTGCTCAACAGCAAACCCTCTCTGGGTTACTGTTTTGTAGAGGTAGCACTCTTCATTTTGTTATGGTTCTGTCCATCTGCTCTGCAGATTAAGGAGGGATGCATAGTTATCTGAAAAAGAAATCTTTATATCTTAACATCCATGTTTGACATCTTGGCTTTCCTTGATTTCCGCCCAGCCCCTCCTCCCAGTTAAAGACAGTAAGCTGATCAATGGAATGCCACTAACAGGAATTGGCTAAAATACTATTAGATACAATACAGTGTCTGAATGAAAAAGAAATACCTGCATCTAAACTCATTTCCAAACAATCATAGTAAAATTTTATTAACAGTCATGTTTGGAAGAGTAAATGCTTTATGGAAATACCAAAATTCATGTGCTAAGAATGGATAAAGCCAACAGAAGGAAGAAAATGAGGTCTGTTCAGCTTGGTCAAAGCAAATTCATTCAGCTGAAGCAGGGTCTTCCAAGTTGAGGCTTAACTTGAGAGGATCACTTACATGTGTCCTGCATGCAATTGCACAGTACAGTTTACATACAGAAGACAGAGGCCAAATTTAAGAGGTGATTAATCACTTCTGAGATTCTCTAGGTCCTGGGCCAGTTTTACACTTCTCGATGGAATCTCTTTCTCTTTAGGACTACCTTGATGCCTGAGCCATGGAACTCTCATTTTTCCAGGTGTTGCTGAGCTGAAATGCTTAACAAAGGGTGGTCTCAGTGCACACCCCACCAGTGCATCTCCATATTCTGTGTCAGAAGCAGAACAAAGCTGAGTTTGTCCAACCAGGACAGTGTCAGGGAAATTTGTGCTTTGACTCCAGAACACTGAATATAAAATTCCATGCTTTTATAAATCAACCTGGACGGTGCTGTGCTTCAAGCACAGCCTGTTTTAAGTCAGCTTTAAGTTAACTCCAGTCCAGCCAAGAATATCTCAGGACAAAGCCTTTGAAGCCAGGCAGCTTTGATAAGCTCTCTGGTGTGCTCTTCACCGAGTAGAATAAATAGCCTGATCTGGGGTTTTGTGAACCTCCTTTCCATGCTTCCAAGAATGCAGGGATAGTCCCACATCAGAAAATACTGATGTCTGCAGAGCATCAAGAGGCTGAGTTTGTCAGTCTGAACAATTTTTAAGATGATGAGGCAGATTACAGGTAGCACTAAGTAAACCCACCAGTTATGTGTCTGTTGGCACGTTATGAAAAGAGAAAGGTAAAGTTAAAACCTAAGGAAGCTAAGAAATTCAACAAATTTAAGAGGGTTTGAAACACTTGTGGAAAACCAAAATAGGTTCATGCATCAGCACATTGTATTTATAATGGTACAAATGCAGAATTAGAGGTTTTGTTTTATCATTAACCCCAGGTAGAGCTTATATTGATTGCAAATTGAGTTTGCAGCAATTTTCAATAAAAGATGCCAGGTGTAAAGAAAAGTTAAGACCTTGATTTGCATGCAATTGCATATGAGGATTTTACTCAAAATTGCCATAGACAGAGATAAATTAGATTTTAATTATGTTAATAATTGATGTTTTAGGTTGAAGTTTGCTATCTGCTGCTGTGTAGTACTAAGGGTTACATCTGCAGTAAACTTGACTTTTTCCTGTTTCACTTCAGTCTTGGTCTCTGATAATTTATTCTGTGTTGTAATGATAGTTGACTCCAACTACAGCACAGCTCACAAGATAATTCATCCAAATGCCCCTTGAGGCACTTTCAGACTGTATCAAGTTTGTCCAATCAGCTCAAGATAATTCTTCAAGATTGCAGACTCGCCAACATCTATACGTGTAAACATAAAGAGCCAAATAAATAATGTGTAGTGCACATCTACTGTTAAGGTGAAACAGAATGAAGCGATTCATATTGTCCATGATCTCATCTGCCCTCTGGTTGATGTGATGGACAAAGAAATGACATTTGAAAAGTAGGACTAGATCTTTAAAAAGACAGAGGGCAAGAAGAATGGTGCTTGGTGGTGTCCTTGCCATAGGTATTTTGAAGGCTAAAAGCCTCATGGTCTCAAAGAGACAGAACAAGGCAAATGAGAGCCATTAAATATGAGACCTCCTTCCGTGCAGTGCATCCCTGAGCCATTGGGCAGGAGACTATTGCAAGATATTTTGGTGAGGATTTCAGATGTGAGATCTCCTTGAATTGCTGGTGTTGCTTTGACTTTAACTCCTTTTTCTGCTCTTTGGGTGAGAAATCAGCATTAATCCCTTCAAATGAATATATCTTGGTTTTGAGGATGGAGATTTTCCTGTTCTCATATATCAACCAAGCTCTGTCTCCGTTTTTAATCAGAAGGCAAATCAATTCCTTTAATCTTTCTTTAATTGGAAATGTTATGGAAAGTGCCATTTGACATGCATGAAATGAGCAGCAAAGTTTTCCAAAAGGAAAGAACTTATTTTTTGTACTTTGATCTCTGGTATTAATGCAATCTGAAATATAACTTCATGAATAGAAATTACAAAGCATTACTTGATTAGAGTTTAATTGTATCTAGAATTAAATGGTAAAGTTGTTCAGTAGTTTTTAGGAATTAAGTCTTGGATTAATTCCAACGTCTTCTGCTAGGTTCAGGTGTTCCTGAGTTATGGAATGCTTTTGAAATTGTTCAGCATTTGCCCAAGTGAAGCATTTCTTGTACTACTGGTTAGGTGCAGTTGGCCAATTTTTGCGTCACAAAACATTAGTCCTAGATAGATTAGCCTAAAACATGGGGTTTAAAATCCAGCTTCATAAATGCACATTAAAAAGTGGATGCAAATCACAGTTGCTCATACTAACAGAGCCTTTGTGACAGAGCATGAGAATTTCAAATTCAGCTTTGCTCCTGGGTAACTAAGTTAGCAGAGTGCCTGGCTGCCTGAAAATGTTTTCTTTATGAGCAAAAGCAGAGCATGAAGTTGTATTGCAGTGACTGCCAGAGCTCTGTTTTTTGAGCTCTGCTCAAAGTAAAATTGCAAATATTAATCTCTCTCATTTTTCAAAATGATACATAGCAGAAACATTTTGGCACCAATACCAGATGAATTTATGTCTTCACTCTGAACTCTGGTGACTTGGAAACAACTGTGTTAATTGTATAGCTGTTAGATGCAAAATGCATTCAGATGTATTTGAAATTTAATTAAAATGTTTACTCTGATCAGTTATTGCTAGAAAAACACTTGGCCTGTATGGTATGAGTCAGGTCTATGAAGCAAACAAATTTCTAAAGTAATAAAATAATTATGAGTATACTTAAAAAAAAAAGAGTAAATATTATTTTTAAAACATAAGGGCAAATGCCTATGCTTGAAAAAAGATGTAAAGGGCAGCATCCACTGGGATGAGGCAGAAATTCAGTCTGGGCAATGAGAGGTTCTACTCATTAACTTCGGGGCTTCATTGCTAAAACTTCTCAAACGAAGGGGACTCACTTTGACAGAATGGATATGGGTGATAAAACCCAAAACTTCACAGCCGCTGTCCTTAGCAGAAGCTGCTGACGTGCCAAGGGTTGTTGAAAGCTCTGCCCAGGAGACAAAGTAGGTGTAATGGCAGCATTGTGAAATACTTTCCCATACGAATATTGCAGGACTGAACAATGAAGGCTTGGGGTCTCTTGAAGTTGAGGGTATTATCCCAATCTTGCCAAATGGCTAAAACCCCTTTTTTTTAATTTTAACTTCTCCAAAATACAGTTTTATTGGAAGAGGAAAAAAATCCAAATCAAATATTTATTTTCAAATTTTCTTCTTTTTTATAGCAAGTGTAATTTTAAGTTACTTTTCAGTACCTCAGTTAAATTAAAAAATCATTTTTAAAGATGATATATAGACTCTTTTAAAAGGTGCATGAAGAAGCTGTGTAAACTCACCTGGTTTTGTTGCTTAGTAGGTTTTTTACTTTAGGAAGTATGAACTGGTGCTATCAAAGATCACCATGGAAGAGATGTGCCTTTGGGCCTTAACCTGCAAAGACTTAATGCTTCTGTCTAACCGTCCACAGAACATCATTGCAGAAACTGAGATAATGATATTTAATTTAAAGACGGGGAAAAATAGAAGAAGTAATTTGAAAAATGTTTGTTCCCATGTTTAGTAGGTTTATTATTTAGAGATGTTAAGGAGAGGTGTCAAACTTGACTGTCAATAGAGCTCAAAGCCTAATCACAAATTTCAGATATAACAAACACAGTGGCATTCACAGAAGAGAAAACAGATTTGCAATTAGAACATATGAACTGTTGTTCAACAGTATCATATGAATTTTATTGTCTGCTGAATTTTCATGACTATAAAACATCTTAAGAAGAATGCAATGCAAAAGCCAGAATAATTCCTCTTCAAGAAGGGCCATTTCCAAGAAGCTTCATGTCAGAATTTTTGACTTATCAAAATGTTTTTTCGCACCTGAATCCTACACACAAAACTAAATTTCCCTGCTTTAAAATATCTGTTTTTCTGAATAGGCCTTTTTAGATCTCCATGGGTATGTTTCACCAGTCCATCCTTTGATAGGTATGATGAGCTGGCTAAGAATAACAAGTGGAAGAAATCTTTATAGAAAACTTTGTGTGAGTCTATAAGGAGTGTATTGAAAGCTCAGTGACTTCAACCTTACTTAAAAAAAAAAATCAACAACAACTTTTTAAGTTGTTCAGAGGTTTTCCTTGGAATGTTTCCATATTTCCATTGTGTTTCTAAAATTATTTTTCAAATTTTCATTTTCCTAAAATTGTGTTCATGCTTTTTTACACAGATTCATTCTCATTTATTTATTTTTGAATTGATTTAAAATGTCTAACTGAATTTGACTGCTTTATTTCAGGAAAAACTGTGGGAATTCCATGTTACAAAAAGTAACACTGCTTGTGCAGTTCAGATACGCATTGCTGTTTATTTTCCCAAATGATCATTCATGTAGATAGGATATACATGAACTAAAAATCCCAATATTTCGGTATCCTTTATGATCATCATCTTAATTGGAGATCTGAAATTTAGTTCATGTTCTCAGCATTAAAGAACAGAACTGTTGCAGTGCTCCATTTATGTTTGATAATGTTTCTGATCCAAATGCTAGGTCCACTCAGCATTTTGTTTTAGGGTTTGTGTTGGAAATGCAAAGTTAATGTGGCCAGTGCCTTCTTGCTCTCATTGTTCTTTGATTTCTGAAAGAATGCATAAAATGTTATCTAACCTGAATGATCCAATTCTCCTTTCTTTGACTCTTCATTGCTGTTAATATAGTGATCTACTCTATAAGATCATCTTATTTCTTGCAGATGAATGATGCAATGGGATTTGAATTGCCATGGGTGTATTTTGTCAGTCTCGTCATCTTTGGGTCATTTTTCGTACTAAATCTTGTTCTTGGTGTATTGAGCGGGTAAGCATACACCTTTTTCATCATGAAGGCAGAGTCCTGAATTCAGTTGCCATGAACACACAGGTTCTCTCATACAGGTGAGACTTCAGATGGGATAAACATCTTTTAATAAACCTCTGTTGCTTCCTCCTCTAATTAGAGCACAAAAAATTTTCTTGTAGCTCTCATATAAATAACATACATACACCAAAATCAGTAAATACTCTTCATGTCATTTTGGCAAAGTTATAAAATAAGTATAACAATTCTCATGCACGCTTTTAGATGTTATTTCAATTAATTGTCTAAAGCCTATCATCTGCGTCAAAATTTGGGTAAGTAAATTTAAACAATTATTCGTTCACTTTTTAAAGATCTGGATAAGCCATAAACTTTGTGTCAAACCTATGTGATCTGGCAGCTGCAAAAAGGGCTCTGCTGTTTAATGAATGACTGAATCATAACGTATTTCCTTGCGTTTTACAGGTAAATGATGCAATAGGATGTGAATGGCCATGGATCTATTTTGTTAGTCTTATCATCCTTGGCTCATTTTTCGTACTTAACCTGGTTCTTGGTGTACTTAGTGGGTAAGCCCTTGAGTTAACATTGTGTATGCTACTGCTACTTGTAAGATGGCCTCTGCATTTACTCCAGCTTCTCAGCAATGGCTTTTTTGCATGCACTTGAGATTCTTATGTCATCCTACCAGTGTTTGTTCTTTGGACTGAACTGTGTGATTTGAGTGCCTGTATCTGTCTTGACATCATGTTCACCATGCTTGCAAAAATATTCATTCAATGAGGCGCTAATCTCCTTATTCTATAATATTCCTGCAGGGAAAAAGATTTTGTGCGCAGAGATGGGTGGTGCACTTGTACAAATATTCTCCCCTGTTATGTACAAATGCCTTTTTCTGAAAGACCAATTTTTGCTTTTCTTCAAATAGTCATAGTGCAATTAGAGTGTTGTTTATGTTTACCAGTCACATGTTTTTCTCAAAATATGGCAAAATATTTTTAGTAAGTGCTTCAAGACCTGTCTTACAGAGAGTGTGGCTGCACTATCCCAGCACAGTGTTCAGTGGTTCCTGGGTTGTAGAGCTGTGAACTGCTGTGACAGCCTGCACCAGGAACAGATAAATTAATCAATAATAAAATATCAATTTAATATAGCTGTCAGTGGGAGGTTGTCGCAGCTTTTGGTTGGTTTGTCCAAGCTCTAGCCAAGAACTAAAGCCGTGTCAGTTCTAGCTGTGTAATGTGCTTTAAAACTGTAGTTTATGGCAAGAGTTTGCCAGATTTTGTTTTTACTAAGTCCCCTTATTTGAAGTTAAAACCCTATTTCCTTTGCCATTTCCTGATTTCTAACACATGAGCTTAGGAAACTCTGGTTTATGGTAAAGATATTTTTTATAAATATGTAAAAGATCCAGCTATCATTTGAATGCTGAAAATTATTATGGTTGTATGCATTAGGTTTTGGTTGTATGGCAAATAACACTGTTCTGGCAATCTCAGGCAAGTTGTGCCATCTTTGTTAGCCAATAGGAAAACCTCCCTTGTATGGAAAGCAGCCTGACAGTGCAGTTGATGCTGTCATCAGGATTCTCTGTGCATCCCTAGTCATGGTTTTGCCACATTGTATCCATTGTATGTGAAAGAAATAAGGCATTGTTATATTCCTGGAAATCAAATAAGCAAATAAGATTTCCAAGTATTGATGTAACTTTGTTACAAGAGCACTTTTATCTGATGAGTGGTTTTACAATGCGCTTTTAAAAATATTCAGTCATTTATAGTCATTTATCTATGATAGCTTACTGTTGCACACAGGAAACCAGGGAAAGCATAGTTTTACCTTACTGTCAGACTTCCTTTATAAAGCAGATGTTTAAAAGAAAAGTGGTAGTGCTAAAACAACGCTGCTAATTTTTAGATTTAATCTCATTCTTCCAAGATTTATACAGTCATATCAGCTTTGTTTTTCCGAGGACAAATGTATAAATTGTTGCAAAACTAAGGGCCAAGCTTTCAGCCACGCTGGAAAATGAAATAAGGAGGAGAAGGACAGATAAATGAGGGTAGTTACAGTGTAATTTACTTCTGCTATTGATGCTGTTACCTAACCTTGCTGTGTGACTGGCCTTTCCCCTGAAGTCCTGATAGGATTAGGTTCTCACAATTCCTTCTCTGGCCCTTAAGAACATCACAGGCACCAATTAAATTAGTTTTCTTCCTGTCCTGTGAAGCTGTCTGGTAACAGATAATGAATATTCCTATTTTGTCTTCTATGACTCGAATTGTTCTTGGTTTTCAGATTTTTCTGTTTAAAAAAAGAAAAAATTTACAGGTAAAGCGACACCAAATTTGGTGTTTTGTTGCATGTGTTAATTTCTTTTCATGAAGTCATGGAAATTTAGGAATACTCTCGTGAATCAGCTTAACATTTGATTTAAAATACTGTGTGAAGTTTTCAACATTATGATATATATATTTTTTGGAATATGGACTTGTTTTTTAGCTGCCATTCCGTTACAGGGAAGAGGCATCCCCTTGTCCATGGGCTCCTTTCTGCAGACAAGAAATCACCACTGATTTCTAGGTTTTGTGTGACCCGTGGAGCTCTAATGTACTTCACAACCCTTGCCAGCTTCTTTTGGATTTTCAGTGCACAGAAATGGCAGCGAAAAGTGAGATGTGAACTCCCCTTTTATTCATCAAGCCATTAATTGCTAATTTTATTTTTCTGCCATACTGTCAGCCAGGGTCAATTGAATGCTCAAGTTGCTTGATGAATTGTCTGAATCCATGTTTGCCCTAAATACATGAAAGAGACTTCCTAAAACTCCCACTTTTTGTTCTCTTTCTGAAGACAATGACACTGGAGAGCTGAGACATGTGATGTATAAATATCACCAAGGACTGACATTGAAAGTGCAAGGAGAAAGTCAAAGGAGATACTCTTAAAAGATACCTATCATAGCAAACTGATGTTTGGTACAGAAGTGAAGAGAATGTCCTGGCATACTTGTTTGAAACTGTGACAAATAAGGACCAGTGTGGAATATTGTTACTCTGATTTATTTTGATCAGCATATGACAGCTGTATATAAATAATTTCCCCATCCTTTCTGTTTAGAATTACTAGTCTAGTCTAAATTTTATGGATAAATGTGATGTACTAGTAAAATCCAATGGATGTTTTCGTGTTTCTTAGTAGAAAGATATTTTTCATTCTGAGCCAAGCAATTAATATGTAACACATATATATATATTTTGGTTTTAAGAGTTACGAGCTTTTATATTTTATACTCTTCAAACCATAACACAAAAACTTGGTTTATGATAAATCTGCAGATAAAGTTAAATTTTACTAAACCAATCAAATACTAAGAATGCAAACACTAAGCCAATTTACTTGAAAAGCATGGCTTTGCATACAGATTTTGAAAGTGGAATCTGAATGCCTAATACCTTTTCTGTATGAAAGTGTTGCTTCCTTTATATCAGGTTATGCCGTGCACATTTAAATCTGTTTGCTGGTTTTGATCTGCTTGTTGTTTTAAAATACTCAGTTATTCTCTTTGCACTCCTTTGTTATTCTGTGACCATCTGCCCCTTTGTATTTCTGTAATGCCTCTTGTGCACTGCATGTTTGATGTATTTAGATACAGTAAAATGGATGAAAATGATGATTTGGCAGATCTTTTATTTTACATCTAGCTCTTTCTGAAGGTGAGTATTTCCTGGTGATCCATGTCAGTCTTGCCTGCAGACATTCTTAAAAATACAGTTCATATTTTTAATATCAGTAGTGTAAATGAACAGAAACAATATGTGTATGGCATCTGCATGTGGTAAATATCATAATTTCTGCATGGAAGCTGACTGTGGAGATTATTTCCTAAGTAATTTCCTTGAATAACAAGGATGGAGAGAATTCATAGGCTTGAGTTAATTCAGCTTTTTCAAAAAACTTTAAAAAGCATCTAAAAAGCTGTTTTTACTCTGTATTAGACACTAGAAATATTCACATTAATCTAAAAGTGAATTTTCTGAAAACACGAAATTCTAGGTGCAGAAAGTGAAAGCTCAGGACAGGCCTCCTCCAGATATTCCAGTGTAAAAGACCAGAGCATATCATGGCTGTTGGTGCAAAAGAGTGAGCTGAAATTCAAAGTTAGAAATTATAAGGTTAAGGTTATAAGAAAGTTAACAAAGATCGGGATGGAGATACTCCATCCATCCTAAAAGTGTAAAAAGTTAAAATTTAAAAAAAAAAAAAGTTAAAATAGGCATGTCAGTAATTCAGCATGTATTAAGCTAGTTAGTTTGCTATGAATAGAGGAAATAAAGTATAAAACTTCAAAGTTTATTTATCAAGAGGTATGGCTTTTAAATGGTACATGATAATCTATTCATGAAGATAGTCCTTACCATTAGGAGTTGGGTTCTGCTGATGGCACTTTTTGCTCAAGGCATTAGTATTTCTTTGGGTAGCCATGGGAACAAAAAAACCTATCAATCACACATTAATAAATCTATAAGTTGAATTTATTGCCTTGCAGAAGGACACCAAAACATAAGCTTTGACATATCCTTACATCCTCCTACATGTCATGTTGCAGGTTGCTAAATGAATGTTAATTTTTTCAATTTTTTTCCCTCAGTAATAGTTGCAGTGTATGTACATAGTGATTCTAAAAGCTAAGGGTGTGTAGTCATCCACCCCAATCTCCCAGCAATATCTATCAGTTAATGTCATATAAAATATGTTGGTGCAGATAAGCTTATACACCTAAGAACTGTTGTCTACAGTATATATGGAAAAAATCATAGAAAAAGACATTTGAATAACGATGCACCAAATGGAAAACGGCAGTGAACTGTCATCCATAGCCTTTCAGCAAGAGGAAAATGAACGGGTTTTGACAGGGTTCCTTTTCACAGCAGCATGAAGGCCTAGTGAAAAATATAAAGGAAAAATTATTGCTGAAAATATCCTTCCTGTAGATAAACTGAATATACATTGAAAACAAGGAGAGGGACTCCAGCTGTAGATCTCAGGAAGTTACAGGCTGGAGCAGGCTCATTTAATTTCTGTGTCCTGCTGAAAGTAAAACTCACATAAAAAACAAGGAATTGTTATATTTGATCAATCAATTGAATATACTAACAATAATTGATCAGCAAATACTTTTAGCTGTGTACAGCAGTAAATAACTGATTGCTTTAGACAGAAACCACTGAAGTCAGTGTGGATGTTTCTGTACTCTTGCATAAGAACTTGGAGGGAACTGGTTTTATTTCAGTCCTGTTTGAACTCACCACACCAAGATTTTCTAGGGATTAGTCCTGTGGGGTGCTTGCTGGTGAGCCCCTGGCAGGGAACCAGCAATGGCAGTTTCAGAAACTCCACTGAGAGGGCACATCCCGATGTCAGGTGATGGTGGCCTTTGGTCCTGTGCTCAGAACTGCTCCTCCTTCTTCCAAGAAATCCGGAGTGTCCTGAGCCAAATGGAACCCAGGAGAGAAGGGGAACATCTTAATATGCATATCTAACTAATATTCTAAAACATCAGATCTCAGTTTTGGTGCTCTATCAAATGGTTCCCTGTCTGTTCCTACTGCTGGCCCCACAGCATTCCTGGGCACTCTGTCACAGTAAGGCTGTACAGGCCCTTGCTCCACAGAACTGCTGCTGGAGCTCTTGAATGCACTTTTTGTTAATTGCTAACAAATTGTGCAGAGATAGCCATGGGAAGGTAGTACCAGTTTGCATTTCCCCAGCAAGCGCCCAATGCTCCTTGCTCAAGGAAAATTCCTGATAGGATTTTTTTTGGTTTTGTCCTACAGTAATAATTCAAATGCTCAGCCTGTGATTTTTTTTTTCCCCCTAAAAGAAGGGGTGATAATGATGTATACAAATCTCATATAATTAAAGATGTGATGTTACTTGACCTTTTTATGTCTCTCTACATCTGTTGCACTTTACACCCAGCTGTGAGCTGCTGTCTGTGCTTAGCTGTACACTTGAAGTAGTTTTAATTCTCTGACTTGATTCTGCTAATTTGTTGGTTGGTATGGTTACCACTGTATGAAACCTCTCCTGCAAGTCTGGTGGCCAACACTGTACTCCTGTGAGTACATTTTTGTTATTATGTGACTGTGCTCTGTGAATAAATGAGTCTGGTTTGTCTGGGTGGCAGTTCTACATATAGATTTAGCTTAATGCTTTCCACATACCAGACCCTGTGTGCAGTGAGCTCTGTACTGCAGGAGATTCACTCTCCCACTGCATTTGCAGTGATACAAAAGGGCAGGAATACAGCTAATGAAGGATTTGTGTCCTGGTTTATGCTTAGATATCAAAAGCACCCGTTTGTCTCATATCATCAATGCCTAGAGACACACAGGATGTGTGCATGATGCTGTGCAGGCCCCCTGATGAAATAAATGGGAAAGCTTTCAGCGGGTAGGAGGCTGGTATGGGTGTCTCTAGTTATTATATCTGTGAATATACAGAGAGAAGGGAGAGTTTACCAAAAGCATTTCAACAAATTGCCTTAGGACTTGTGGTTAATATGACCCTGCCTGTAATTTATGGTGTGAGAACCAGGGAGATGTAATTGAGTCCCAGCAGGCATTCCTTGCTGCCACTTCCACCTTGTTGCATCAAGCCATTCCCAACTGATGCATACCAGCAGGGGTTATTTCACTCTGCTGAAGAAAGAAAAATCTGGCATGATTACCCCAGACTATTGAAGCGTGAATTCAAGCTCCGCATTTTATGTGCTTCTGCCTCAACAGCCATTGATGATGATGGTGTTGTGCCTGAACAGAGAAATGAGATCATCTTTCTGCTAGGAGACAAGGAATTTTTGGGCAGCAGAAATAAACCCTGGATTTTATATAGTAGGTTAGTTATCACTAAAAGTAAATGAGATTATGTAAATGAATCTCCATCAAATGCTTTATTTTGCAAGTGATGTCTCTATTGTGCTGCAGATGCAGCATCCCCTGCCCAAAATATTTTCAAATATCAGGTCATTTTATCAAACCAGAATGAAATAAGTGTATAACAGTTAGATCTTAACTCAGGCATTTGAGAAACCAAATATTTACAGAGCTGAAGTCCACTTACTGCAATTAATGTGCAGTTTCTTGATCCTGTCAGCTTCAGAGGCTGCTGGCCTGAGTGCTGGGCTGATGACAGGGAGGCCAGTTAAGGCCACCAGCCTGCCCTCATCAGTCCCTGTGTTGCCTACAGATCCAAAAGCTTTTCTTTTCTGCCCTGGACCCACCCTTCCCACGTCCGCAGTCATGAAATGCTGCACAAGCAGCTGTCTCAGTCCTCCTTCCAGGAGATCATGTATCTTTATCTAAAGATGTATCTTTATCTAAATACTCCAAGTATCTTTTTGTCCCGATGTCTTTGTCAGAAGCTTTAAAGAGCCATCATCTCTCCCTCTTCTCATCCTGATCATATTTTTCAAATTACTTATTTCTTGGCCAAAAAAAGGAGATGCTTTTGTTTTGCCAACAGGAAACTCATTACTTTCTAGATCTGTTAAATTCTCCTTTCTTATTCATGGCATTTCACAAAAAGGAATATGTATATGTATGTCTGAGGGATGTCCCTTCATCGTGGATATGATAGAAAAAAATATCATAGAGCCAGATTCTTCCCTCCTCTGAAGAAAGTTTCTTCTTATGTTTTATAGTTCCTTATAAACAGCCAAGTTTTTAAAAAAAATTAAAATTTTTAACTATTGTGGAAATAAGCACCCTTGCACCTCGCCCTACTGATAAATCGCATCAGCCTGTAGCAAGGCAGCATCTGACTTATGAGCAGTATTAAAGGGAAAGGTCAGAATCAACTGTGTATATAAAAAACTAGGTTTAATTCTCTGCATGCAGCTGTTTTAGTGTGAAGTCAGAGTTAAAGACTGGTTCAGCCATGGGTGAAGTGCTGTTCAAACTACCAGCCTTGCCAGATGATTAATTAAAAAATTATTTAGTTCACTTTATTTAATAACAACAACTTTTGTTTTACTTCACCCTCTTGCATCACATCTCCTTTGAATTAATGAGAAATACCTGAAGGACTTCCAATGAAAAAGACATGAATACTTAGTAAAAGCCAGTAAGGCTTGTTACTTTTCATTTCCTACGCTGCCATGATAGCTCTTTCTCCAAAGGTACTGCCAGTGGGAAGTGAGTCACGAGTGCATTGCCTCAATCAGGTGTAGAGGACACTCTTTAATCTTCTGGGAGAAGCTTAAACTCGGCATTCCTTAACCCAAACAGTTTCTTATTGACTTGTGAAATTACTCTGGGTTTGGGTTTTTTTTTGGAGTCATTATCTTTCAGAGAGATCTTTAGAGCTCTCTGTTTCACTGGCATTTTTGTGAGGAGGTGGCCTCTTGCAGAATCTCGTCCTTGGATGGGAGGTGAAGGATAGCAAATGCAAAGCAAGCACTGTCATTCTTCAGCTTCATTACAGTGCCATCAGATGGAACAGGATGATCCCCATGTGCCAAGCTGAGATTCTGTTGAATTAAGTCCTCAGCTGCAAAAGATGTAGCGCCTGCCTCTTAGCATTTGCAGCAGAAAGCTGTGTAATTTCTGCAACATCACATTAAAAAAACCTCGAGCATCTCTGTAGTTGTATGGAAACAACTTAACACTTAAAATTTACTGATGTCATCTCAACACTAAATTTTTGCTCTGACATTTTTGAAGACTAAAAAGGCTAATAAAAATAAATAAGAAACCCCTTGGAGAGATTATGTCTTTGCAATTCTAAATAAATAGTGTATGTCACCAAACTGAAATATTATATTGAAAAATTGAGAATTTCTTTTATTCTGTTCTGTTTTCTTAGGGCAACATTTTTATTGCTAATAGTTTTGCCTTCTTAAAATATTTTTCTGTGTTATGCTAATTTTATAATATTTTCCACTTGATAAAGGATATTGTTGAATGGTTCAATAAATTTCCCCTTAAGAGTATATTAATTAGGGAATATTTTCAAGTGAACTTTTCTAATAAAGGAGTTGCAAATTCACAGTAAATGAAATTGCTCTAGCCTTTTTTAAGTTTAACTTGTCCTATTGTAAGATTAATGTGAGTAGCAATAGGGCAAGGGGTAAACAGCTTAAAACTGAATGAATGCAGTTTAGATCAATATTAGGAAGAAATTCTTCCCTATGAGGGTGGTGAGGCCCTGGCACAGGTTGCCCAGAGAAGCTGTGGCTGCCACATCCCTGGAATTGTCCAAGGCCAGGTTGAATAGGGCTTGGAGCAACCCGGGATAGTTGAAGGTGTCCCTGCCCGCAGCAGGAACATGGAATGGGATGAGCTTTGAGGTCCCTCCCAACCCAAACCCTTCAATGATTAACATGTTAGTCAGAACAAGCTTAACTTTAAATACTGAATTGTATGTACATTCCAAAAGAGCCTTGCCTGCCCCTAACACTACATACTGATTCTCAGATAAACTAGAATGTGTTGATCCTTGAAGCAAAGGGTTTTACTCATTTGGAGCTGTGGCTCACATCAAAAGTTGTAATAATGTTTGGCATGTGAGATGTTGTTGGGGGGAGAATATATACTTGTTAATTGTCTTGAGCCATATGTCATTCAGGGAATCTTAGATTTATGGGGTAATTCAGGTTGAAAAAGATCTTAGGAGGCAATTTTATCCAATCTCTTCATCGAAGAGCATGATTTCATTATTTTTATTATCATTCCATGATAATTCAGGGATTGATTCAAATCATGAACTAAACTGGATAGACAGTCCAATACATTGTCTTGAGATTGGGGCAGTGAGATAGAACATTAAGTTTCTCTTTCTAATCTGTGAGAACAGGATTTCTAGGTTCTGTTGCAGGGAGCAAATTTCCAACAGCACAGGATTCTGTGTGTGATATAGTTAAGGGAGATCCCAATAGTGAGTTCTGAAATACTGCAGGTTTGGACATGGCCAGTGAACTGTGGCTAGGAGAGGAAGGATTTTAGAACTGGCTACCAGAATTTCCTTTTCATTGAAGTTTAATATTTAAATGTGAAATTACTTCATTATTGCAAGTTAGTTTCTATTTGTAGATAAAAGTGATTTTAAAATCTCAATAGAGGAGCAGTAATTAGAGAACAGACTGTTCCCTTATGGGAAGTATCAAAAATACTGTTTAATTTTTGATTAAATCTTAAAAGCTCTGAGAGTTGAGATGTAATGTGGTAGGGATTTGCCATGACTTCTTTGCACCTCTACCTTGTTTTCAAAGCAGCACTCAAATCTTCGGTGTATTTTTTATGTCACTGTGTTAATTTGCAGTGTCAAGACTTTGATCAGAATGCTGGCAAGTTTGTCAATCAGTGGTTTTTTTCTGCTTTATCTGCATTTGATAGAGAATTTTCCAAAGAAAGAGAAAAAGCCAAGGCCCGAGGGGACTTCCAGAAGCTACGTGAAAAACAACAGCTTGAAGAAGATCTGAAGGGATATTTAGACTGGATTACCCAGGCAGAAGACATTGATCCCGAGAATGATGAAGAGGCTGATGAAGAAGGCAAGAGGAACAGTACGTGTTCTTTCCTCTCTACTTCTGTGGGGGCAGTTTGACTCCTCCTGGGGGTGTTACTCTGCAGGGAATGAAGCCTGTCCAGTGCTTTCCCTTTCCCAGTTTGCAGAAATGTTGGTTAGCAGAGCAATTGTTGGTTAATATGGAGATGCTGAGTCAAGGAAGATAATTTGGAATCTTACAACAGAATTCTGCTTGGGGTGTCCATGTATAAATCACTGTCTGCATTCAGTCACTACTGAGACTTATAAACTTTGCTTTATTTGTGTTCTGGAAAGAGTTAGTGCAGAGAAGCCACGTGCCACTAAGTGTCATTGTAAATCCTTAGAATGTGTTTTCCTGTGGGTGTATGCAAGGGAAATAATAATGATATAAAGAGCTTAAAAATATGGCCAAAGCTACAGTCAAGAAATAACCTTGTGCTAATACTGAGGATTTTTTGCTGTTGTTGTTGAAGTAGGAAAATGACATTCTGAGTCTTTCTTCTTGATATTTAGAATACAATGTAAAATATTTTTTACTGTTTGTCTTAACTGGGTGTGCAATAAATGAAATCTTGTGGGATTTTCACTTGACACTAAGAAATACAATTTATGATGTATTTATTTGACAGCAGGCTATTATAAACAGGTAGTTTATCCTGTAGTGACCCTCTTGTGCTTCTAATCTAAGGTATAAAGAGGAAGTTAATTTCATGATACTATAAAAACTGTTAAAGTTATAATTGATTTCTATATAGCTGAAAATTCTAGCATCAGCAGTATATTAATGTCGTAACTTAGCAGAGGTTATTTTAGCCTCTTAGTCATGTTTGCAAGAGAAAATTTTCATGAGAAGTTTTAGAGCGGTACATAAATGAGAACACAGATTCAGGATGTGGCTACTGATTTAACACTAAGTCTAAGACTAAAGTCCAAATTTCAGTATATATTCTCATGTATAGAATAATGGGGAGAGCAGACTGTTTCCCTCATGAGAAGTGTCAAAAATACTGTTTAATTTTTGATTGAATCATAAAAGCTCTGAAATAACATAGCACTTTGTTACTAATGTTATATTCTGGGAATTCATGGTATGTGGTCATTTAGATACCATAGAATATTTATAAGGGTAAATGGTTTGTCAAAGACAACCCAGAATAGTATTTTCTGTGTTGAAATGATACATTATTACCATTGCTTTTCTTCGAGTGTTGCTAATTTATTGTGAACTGTTCTTTTAACTCACAGTACTTTTCAGGTGCAGTAAGTAACAAAAATTACGTGGTTTGATGTTGAGGTATCTGTTTTTAAACTTATCTCTGTATTGCAGATATAGTAGTAGTTTTTCAAATTCTTTGAATTTCAGAATTTTATTAGTCCTTAGTTCACAATAAAAGCAGAGGATGGGAGTATGGAACTGGCTGGAAGGACACTGATTTTATGAGAGGCTGGAAGACAACCTGTTGCTTCCAGCATCACTGGAAAGGAATAATTTATGTCTATTGGAAAATGTGTTGCACAAACAGAATTTTTATCTAGAACAGGGCAAAAAAGCCGGAGTTGACTATACTTAGTTATTGCTACTAGTGTGTGGAAGGAGTACATGACCTGTGGGTTTGAGTACCGGTATAAAATCCTAAGCCTGAGATGTAAAAGGTGGCGCATTTTATGAAGTAAATGCACTTTGTACGAGGCTGCTGTGTAGAATTGTAGGTGATGCTGAGTTTGCATAGAGTGTTGGATGACTGAGTTGTCAGCTGTGGTGCCGGTGGACTGTGTTTGCAGGTGAAATCCTGGGAAACTTTTTTTTGTCCTGTTCAAATTAGATGTTTGTTAATAGGCTGCATAGAACCCCATTTGCTCTGGCATTCCTTAAACAGCTTTGAGGTCATACAGATAAAAAAATACTTTGCATAGCTGCTGAGTTTGAAAGAACTTCTAAATCTAAACTGTTAACTTAGGCATAATTTTAGGCTAAGTTAAAGGTTGTAGAAGA
The DNA here is from genome assembly GCA_013397195.1 of Hylia prasina. Classification (NCBI taxonomy): domain Eukaryota; kingdom Metazoa; phylum Chordata; class Aves; order Passeriformes; family Sylviidae; genus Hylia; species Hylia prasina. The sequence goes on from VYXD01014668.1 coordinate 222,342, forward strand.
CTTGCAGAATGAAAATAGAAGGAAAGTAATTAAAAAAGCTTTAAGAGAAATGCCAAAAATTTAATTTCAGGCAGACATATATGCTTTTGTGTGGAAATTTCTAGTGAATAGACAATCTCGTAGCACTCCTGGATTTATGCACAAGTCCTTAAATATGTGGCTTAGTATTTCATTTTTAATATCAACTGCAACAGCCTGTAAAGGAGGAAGGGTTACTGAGTTGCTCTACCTCCTTGCATTTCAGATATTATTAAGAAATAAATTTAGTTGAAATATATTGGTGTTATTTTTTCTTGAGCCATCTTGGAAGCATGAAGTAGAGCTGGGTCCCAAGATAGAATAATAAGTTTTAGGCTTCTAGGCAACTAGGTCCCTGCTTTGAATATCTAAACCTCTGGGTGATCCAGATTACTGCTGGTTTATAGTGATGGAAGATCCCCATGGTGCTCTTCAATGATGTAGAAGAGCTCTGGATTTAAAATACAGAAGATCTCTGTGGCAGGCAAAGGTAGAGCTTTCAAAGATGGTTAAGTCAGCGATGAATAGTTTCTCATGTAATCATGTAAAATTGTAGTTGAGGTTGCTGCTCAAGCATCTGAAAATTTCTAATCAGAGAAGTCATTAAGTCATTTATTTATGAATCCTATGCATATGTACATCTCCATTGCTGATAATGGGCAGGTATTCAACGCTGTTGAATAACAGAATACCTTTTAATTACTAGAATTGTAAACATGCCTTTAGTGAATGTTGGAAGTCTTTATTATGAACCAATAGCTGATTATCCTGAAGTCAATGGAAAAACTTCCATTGCCTTCAAAGCACTGTGAATTTAGCTCAAAATGCAAGGATCCCTGAGAGTTGAGGGGTTTAGCTGTGATCAGTAGTGCTGCTGGTGATTTCAGTTTGTTTTGCCTAACCTTGCCTGTGTTGTGTGTACGGACACGTTTTTGTTTTTTGCGTTGCGACTGCTGCCACCTCCCGCGTCACTGCTGGGATTACATGTGCTTCCCCAGGGCTTACACTGGCTGACTTAATGGAAGACAAGAAGAAAAGCAGACTTAGCTGCTTTGGCCGTTCTTCCAATAAACATGGTAAAACGTGTTCGGATTTGCAGTTGAACTTTCCTTTTGTGCCAATACTGCATTGGATGTCGTAGCTTTTGGGAGCACAGATGGTTTGCATTTCTATAACCAAGGCACAACCCTCTGTGGCATGGAACCCCTTGTGCATGCAGACCTTCCTGCTGGTTGAAGTGCATGTTTGAAATAGAGGTGCTGCTCTACCTCCCTAAAGCAGAGTGTTTAATCCATTCAGGTTTCCACTGAAGTGTCTTTGTCTGTGGCTGTTCTTGAAGAATAGGTTTTCTTTTTCAGAAGTTGAGTAAAGCAGATCAGAAATGTATTTTAAATGTAGGTGTGAAGAATGTAATAAAAGTATTTTACAAGTTTTATAATGCATCATAGTGTAAGCCTAGAACAGCATGATGATAATATTTACTATTTACTTTTGATATTATGATGTAGAATCTAACAAAACACAATCTTTTACTGTATTTCCTTTTGTTATTGATGGTTTTGTTTCTGTAATTTGTTCTATTCACTTTTCCCCACCCACACTGGAGATGGACAGAAAGTTTACAGTATAATAGTTATTTTCAAATCTGCCCGTTTTAATACTGGCAAATGTCCTGAGCATAATTGCAGTAGTTAGGAGATCTAGTTTTAATCCTGTCTGCAAGTAAGTTATATTTGACCAACTGGCTTTCTTGCTGTCCTAACAATCACTACTTTCAGACTGAGGCTGAAAACTCTCATCTAGTTACTTTTGAGACTATGGAATTGTAAGTCAGAAATGGCTGCGACCCAGTAGACTCATTTTGTACAAACACTGAGTCTGCTTGAAATTGTTTGTGCAACTGTTACATATATTGTCTGATAGTTCACAGAGCTCTATCTGCTGAAATAGTTTTTCTATAAAAGTTATGAGAAGACAGTTGCAATTTTACTTTGAACTATGTGTTTCAACACAGCCCTTAAACGAGCAGGTTCAGGTGCTGATGTTTGTTGGGAAGCAGCTTGGCACTGGCTGGCAGTGTCACTGTCACCTGCTGGCCGTGGCTACTGTGTCACGACTGGTGCCTGACCTTGCGAGTCAAAGGCATCCCAGACTCATTGGCACCGACTTGGGTTCTTCTACTCTGCAGGGCAGGTGCACCTTTTGTGAGTAGGGTTTTTCCAAAGTACAGATTAATGGCCTAAATTTATTTCTTCCCGAGTTCATGTGGTGATTATGCTGAGTTGAAGCTTAGACTGTCTCTGGATTAGAAACACCACACTAAATATTTTTCTTTGCATTCCCTCTACCTGTATTTCCATTAAAAGCAACATGTGTGTAGACTATGTAACATTCCCAAGGTTCACAGTGTCATCCTTCAGGCTGCAAGTGGTCGGTTCAGTGATGCTGCTGTAGCAAAACCTGTTTAATTTGCTCCCCTTCCATTGCTATGCAGCCAACCTTATATTGCTTTTCCATGGGCTGCCTATAAAAAGAGAAGGCCTGTAAGAATGATCTACAACAACGTTAAATCTGCACTATGAAAAAAGATATCTTGCTACACTATCATGGAGAACATCTTCCAAGCAGACTCTCCTTGAACTGAATTTACCCCGAGAAGCTTCACAGTCAGAAGAGATAGTGCCACTTCTTTCTGAAGTGTTTTCTCAGCATACAGCAGACTTAGGAAAATTGGAGATGAAGTTGCAACGATAATGTTGCCACTTTTTTTTTTTCTTTTTCTTTTTTTTTTTTCANCCCCCTCCACTCTGTTTCCCTGTTTGGTTACCTCAAAGATTGGTTAAAAGGATTCAGAAAATTCATGTACTAATTTGAGAAAGGATTGGGAAAATTTTGGAGTTCAAGGAATTGGTTGGTTGTTACTAGCAAACAGAAGATGACATTTTTTGTAAGACTGATCTAAAATTTTGCCAGTTTAAAATAATGTCAAGATTCTTTGCAGTAGCCAATACTGATGAGCTATGCAGATCACTCCACTTCTGCAGCACTTTTCCTTCAGCACATGAAACCACAAGGCTGCCCAATATGCACCAGTATGAAAATGACATCAGCCTATGGATTGAAAATGCACATTTGAAGTTGAAACAGGTTAAAATTTTAGTTATTTAGATTAGAAAGGAAAACATTTCTAACAATAATACTTGACACCACAATTCAGAGATTCAGGTTGTAATTTAGCTTGCTTCTGGATTCTACAGTGACACTGAATTGTTGTATTTCAGGATTAAGGAATTTATTTCTTCTAACTCTACCTGGTGAGAGCACATCACTGCTGATAGACAGTGCCTTGCTCTTCACTGTGCATTAGTTATGTTACATCCTGGAGTGGAATTTGAAGTCCCTGCTCCAAAGTCTGAAAAGTCCATAGAGTACCTCATGAATACAATGGATTGTTTTTCTCATGTTATATTCTTAGGCACAGCAGCAAAATGTAGTAGTTGATGTATTTGACCTGTTTTCTATCCACTCAGGAAAGTATTAAGCTGCATGCTGAATGAGTTGCTTATATTGTCTAATGCAAGCATTCTTTTGTTTGAAACCAGTTAGCTTAATTGAAGAGATTATTAGATTTAGAAATCTAGATAATCTTTCCAGAAGAATGCCAGTAAAATAAGGGCAAAAGGTGAATTAAAAAAGAGAGAAAATTTGGCATCTTCCTTTCAATAGTGGGGTGCCAGATCTCAGAGCTGACCCTGCTGAATCAGTCTCTCAAAAGTCTCTCAAAATTGTATGCTGTGTTTGCCTCATGGACACCACCTGCCCTTATGGAGCTGTGGCCATGGAATTGAGTTGTTTTGAGACGTGGCAGGTTGCTTGCATTAGCAGAGTGGATGTGGACATGCAGTGCTGCTCTTTTCTTCTGGCTAAAGACCTGATGACTTGCTGGCATTGCTGGAGCTGGACTTCCACACGGTGCCTTTCTCAGTACTTCTGTCAAGTTTCAATTTTGACATATAAATTGCAGTATAATGATGGTTGAGTTTCTAATGTGAATTTGTTCTTTTTCTTCCCTCTTCTGTTTGTAATACAGCACCTGCAAGTCACTGATAGAGATGGAGCAATAGCTCTGTGGTGTCGGAAACACAGTAATGTTCTGATGTATTTAATAATTAGCAGAACTGACATTCACTTCAATAGGGACAAAGATATTTTTACTTTGTTTTTCTTCACATAATCCTGTTCAAAAGGGGCTGGTATTTCTTACTGTGGGCTAACACATAAAGTCAAGGTAGACTTGAGTTAAAATTACAGTACTTCACTTTTACCTGCATTTGCATTACTTACATTAAATATAGTTTTTTTGTCACTCAGTGGAGTGATACTTCATGAAGAACCAGATTCTAGGTACTTCTTTTTTTCAGGGGATGGAAGGTTGATAAATTTGAGATGTAAGTGTGGGACACATTGCGCATATGCAGTAATCGTGGAAGTAGGCTTAGCTGTGTTTTCCTGGCAGCTCTTAATATTGTGTGAAACAAGACTTCTGCAATCTTATTTTGTAGTTGCCCATCACAAGTGCTGAAATGTTCATCATTAGGTGACTATAATGTCGTATTTTCTAACAGCAGTCAAATCACCTGGCACAAGGCAAGGAGTTCAGTTATTTACCAGACAGTGAAACTTATACTTATTTCAAAAGACACTGACATTTTAAAATAAAAATTCTTAGTTCTGAAGCCCTGAGACTATGTTTGAAATATTTTTGTGATTTTTTTTTCTTTAACCCTTTGAAATTTTAATAGTTGAATTTGAACATCAAGGATTTTTTCTTTACTTTTGAGTGAAACTCCTTTTGAACTCTGACTGTTCAGAGTTCAAAAGCTGTGAAGTTCTTACAGAGTTCAAAAACTGTGAAGTTCTTACAGGACTAGCAAAATTCATTATTTTAAAACTGATTTATAAAGGGAAGCATGATATTAGAATTGAGACGCTTGCAGGTGCTAACCAGAGACTTTTAATATATAGAGTCATTACAGTACTATTTTAAAAGGATCATCAGAACAGAAGAACCTTGTGAAAGAAGGTTTTGCTGTGCTTACTGCCTGAAGTGCTTTGTTTATTCAAACACCTGCATGGACATTTTGTTATGCCACTCTGTTTCACATTTCATATGACTTGCCTATGGGGACAGATTCTCAGCTGTTGCAAACAGTAGCTGAGCACCTGGCCTGCACAGACCTGTCAGTCTCAGCTTGGATGGGATTGATGGGCACAGAAACCAAACCAGCACTTTCCACTCCCCTCTATCTTCATGTCAATGTTGAGGCAGTATAGAGGCTGTGCAGAGAGACTGTTTCTAACAGTTATCACTTTGTACCTGATTTGTACACAAATCAGAAAATTCAGGGTCTGATTCTTAAATCTCATACCATCGTTTAGGCTACCAAAATAGTGAGATTTCCCCATCAGAAGTTGGCAGTGTGGCCGTTCTGTCCTCAGTACTCTCAATCCACAGACATTGTCTTAAACCCTTCCCAACAAACCAAACGGAATAAACCAAACAAGAAAACCATCAAAATAGTGGAAGGTACACACTAGAATACTTTTAGAATGCTCTTGTTACTTTTGTTCTTGCTGTTTTACAGTAATTTCAGTGTATCTTGCACCTCTCTTTTGTTTCCTACTTTAAATAGTATTTCTACTGTATAGATCAGCAACATTAATTTACACTTTTATTGTTCCTGAGGTTTGCCTTTCGTGCTTGCTTTGCAGACATGGAAGCAGTGCTCTCCCCTAGGAAGTTCTGAGAACTTTGGCTGTTCATAATTTCCTAACACTTTTTGACATAAGGTGTCCTCCCTCTGTATTTCAGTTGATTTGAAGACAAATGGTGATGACCTAGCTGAAAATTGGTTTTGTCTAAAAAAATCATCAGCTCAATTGCTGACCACTCAGTAATGATCCTCTATATGTGTAGCAATTTACTCTGTGGCAAATATAATTGTCCCCTTTTTGTTAGTGGTAATCCTCATCATGCTTTGAAGGACCTTTCTCCCATTCCCCATACTCCTGCCTGCTGCTCACACAGTATTTGCAGGCACATTTACTTTCTGGCATCTTGCCTCAATAATTCCTAATGTCAGTAAAAGCAAAGAGTGGTCAGTGTGACCACGGTGTGATTGTTCCTACTTTCAGAAGTCTGATGATATTTCTTGGAATCAGTGAGCTTGTTAACAGCACTTCAATTGAAAAACCTCCAAAGTGTTAACAGAACACTTCTCAAAGTGAAAAGTTACAGAATCTAGCTCAGGTTAATTTCTCTGCTGCAGTAGCATACTCTGTACAAACCTTCTCTAACTTTATATTCTGCAGTGAGTTGTAAGCAATTACTTGAATCACTAAAAAGAAACAAACAAACAAAAAAAAGCGCCACAACTCGCTCTGGAATTGTGTGCTTCCTTTTGGTGGGAGAGAAGGACTGATGAAGTGTCAGACTTCCTCTACCAGTCCTCAGATCTTCCAAGCTCTCAGCAGAGCTGGAGGCATTCTTGGCACAGGCCAGGAGATGCCAGCTGTGCTGTGCTGGGTCTGAGGCAGTTTTGTGTCCCCACAGCGAGCATGCCCACCAGCGAGACTGAGTCCGTCAACACTGAGAACGTCAGCGGGGAGGGGGAGAGCCCGGCCTGCTGTGGGAGTTTGTGGTGAGTGCACGGGTGGGTGCCAAGTGCCCACCTCATCATCTCAGCATTTCAGAGGATCCTTCCCTCCCCACTGTTTGTTTAGCCAGAAGTGCCTTTGTATGGCACTTGCGGGAGTTTGGTATTAGACCAATTATTAGAGTATTAAAGCTTTCCTAAAATTCTCAGGTTAAGAAGATGTAAACCAATTCCATTCAACTTGCAGTGGAATCATGATTTCCTGAAAGCTTTTATAAAATATGATTTTTGTACAAACTTAGAAGAAAAGAATGGAAATTTCTAATGACAAGTAAACCCAAGTATTTTCTGTTAAATTGTCCATGACCTGGAGAATATGTACTTTTTTAGACAATATCTGAATGTATGGGATGTAACCCATGGTGTTCAGTGTTTATTGTTCATATTTTTGTGACTTCCAGGCAGCTTCTACATGTTTATTCAAGGTTTATTTACTGAGTTTTAAAGGAGATTTCCTTTCTTTCACTAAGAAAATTTGTAAGACTTTAAAAATGGTATTTCAAAAAATAAATAACAGACAAAAGAATTTCAGCATTCATGATGCATTTTGTTAAAAGTTTGTTTTATGTATATGTAATGCCAATGCAAAATTCTGAAGAAAATTAATTTGTTAATTACTTTTCTCCCATTGTTAAAAATGTGTTTTTCTTTTCTTCTAGTCAAACCATCTCAAAATCCAAGTTCAGGTCAGTATTTTCCTCTTATAATCACATTCTAAGGTAAATGCAAAATCTTGGTCCAATTCTCACTCTCCTGGGCTGATCCTCACTCCAGCTTCTGGAATGTTAGTCTGTAGTGTCAGTACACTGTGTTTGAGCACAAAGTAAGTCAGGTCATAACTTATCAAGGATATTGTTTTGACCATAATGTCAAAATGCCTTTGGATCAAGATAGAAAATGTGTTTCATTGCAAGCTCGCCTACCTGCTGCACTACAAGTCAAAATAGAAGTTAATCTTTGGGACCATGCCTCTACTTATATCAGTCTAATGGAGAAATTTACTGCTGTTCTCCTTTTTGAATTTTTGTTTTATTTCTGCAGTCTGTTTAGATATGCCTATGTTATTCATACACATTCATATGAATGTTAACTTCAGTTAACTATATTTTATTGTCACTGGTTCCACACATCTTTTTGGGGAAAACAAAATAATAGCCCCCTTGGCTTCAGAAAGCTCGGAGTTACAAGAGTTTGAGCTTGCTTGTGAGTCTTAGAAGTAGAGATATCCCACTATTATTATTCTTGTCCCATGAACTTCAATGATAGGAGGTACTGTAAGTGCAGAAAAAGTCAGTTTAACCTACCCAGGGAATGAGGCATCCTGCTGATGGCCATGGACACAGCCCTTATAGCAGGGGATTGGCAAGATAAGAATGTTCTTGAGTACCGTGTTGATTTAGGTCAGGACAGGATATTTTTCCTTTATATGGTTAGAATACTGCAAAGGCTTGAAACCCCTTTGTACTGATATCTGAAACCAGTATTAATTTCCATTACTACAATTACAAATTTAAGGTGCATAAAAAAAACTTAGTTAATGCTTGAACGGAGTTCCCAGAAGTGAAGCAGAGAAATCTAGTTTTATGAGTCCAAAGATACATCCTCACTTGTGAATTCAGCTCATATCTAGGTACAGCCTTAACTTGTCATTCTTATTTATTTCACAGACATTTGCCCACTGACATAATTTAAGGGCACATCAGTAGAAATCTCTAGGAATTACTGAAGAAGATTTCTGATGTTATAGGGTAGATTTCTAGAAGGTGACTGATCTCAGCATTCCTATTCTGTTTGATCCTTCCAGAATTCTCTTTGTGGTTTAACTCAAAGCCTACACTTTTAGACTGAATTTAATTTGAATTCTAAGTTGATTCATGACTCTTCTTTATTGCTATTAAGTGTGTGGGGCCTTGGAAAGATAGATATATTTTGTTTTTAGATATATTATGAAATGTTAAATGCTGCTTAATCTAATTATGTCACAGGCAATTGGAGTCTCCCAATGTTGTGGTTTATGTTTAGAAATCTATAAGGAAATATAGAAAAAGGAATAACACATTAACAGTCCCTAATCTGCAACTGGTAATAATTTATATAGCTATTGGAGTATTATACATGTATTTATGAAAATGCACTTGCTCACATAGACATACACAATTGCACTTGTTCTCTGTACAGAAGAAACTCTCCTTAAGTTCATATGTGTTTTCCATATAATAATAAATTTATTTTTGTTTGAACTTTCAGTCGACGCTGGCGTCGCTGGAACCGCTTTAACAGAAGAAAATGTAGGGCTGCAGTAAAATCTGTCACATTTTATTGGCTTGTTATTGTCTTGGTCTTTTTGAACACGTTAACTATCTCATCAGAGCATTACAATCAACCTGACTGGCTGACCCAGATCCAAGGTAGAGTCAAAAATTATTTGTCCTGGTCTTGACTATGGATAGTTGTGTTCTATCAGTGGCTACTTTTGTACTTTGCCATTTTTGTTGTTTGCTGTCTGAAGGGTATTCAGCCCAGCCAGAGGGAGATAAAAGAAATGACTGAATGTGGTCTTTGATTTCCACAGCTGTAACATAGTTTGTAACATAGCTGTAACAAAGCAGCAGCACAGACCTGACAATGCTGATTTGTAAATACCTGTACTTTTATCATGAAACTGTGCTTGAAAGATGAGGAGGAAGTAGGAACTGGCACAGCAGAACTTGCTGTGGGCTGGTTGCTTAAGTTACAGTGTGGACTCCAGCTGTGAGCTGAGGAACCGTGAACTGCACAACAGATTGGAAAGATGAATAGTTTATTGCTGGCAGGAAGCTTTACATCCTTGTGTAACTTTTGCCACTTAAGCGTCAGCTACAGTCCAACATAAAAAAGTAGTACATTCTTTTTAAGCAAAAAGCTGCAAACTCATACAGAAAGTATTGTACTAATATGTTAAAATAAAAACAGAATCTATGAGGCAATTCAGATTTTTTTTTTCTTTAATATTTTGTTCCAGATATCGCAAATAAAGTTCTTCTGGCTTTATTCACCTGTGAAATGTTAGTAAAGATGTACAGCTTGGGCCTACAGGCCTATTTTGTTTCTCTCTTTAACCGCTTTGATTGCTTCGTTGTTTGTGGTGGCATTGTTGAAACCATTTTGGTGGAGTTGGAAATTATGTCACCCCTTGGAATTTCAGTGTTTCGCTGTGTTCGTCTCCTGCGTATTTTTAAAGTAACAAGGTAAGATTATCTAATACTGCTAATTCTAAGGATAGCTGAAGAGTGATCAGCAATTGTTTTGTAATACTTCATCATGCACTGCTCTTTTACTGTTTTTTTGGGGTTTTTTGGTGTGTGTTAACACACGCATTTTAATTTATAGGCACTGGGCATCCCTGAGCAACTTGGTAGCATCCTTGTTAAACTCAATGAAGTCCATTGCTTCACTGTTGCTTCTGCTTTTCCTCTTCATCATAATCTTCTCGTTGCTTGGAATGCAGCTGTTTGGAGGCAAATTTAATTTTGATGAAACTCAAACAAAACGGAGCACCTTCGATAATTTTCCACAAGCCCTTTTAACTGTATTCCAGGTAACTTTCTTTCATCACGTATGAGACATTTTACCTTTGGTCAACAAAACTGTTTAAGTGATCATGTTGCCTGAAAATAAAATCATGAATACTATTTATTCAGTTTACTTTAAATAGCATTCTGCTCATTAAATTCAGTATTCTGGTAACTTTGCACCATTTGTACCATTTGTTTCATATCTTCTTTGATCTATCTATGCAACATAGCTGTCATGTTACTTCACAGAGTTAAATCTCCTTTGTCCATCAAACATGTGACTAGAAAAAGAGGTGGAGTGTTATATTTATTTTGATCAAATTCTTTTATTTAACTTCATTAGCTGTGTAACATTTCAGCTGTTCTCAAGCAAGAAAAAATAGTAAGCCTTTGAAGAGTGCATATTTACATAGGGGTCGTATCACTGTAACATAAAAACAAGCATTAATTTCTTTAGAGAACAGGTTTTATTAAAATCTTAAGGCAAACTTGTCTACTACTTGTGAAATGGTAGAGATATACTTAGAGTTTACTTTTCACTTATTTGTGATGCTCTTGAAATTTTTTTCCCAGTTTGGATACTGGAATTAGGCTATTTGGTTTTGTCTTGCTCGCCATTTTCACACTTGGCTGTGTACATTACCACAATATTTTGTTTCAGCCACTGTAGGTGAGAGTTAAAAGCTGACCCTGCAGGATTTACCTTGCTGTCAACTCCCTGTCTCTTTGGTGGGAGTCTCATCTAGTGGCTGACCAGAGCAAGCAGAAAATCCTTCCATTTAATTTCAAGATAAGGGGAAATATTAATGAGAAATTTCCTTATGGGGAAAAGTGTTCACATTTGGCCTTACACTGCCCCTACAAAAACTTAAGGCTTTACTCTCCAATTCAGCTGAGTTAGATTTTATTCAGATTTTCATTTTCAAAGAAATGGAGATTCCTTCAGTTTTAGAAGACACTCAGGAGCAACTAATCTGTTGCGTGTTCACCAGCAATAAAAATTAGCTGGATAGGTTTAGCTCTCCAAAAATGAATTTCAGAAAATGGCATGCATTTAATTTTCTTAAACAACCATTGAACTGCTTGGAAGGAGAGTGAGTATTACATGTTTTCTCAGGATGGAACTGATGATAATTTTTAAGAAGTTACTTAGAAATATATGAAGTGCCCCATGAGCCTGCATTGCAAGACTCAGAATTCTTATCATAGTACAGATTTGTGGCCAGTATTTAAAAAAAGAAGAAAAAAGCAACCTTAAAACATATACTAACTTGTTTTTTAAGTGATGGACATTTGTTGGCATTACTACATATGTGGCATTACTGAAAACCAGGGCTCTTACCTTGGCATGCCAAGATCAATAAAATTTCAATAAAATTCCATTTTTATTATTTTTGCCTTTGAAGTTCAGTCATAGAAGTGCATAGCACAAAATAGAAGCAGATAGAATTAAACCCAAGCTTTCAGGAGGTGTTTGTTGAAATGAGAATTTTAAAACAGTGCATGAAAAGAACGTGGTATTGCTTTATGCATACAGAAGGTTAGCTGTGTTGTGTGGTCAGAAGAAATGTGTTTCTCTGTTCACTTTTGATGCTGAATTACTACTAATCTCCTGATATCTGCTCCTTAGATCCTAACAGGTGAAGACTGGAATGCTGTCATGTATGATGGCATAATGGCATACGGTGGTCCCTCATCCTCAGGCATGATCGTCTGTATATATTTCATTATCCTCTTCATCTGTGGTAACTGTATCCTTTACACTGGCTGGAAACATCTCCGAGTGGGGCTGTGTGCCAGGGACATCAACAAAATCCCCCTGAGAGGGGTAAATGGTCACAGGCAAGTGCTCTCTGCATGTACTGAGTCCTTTAAATAGACTTTTCCTTGTGCTCCATTCCCTGAGGAACGAGAGTCGTAATCTCCAGGCCATCTCCAGCCACCACCATGGCAGAAAGCAGAGAATGTTTTCTTTCTGCTTTGCTTGGGAGCAGGGCCTTCCCCTGCCTGCTGTCTGTCACCCCTGGCAGTGCAGGGCTGGAGCCTGGTCCGTGGGACAGCGCTGCTCCTCTCACCCCCAGCGCTCCAGGGTGCAGCCAGGGATCCTCTGCAGGGCAGGGACCAGGGCACAGACACTTGGGTAGCTGGGATAAACTCTACTGGAACATTCCCCTTCCCTGCCTTTAGGATCTGGAAATGCTTCCTTGGCCCCATGTAGAAACAAACTACAGCCATTCTTAGAAGTTCTTAAAAGGTCAGGAGGTGATGAAAGGGCAAAACCATTGTATTTTCTGCACTATATGGTATTTGTATCAATATTTGTGATTAACTGATATGGACTGACGAACTGGTTTTGATATAGATTGTTGTAGACATGAAAGACAGTGCATTATAAAAATGAATTTTTCAAAATGCCTGAACAGTCTTCACATATAATAGACAATTTCATATTTGGAATTGCTCAGACTAGCATGAAGTTGAATTTCATTTATTTAAAAAAATACCTCAAGCATTCTGCTACTTTAAAACCTGTGACCCTAATGGATCTCTGCTCACTTTACAGCCAGGATCAGTCTGGTCCATTAAATGGGTGTTATTTGCACTACACTCCAGCTGTAGGTTGGAACATGTGTTTTATATCTCTCACATTGTCAGTGTTTATGCCGATAATAAACCACACAAGTATGGTAAGGCATAATGTCCTTAAAATGATTTGAAATAGATATCTTGCTAAACGTCTTCTTGGCCATTGCTGTGGATAACTTGGCAGATGCTGAAAGTCTAAATACAGCTCAGAAAGAAGAAGCTGAAGAAAAGGAAAGAAAAAAGAATGCAAGGTAAAATAGATGGGCATGTTGAACCAGCAGGAGAAGGAAGGAGGAGGGTACTGTAAGGAATTTTTGTAAGGGTACTATAAGGAATTTTTTAAGGATCCCTTTTTACCATCTTCAAAGTGTGCTGGACTCAAGAAAAATACAAGAGGTTTTGTCTAGACACTAAAATAATAGACAAACAGTATGATTTTAGATAAAAGTTAGGTAGTAATTGGGGTGAATTAAGAATGTGATGATAAAACAACTGATATTTAAATATTGCAACAGTAGGATTTATTGTGCAATTAGCACAAGAATTTATCTGTTGTTGCCAGTGCACAGCTCCCTGTGGAATCAGTTCTCTAAGCCTTATATAGACAAGTAAAAAACCTTCTTTTGAAATCACTGCAAGCCTGTTGAAGTCAATGAAAGTTGTTTGTGTGAGTCCAAGGGCACAGTTTATCCCTCTAGAAAGGAGTAATGATCATGCATTGAATGTTTTAGGGATTAGCCTCTGGTATTATACTCAAAATCATAATCTTTTAAATGGATCATTGTGTTCAAATGCAGTAGATTTTATTACTCTGGCACCTGAAGCTGTACAAAATATTTAAAATATTATAAGGCTTTCAACTTCTCATAGAATTGGTATAGTTAACTCAAAATTGTCTGTCTTTATATGGCATGCTTTTTAATTACTATTGTATCATTTTATAGAAAGGAGAGTCTGGAAAATAAAAAAAGTGAGAAGTCAGAAGGTGACCAAAAGAAGCCCAAGGATAGTAAGGTATTTATCCTAAAACTTGTCTCTTTTCTAAGAAGCAGTTTTACTGATTTCGCTAGGGAGTACTTTCTATTGTGTGTTGTACAATTTCTTTTATGAGCCCATCATCCCTACATTTTTTCCCAGAAAAAGGAAACTTAGTTCTGATGCTTTGCATCCTCACAGTGTCTATTAAACTTGAAAAATCTTTTTGGTTCTAGGACATCCTGAGAGGGGAAGCTCTTAGAGAACAAAATAGTTAATGTTAGAAAAATGTGATTTTTTTTTAAGGATCCCTGTAGGTATTTTGCTTGATAAATCCAATGAGATCAGTGAGATAAACTTTTAGTAGAATGTTCAAACATTCTTGGTAGCTTTTATCAAAGTGTGTTGGTTCTAGTCTTATTATGATTTACACAGCCAGAAAAATGTGGATACTATTGAAAAATAATTTTTGAAAAATAAGTAATAAAATGTCAGCTCTCCTATGTTCTCAGAGTTACTCTGCTTCAGAAAACTCACTTCTCTGACTTCAGAGGCTTATTTGGTTTGCTTTCTGTGGGCTTTGTACTCTATATTAAAATTTATTTTTCTTCCCGTGCATCCCTTTCATTGCTGTAGGTGACAATTGGGGAATATGGAGAGGGAGAGGATGAGGATAAAGATCCCTATCCCCCCTGTGATGTACCAGGTATGTGAATACTACCTTGAAACACGTTTATGTTTGTTTGCTGAAATATCCTGAACTTGCTCTTGGTGAACACTGAATCAATTCCTTTGAAGTCTGTGAAGTTGTACTCTCTTTATCAGTGGACAGATGGGCCTAAGTATTATCTTTTTCTGCAGCTTCCTAGAGAGCACAGCAGCATTTGAGAGTTAATATTGTGAGCCTCAGGACTGTTTTGGTTACACTATCTGGATGGGAAAACAAATTCTAAACTTCTCTGAAACATTTGGCAAAGGAGGACATTCCAGGGCTGATGATGTTTGGTCAATTTTTTCTTGGCCCAATGAACATACTTATCTAAAAATCAGTTCTTCCTTATTGTCTGGATGCACGTCAGAGAAATCTGTCCTGAATTTTGAGCACACAGTACTCACCAATGCCCAGAGCTCAGCACTCAGCTCAGGCACAGGCAGGCTGTCAGGGGCTGAGCTGAACTGGGACCCCAGAGCCTTAGGTGAGGCTGCTCAGGACCAGCAAAGCCTGTTCATGCACTCAGGGGACTCATGCACACACCCACGTGCACAGCAACCTGTATGAGAGCTTGTGACAACATTTGGATGTTCACATATGGATTTATAGACTCTTAGAGTCATGCTACAATTATATATTTCCTGTAAGCCATGTGTATTCTCCTACGAGCTATGCTCTTGTAGTGTTATGAACAAAACCCTGATATTTTCATAGTAAAAAGAATGTTTAATTTAAAGTAGGTGACGATGAAGATGAGGAGGATGAACCAGAGGTACCAGCAGGCCCACGTCCCCGTAGAATATCAGAACTCAACATGAAGGAGAAGATAACACCGATCCCAGAAGGGAGTGCCTTCTTCATTTTCAGCAGCACCAATCCGTAAATACAATTTTGAAAAATACTGGTTTAGACATCAAGGTTTAGCAGTGAAGTAACAGGCCTCCTTCCAGGGAGATCAGGAGTAGAACTCTAGAGTCTTCAACAGAAAAGAGATTGGCTTCCCTCCTAAAATTTTCTGATTGACTTGGTAAATGAGAAGAATTTGAAAAATGTGTTATTTTTCTTCCCACTGTTGAAGATAATAACATTTTGTACATATGGTCTGAGTTCTCACATGTCTAGAAAGAAACCTTTAAGGTGTATTATCTATGTACTATGTAGTCACTGGATGTAAAAGATCTGAACATCTTCTGCATGAGACAGAATTTCTAGTAACCCTAGTAACCTTTGTGGAGGAGAAACCAGAAAAAGAAAAAAGTAGGAGAAAGGTTTTATATATTCCTCTTAGGGTAACAGCATTTCCCAGATTCAAACAAGTATCAAAGATAAGCATAAAGATAAAGACAAATTATTTCAAAAAATCAAGAACTGTAGTAGTTGGATTTTGGGGAGGCAGTGGAATCCTTCACCACTTAATCTAACTCCAGAGCATTTGGAGTTCCACACTGATGAAGACAGCAAGCTTGACTAGTCAGTAGAAGTCCTTACTTAATATTTATTTGGCATGGGAGAATGCTGCTTTTCAGTGGTAGAGGCCATCAAGTTTAGAAGATGAAATAAGACAAAATATTTTGGATGCAAAATCATAAAGTTTGTTGAACATTTCAAATTGCTTTCAGCTTCAACTAAAACTATGTATTCTTGGTCTAAAATGGCCAATTTGCTTAGCAAAGATATACCACAGTCCAATCATCTACTTAATAATAGGAGAAAAAATTTTTGCCAAGAACCTTCTGAGTCTTCAGCAGAATTTAGACAACTTCAGTGTTAGTCAGTTATGAACCTGATCCTGCCTTTTTGTCAGTTTAATCCCAGACCTGCTCTGTATTTGTGATTACCTTGGGCTCAGTGATTCTTAGCATATGCACAGTTACACTTCATGTCATGTAGCTAAAGCCTGACAGCTCTGGAGCCTTCAACACCCACTTGTCTTGTAATTCTATAAGAAAATCTTCATGGAGATTCTGATTTGAGTTGAGTCCTAAATAGCACAATGAGATCTGCAGCCAAAGCTGCATCTCGATGAGTAATTTTGACAACTTTAGTAAGAATCAAATCAAATTGGGGATCTGAAATGATTTATTGTCTAGCCTTGGTCTTTCTGACCTGTGACTGTACGTGCACAGTGGTACAAGCACTGGAACTTGTGGTGTTCATTACCCAATGGAAACCAGCCCCTCCCAGATTGCTTTAAGTGTATCCTCACTACGCGTGAATTGGGTTTTGAATTTATTTACATTCTGAGGAATCAGACCAATGGCTTCAGCAGTTTCATTGCTTCTAACTGCTGGCTGTTGCTCTGTTCCATCAGTGTTGGCAGAGTAACAGAAAACATGTTGTGTATTAACCATCTGCCGAATTCCGTGTGCAGAAATGGTGTATTTTTGTATCTCCTCTTTAGAATTCGAGTGGGATGCCACAGACTTATCAATCACCACATCTTTACCAATCTCATCCTTGTCTTCATCATGCTGAGCAGTGTTTCCTTAGCAGCAGAAGATCCAATTCGCAGCCACTCTTTTCGAAATAATGTAAGCCCTTCATTTTTATGTTTGAAGATAAATATACCCTCACAGGATACAATCCTTTGGGTCTAGTGCCTGGTTTTTAATTTTCATATTAAAAAACATTTCTTCTCCTTTTTCAAGCTATACATTCATATTCCTTTTGCTCTAAGGAGCATAAATCTATGCTTTACCTTTATTGATAGAACATCATCAGTATGAGAAGTGTTTATTATTTACATAATGCTTGTTCTAGGACTATAAATATATCAGGATAAAATATTCTCAAGCTGAATATATCTATAATTCTCATATTTTTTCCTACTTTGCAGCTGGACTACCTGATATGCAATTCCTGAATCACTCTTACTGCCTCACAGTGTTTGATACTGATTTAAAAATGCCAGTTAAAATTATCATTGTTTATCATGTTTGGAACAGACTCTGATATGTCCTCTCTTCACTGGCTCTCTTGTGTGGTCTTGGGGCACTTGGAGTGTCCCTCTGTCACTGAGTATAGGGATTCATAAGGGTGGTACCTCTTCTCTCAGAGAAGCTTGTGTGGCCACTCTGAGGGTTTTGAGTTACCCCTACTTTGGACTCAAAGATATTTGGATTCCTGATCAGAATCCAAATCCTGATTGGCTGCATCAGAAACTAAACAAATCTTACTTTTTTCCTAAACTCATGTGTAAGAGGAAGATCAGAGCATGCCCAGTTGTTGCCTTGATTCAGAGAAAAATGTCATTTCAGCCTAAAAACCATTAATTTCAGTAATGTCTCTATTACTCAATAGAGAAATTGTCTGTGGGGACTGAACACTTCTGTTCTCCCAAAACAAATTCCTGAATCCCACATTTAAAGTGCTTAATCTAGTGGAAGACTTAACTGTTATTCACATGCACAATTATAAGACAGAGAAACAAAAATAAATTCACTCTCGTGACCCCAGATTTTTTTAGCCTGGTTGCATTTGTATCAGCTGTGTAGCAAGTCTCTCATGTTCTTGTGAGCTGAGTTTGCTTTAGATTAGGTAGGAAATAGCTGGGGTGGTTTAGCTTGGTAGTGGTCCATGGGGACTTCGGGGATGCTTTGAGAGAACTTTCAGCCCTCTCCTGTGTTAGATACAAAATGATCTCTGGAGATTGTCACAGAGTTAGAGAAGCTCTTTTACATCCTGCAGGAAAAGTGCAGGGCCTGTTGAGGCTGCAGGGGTTGTATCTCTCTAGTTCATGCTGGTGTTGGTGCAACCTCTGAAAGTCTTTTGGCTGTTGGCATTCTCTGAGCGTTTTTCCAGTAAGTTTAGTAAAGCCCAAAAAGCTAAAACTTTCTCCAAAGGTAAAAAGAGGCCAAAGCACAAAGACACTTCTCATATGCTATTCAGCAGAGCAGTGTACTTCCCATATCTATAAAGCTGGACCAATGTAATCCTATAAATAAATCACACTAATGGGTAGGAAAAAGAGAGAGCTGGTGGTGAATACTGAAATTGTTATTATAGAAATGGCTTCAAGGGCTGATAATTGTATTTGTAACTAGAGGAACATTAGGAAAATGTACGTGGAGAGTGGTTGGTAACTGGAAAGATTATTTCTGTTTGGGACACAGACAAAATGCATGAGGGATTTCAGGAAGGCGTTCCCCTCTTTTAAGTACTCTCACGTGCCCCAGGCCTGCATCATTTTATTTTTACTGCCTTGAGGGTTCACATTCCTTCCATCAGCCAGGTCAGCAACAGAATGAAGGTTTACAAACTGGAATGCCTTTAAATATTTTATTTTAAGTCTAGAGTGAATTGCTTACTAATTAATCTTTGTTGAATGACTTTAATATTTGCCTGTTTTCAGCCGCACCAAGGGACAGGAGGATGTGATATTCAACGGAATATGTGGGGAAAATAATTTCTTTTTATTTGACCTAGTATGACTAATTTCTTTGTGTGTTGTCTCTTGATTTTATTTCTACTTCCCTCTTGATTAGTTGCTGAGCCCCAGGAAAGATGCTTCTGTGCACAACTGTTGGCTAGGTGAATTGCTGGATGCTTGAGACTAAATTCTCAGCCTCGAGACTAAATCAGCCTCACTGATTTAGGTGTTAGTGATGTGGCCACAACTCTGGGTGGTCCTGAAATACCTGTTCATGTGTCTGTCAACAGCAGTGAGGTCAATCCCACAGCCACAATCCTCTTAGAAATTTCATATCACTGCGCAACTCTTGTGGGTTCTTTTAGATTTCCTACAAATAAGCCACTGCTGTATCTTCCTGCTTCAAGGAAGAGGGGTTGTGGTGTTGATTTTAAGTGATTAGTTATTCATTAATTTGATTTTTTGACGCTCTAGACAAGCCTATATGGGAACAATGTAATGTAGCAGAATGTGGGATGACCTGCACTCTAGAAGCAACCACTGAAGTTTTATTTTGTGATATAGTACTTTGGTATAAATCACAGACCTTGTATTTATTCTTTGTTTAAGATTCTGTATCTCTGCTAAAGGCTGAAGAAAGTATCTGTGAAAGCTGGTAGAGAAAAGTCTGAATTGAAAGAAATTGTTGCCTATTGGGTCCTGTCTATTATTAAGATCTAATACTTGAGCACAGTGGCAGCTGTTAAATTTTTAAGCAAATAAAAATGGTTGCACAGTAGCTGGAATTTTAAACTACTTTGTCTAAATTCTCCATCTATCTACTTAGATTAATTGAAGTGTTGTGTATGTGGTCTAAGTTGTAAAAATTATTAAGAGATGGATTTCTTACTGTGGCACGTATTATACCTTGCAGATACTTGGTTACTTTGACTATGCTTTCACAGCCATCTTTACTGTTGAAATCCTGTTAAAGGTAATGCATTGTTAATTGATACTTGTTAGCTCAAAAGCAGCTTTAGCAATAATGTTTGTAACTTTTTGTTTACCTTCCAGATCCTAGGGTATGCAGATTATGTCTTCACTAGTATGTTTACATTTGAGATCATTTTGAAGGTAACAGGTTTTTAAAGGAAGCTTGTTTAAAAGGATTTTCCTTGTGTGTCACCTGCCAAGAAAAGGCACTTGGAGTGTTATTCGCCTTTTCTCTAAGCGATCAAAGCTAAACTTTTTTAAACTAGAGGATTTTTTTATTTGACAGTTCCTCATGGTTTTGATTGGTTATTTTTTTACCATTGAGTGCATGAAGAAGCTGATCTTTTATCATTACATCAGTTTAATAATTCATTTTTACCCCTTTTAAACTTAAAGTTGTCAGAAAAGGGAAAAATAAATCACTGCGCATGAGCTTTTCCTTCTCCTTGCTCTGGCATTTCTGAAAGAGATAATCAGTCTTATAAGGAGGGAGCATGTAATTTCTCATTTATTTTGCTGAACTATATCTGCAGAGCTAAAATAGTAGATGGCTATTTTCTTGCAATAGGACTTGCAAGATATCTTGCATTTATCTATCTATACACTAAGATACTTTGCATTTATCTTGGGCATACATTTAAATTCACAGACAGGCATAATTATGCTTGCTTAAATGTATTACCCATGCATGAGCCAAAATTTGGCATTTTAATGTATAGTTTGTGTACTGATTATTAAGAATATCTGTTGGGGTTACTCATATTTTCAATGTACAGGACTTTGGTAAAGGAGATAAATAACCAAAAATTACATTCACATGAAACAAAATGCTGAACAAGGAAATAAAATTTTTCATTGGAAACTGACAAAATGTTTTTTCAGAGATTTACACATGATTCATAAATGTTTCATGCTGTGCTTATTCTCACCACAAGTTTTTGGTTGAGTAACTCTAATTTATACACTTAAAAATTGCTGGCACACTAAGAATCTGTACATAAACTATGCATTTCCAGTTGAGGATCAAGCTTAACAAAATCTCTTCTCCCAGCTTTTGCTCATATTGCTGTGCATACTCTTCCCAATGCAATTTGATTAATACTAATTGGTGCAATATTTGGGCTGTTTACAAGATAAGCTCTACTGTAAGTAATAGACTATTTTATGTTTGTGAATTTTCTCCCAGGCTTAATGTTTATCTCCTTATTTCACATTTTCAGCAGTGAGAAGCTTGCTATAGAATTGATTATTCTTATTTGTTGCACAATAAAACAAATATCTAGGAGTTTTGCTGCTAGAGAAAGGCCAAACTGAAGGAGAGAACAAAGCATTGAAAAGAGCTCTAGCATTAAATCAGACTAGTTCCCAACTCTGAATCTGAGAAGCCATAAAAATATATTACCATTATATCTGTGGCAGAAGAGAGTTAGTAACTTCCACATGCTCTGAGCAGCAGGTTCTCCAGCTCCTGCAGTTCCATTTGTGTTTTTCTAGGAGGCAGAGGCATTATAAAGAGCAGGATAAAGAGGCATAACTGGATGTGTTAAGAAAAGCAACATTCCTGCAAACTGCAAAAGATTTTGGCACTGAGCAATTTATGAGTTATCCAAGGGAAGCAGGAAACTCTAGAGCTTGGGCTGCTGAAATCTGGAATTGTAAAAATTACAAGGAAACAAGAAGCTACGTCACAGCTAAAAATGTTGATGCTTCTGATTCTGATTTCTCCAGGGAGCTCTGTAGTGCATTCACACGTAAAGGAAAATAAACTGTACCATACAAATGCAGTGGACAGTCAGGACCTGACACAGACACAGTGCCTGCTTTACTAACATGTCTCAGACTCTGGCTTTGCTTGCTTATGGCTGGGGCCCTCCATGTCCTCCGCTGTGCTTCCCACAGTATCTCAGTTGTACAGAGGGAATGTGTTCTGCAAGGAGAAAATTCAAAACTAGACCTGCAGTAACAATAGTATTCCTTAATTTTCAGGTAAAAAATATATGAAACTGAAATTAAGATAAGCAGAGGCAATATTATCAGCGGTAGTGAAGAAACTTATACAAAACCAAGCATTAAACCAGAATAACTCTCAGCTTGTAGGGGGTCTCCCTGTGCTCTCACTGCTCTTGAACAAGGATTCCCACATTGCAGAGTGCTGTGGGTATGGATGAGAATATGAATAACAGAAGAGCTGCAACGTCACTTTAAAGTGTTTGAGAATTCTCTTGTGTAATCCCTGCATGACACTGAAATTCAGTTTATCATCCTGTTTGGACAATTTGGGAAAGGTGAAAACATCAGAGCAAAGGTCAGGTTAGAGATATGTGCTTTCTACCCCCCGCTAACTGTGCTGATCCCACACCATTTAAACTTACTAGAGAGTTCTAGCAAAAGCTTCCAGTGGGATTTGTGGTGACTGAAGTATGAATCTCCATGTGAAGATGGGGAGATATGTACCTCACCTATACTTTAATGTCAATTATTCACCTAATTTTTGTGGGAGTCATTGCATGAAACTTTGTGTGCTACTGATATCAAATACAATGTAAATGGGTAGTTGTTAGTTTGTTAGTTGTTAGTTTGACATTCAGGGTTATTTTAGTGTTCAATTTTGATGGGTTTAGATGCACTCTGTACAGCTGTAAGTGAATGAGCTAATTTAATAGAAATTTTATAATATAACTATGTTACATGTCTCATGGAATAGCATAGGTTAAAGCTTTAGGAATTTTAGTCTTCTAGCTTTTGGGAATATTTAGTATTTTGATCATGAAAAAGAGTCCTTAACAACAGAATAAGGAGATTAAATAATTTTTGCTTCCAAAAAAATACATCTTTCCTTTGCAGAGGTACAGCCTTTACTGGTGGTGATGGTTTGCTGTGCAGAAGGCCTGGAATGTCTGCACACTGAACAGGGATGCAGTGCACTGAGAATGCCCATTGCCTGTAGCTCTGTTCTACACTGGGGAACAGTCTTGAAAGCTGTAGTAATCTGCTGTGAGGGGAAGTGAAATAAAATCTCTTCCTTACTCCTTGAAGAACAGGATAGAAAGTGAAGGGATTGAAATGCACAGTCAGTATGGGATGTTCTCTAGATGGAATCAAATTTGTTACCCATTGAAAACAAGGAATAGGTCAGTGTTCAAGCTCTGTAAGAGCATCCTAAGGCTGAAGAAATTAGAATTCATGTGACTGAACTGACTATGAGGTATTTTTCAGAGGTATCCTTATTTTTGTTATGAGTTTAGTTTCAGTGTTTCAGACTTAATCCATAACAATGGAAAAAATTATGAATTATTCTTATCAGCTGGTGAGTCTGTACATCTAATGGTTTAACTGGATTCCTCTGTGCATTTTTTAACTGGTACTTACAGTTGTGGTAGAAAGTCTAATGCATGGGCTTAGAAGTCAAATTGAGCTTTGTGATACCCGAAACCATCTGCCCAGGTGCTGGCTGCAGTCATAATTAATAGAGCCTCTGTCACTGGCTCCTAATGAAACCTGCAAATGATGCATACAAGATCCACTCTGTAGGCTTTTTTCATTTAAATATAGGGACAGAAAACAAAAGATTTAGAGAAAGTCCGAAAGGAAGAGCAACATTTGATATTCTCCATGGAACAACAAAATTTAGGGACCTCTGATTACACAGAATACAAAAGATCTATTGGTTGTTCCAGGTTATTCCAAGACACCCACTCATGTCTCCCATAAGCCAAAACTAAATAGCCTTGTAATGCTGCCTTAGGACAGCCTTGTCCTGCTTTTTACCAGTTTGACTCTCAAGTGTTTGCAGTACATTTTCAGCTCCTTCAATTCTTGAGATAGTAGGAATAATTAGGAGTCAGAATGTGGACCTTACAGTTTGGTAAACATGGAAATCTCAAATGTTTTTTTGTAGCAATTTTTCTAACAAAGGCCAAATTAATTCAGGGTAATTATCTCAGCCTCATCTGTTCTTACACAAAGTAAAACATTTGTTGACATCAGAAAAAATTTAGCATATTTGTTGATGTTGCTTGAGCAGAATTTTTCTGTTTTAAATGAAAGATTTAATGATTGTGGAGGGATTGTTTTATATCTCAAAGGATTTTAGAAAGTGAGATAGTATTGTATGCATTCACACTCTAGGCAAGTGTCTTGTAAACAGCCTAAATGCAAATTTTAATAAATTGAAATATAGACTAAGTGTGTAACAATTCTATTTTTAGATGACAGCTTTTGGAGCATTCCTTCATAAAGGATCCTTCTGCAGGAATTATTTTAATTTGCTGGATTTGCTGGTTGTGGGTGTTTCTCTGGTATCATTTGGGATTCAGTAAGTACTATACTTACAGTGTGAATGATTTATTTTTGCTCTGGGGTTTTATACTGAAATCAGTGTTTCAGCTCCTTTTGTTCCCCCATGGTGTGTGGGTGTGCAGCGTCAGTGCTCAGGGATGGGGCTGGCAAGAGGGAGTGCTTTTAATGGAGAGTGTTGTAATTCATTACTAATATGGGTTGGAAACAAATTACTACTTCCCACAATTACCAAGAGAATGAGGAGGAGCACCACGACACTGTATGGTACCGCAGGTATTTCCTGAAGCTTCAGGAAGTTTAAATCCCATCTCTTGAGCTATTGTCACATCAACAATCTAATTTTATGAGCTGGGTTTTTCCAGTATTGACCTGTGGGAACATGGAACTAGACAGTGTTTGAGGGAGGGTAAGTTGTACCTTAATCAGGACTATAAGTGGTAATGGAGAGAGTTTTTTTGTTTTGTTTGGTCAGACTAAGCACAATAAAAGAGTCTAAATGTGCTTCTCAATTCATTGAGTGGTTTTTCTGTATTAAAAATAATCTGTGAAAGCCCTAGTGACTCAAAGAGAGCAGGGGAGGGTGTCAGGCAGCTGCTCCCCACTGAACTCTGCTGGTACCAGAGCTCCTCCTGCACAAGCTTTCAGTTTCACAGGGTGTTCTTTAAAACACTGTGCAATCTTATTTCCTCAAAATGTAGTCCTAGCTACTTAAACAGAGAGAATCAAAGTCATTTGAGGTCTTTTGATGTCGGGTTAGTTGGAAATTAAGGATTTATTGATTTACAGGGTTTACACAGTGTCTTCAAAAGAGCTTGTCAACACTGAAAAATACTTCAGGGACTATTTTGCTCCATTACAGTCTTAGATGAGCTTCTGAGCTGTTAATTCGAAATTTGCTTCAGAAATCAAAATTATTCTTATGGTATTTATGAGATTAATACTATTTTCTAATAAAAATAAATAAAGAATAAAAAAACCTTGTATCCATATCTTGAGAGTTCTAGTTGAAGAGTCTTTTTTCAAATTTCACATTTCAGGAATTTGCAAGGATATTGTTATTCTGTAATGCAATTAGTTACCATAACAGTAACAGTGTATTTTTGTTTTTCTTCTAGATCAAGTGCTATCTCAGTCGTGAAGATTCTCAGAGTTTTAAGAGTCTTGAGGCCTCTAAGGGCAATAAATAGAGCAAAAGGACTTAAGGTGTTTATTTTTTTACGTTATATTTCTATTGGCCTGATCCTTCAGTCCTGCCTCAGGTTAAGAGTTCTTGCTCAAGAGAAATTGTCTACAGAAGTCCAGAGAGCAAGGACAGAAATCAGTTCCTGATTCTTAAACATATCTGGTGTTAACCAGCCCAGGCTCTGCCCACAGTTACAGCAGTTTGTGTGTGGAGGAGCTGCCACTGAGAGCAGATTTGGGCTGTTGATGAACCAATGCATCAGTGCATTTTAGTTGTTTATTTGTAGAGCCTGAGTAATTTCTAGCTAGTTGATGTTGATGAGTCTGTGTCAGTAGACTTACAGACAAATTCAGAAAACAAGTCAAATTACAGTGTTAGGTATAATGCTGGCAAGAGAAAAATAGTAATTCCAAAAAAGAATGCAGAAATTACTTATGATATGTAGTCTGTGACAAATTGCATTGAAACACGTTTTTTTCTTTCTTTCCAGCACGTTGTTCAATGTGTCTTTGTGGCTATTAGAACTATTGGTAATATCATGATTGTTACAACTCTGCTGCAATTCATGTTTGCTTGTATTGGGGTGCAGCTGTTTAAGGTAAGACATTCTCAGAACTTGCAGTGCATCAAGAAAAGAAAAGCTGAATTGAGTTCTTGGTGTTTTGCTGCTGGAACTGGGCTGGTCCCATCCTGAACCAGTCATAGTATAAAAGCATGCATTTTGCATATTCTGCATTTTGTCATTGTTTTTTGTTTTTATGTGTAGGGAAAATTCTACAAGTGCACTGATGAGGCAAAACAGAACCCCGAGGAATGCCGGTGAGATCTTTGGTCTAAGAATGTGACACATTATGTTCTGAATAACTTAAACTGTGTATGGGCAGGCATGTGTCAGGCCATTTAGGGTTGTGTAAATTGGAATTGTCATCGTACTCCCACCAGAAAACACAGGTTAGCAAGGCAATAAAACAAACAAGAGGAGGCAATATAAGGAACAGCTTTGAAGGGTGCATTGAGTAACTCTGAGGTCAGTTCAGTATATCACTAATGACAGCTTCTTTCCCACAGAGGGATTTATATCGTTTATAAGGATGGAGACGTCGATAGTCCCATGGTCAAAGAGAGGGTCTGGCAAAACAGTGATTTCAACTTTGACAACGTTCTGTCTGCTATGATGGCCCTTTTCACAGTCTCCACCTTTGAAGGCTGGCCAGCGTGAGTGGGTTCTCCATGCTTGCACAGTGTTGTTGTGAGAGCTGCATTTTCCAGAACAATTCACTGTCATTTACCAGACATTTTTGGGCAATAAAGCAGTTTTAAGTGATGGTGTAAAAAGGGAGGAAATAAAGAAACCTATTATCTTGAATCTGGGCACTTAGCCCATGTTTCAGGAAAAGTAAGAAAAGGTGAACTTTTAAAAATGTTTTGATTCCCAGTCTGGCTACATTTGCTATGAGGAACTACTCTTCAGCTCTAATGGAAGTAACAATTTTAGATGCTTATCCATCAATGGCCCTTAAATAAGGCTAATTTGAAAATTTTAGGCCTTCAAGCAAACCTTTGACTAAAAAATCAGACAGCAATACACTCATAGAGAAACTTAAGAAGAGCTAACTGCCACTCACTATTTCCCTAAATGAGAAAATTTTATTCGAGGAAATAAATAAATAAATTAAAACTGCAACCATTGGGTCATTAACTTAATTCTTTCAGAAAAAAAAGAATATAACAACTTGTGCTGATTCTTCTGGTTTCTATATTCTTGTAAACACTGTCAGTAAATAGAAGAAGATAACAGTGAACATCAGACCATTTCTGAAACCTGTCCTCTGAGTCTGCATATTTTACTATTTTCTCATTTTAATGGTAATAAAGGTAACATTTTGTTTGTTTTTCAGGCTGTTATACAAAGCCATTGATTCAAATGGCGAGAATGTAGGACCTGTATACAACTATAGAGTGGAGATCTCAATTTTTTTCATCATCTATATCATCATTATTGCCTTCTTTATGATGAACATATTTGTTGGTTTTGTGATTGTTACGTTCCAAGAACAGGGAGAACAAGAGTACAAGAACTGTGAGCTGGACAAAAATCAGGTTAAAATAAATAATGAATTCTTAAGTTTTGAAAGTAGCTTTTTTTTTTGTTTATGCATGAGGAGCTTCCTTTCTGCTTTGGGGCAGAAGAGGGCACCAAACACATAGCTTTTTATTTATTAAGTCGAGTTTTTTACTATCTGGGAATTTATTTATCTGGGTATTGTTGTACCTTTCTGTGAGCCCAGTTCATCAGTGCTTTGGAATTTATTTATCTGGGTATTGTTGTACCTTTCTGTGAGCCCAGTTCATCAGTGCTTTTGTTGTGAAAGGTATCTACTAAGCCTATTGGCTTCTTAGCATCTCACTTTTTGGTGTCAAATTAATAAGAATACAGCCAGGTTGTCCTGAGGCAGAGATAGGTTTTACACTAAGAACTGGAAAATAGTTTTTGTGTTCCGAATAGTCTGAAAGTGTCCAAAGTTCAAATGTTCAAAATGTTCCACTTCTCTCACCCATTTATTTAGAAATTCACCGGGGATAGTCGGAATAAAATTATAAAAATCTGCCCCCATTTACTGTTCAATCCTTTGACTGAGAAACTCATAAGTCACATTTTTTCAGGTATTTTTGGCTGACTGTAACACACTTCATTTAAAGAAAGCCAAGCATGAGGCTGTAGCCAGGATTCTTTCTGCACCATGTGCCCCATTAGTCAGGGTAAGAATTCCTCCAGAGACAAGTAGGAGGCCCAGCCATGAAGATTTTGGGCACTAACAGATTATGAGATGAATCCACGATGTTCCTACATATGTGATTTTGCTGGGAAGTTTAACTGAGTTATTAGAATAACATCTCTGCAGTATTTATATTGCAGACTCTAGGGTTTTATGCTTTGCAGGCCCATTGGTGGTTGAAAAGGGAGTAAAGACAAAGCATGGTTTATAGATGACTTAATAGTCCTGCTATGTACTACACCCATACATACTAGAATATGTTAGTGTATAAAGGCAAAACCCTCAAGAATTTCCATGAGTATTATTTGATTTTTGCATGTGGCTGAGTGGTGGATATGGTTAGATACAATGGTAAATGACCAAGTCAGGATTGGTGAGCTCCTTGTGCATTTTATTAATGCTTAATGATAAAAGGCCCTAAATCAAGTAGACGGATTGTTTTTGAGAGTGATATTTAACAATTTTCACTTAATCATTCTATTACCAGTTGATTAACTGCTGAGTTATAGTCTGACAGTTTTTGCTGTATTTGCTTTTCAGCGTCAGTGTGTAGAGTATGCCTTGAAGGCACGTCCTCTCCGTAGATATATTCCAAAAAATCCTTACCAGTACAAGTTCTGGTATGTGGTGAATTCTACTGGATTTGAGTACATCATGTTTGTCCTCATCATGCTGAACACCCTTTGCTTGGCTATGCAGGTAGGAAAAGCAGAAACTCTTTTGAAGCTGTTGGCATAAATTGAGGGGAAGGATATGGGTGATATAATGCCTTCAAATTATGACAATCTGTATTTTTTTATTAAGTACAATTTTAAAGAAAGCACTTCTGATCACAGTACTTCTCTGTGACATGTTCTAGTTGTCTCTTTCCTTCGCTGGTATTTCAGATTTTGTTAAGAAAAAGCATGGTTTGAATTCAGTTTATGGAACCATTCTGCTTTTTTCCGTAAAGTTGCATACACTGTCCTCTTAAAAATATACCTCCTACACATTGTGTTATTTTGTGACTACCATACTTCAGGCTTTCTAAGCAGGTGTGACACAAGCTGCAGTAATTTTAAAACCTTGCATATGAAACGTGGGAAAATGTTGTTATCTAATACTCCTCTTGTGAGGGAACAGTTTTCTCTCTGGAGATTCCCTTAGGATGTTGAGGAGAGACAGTTTTGTTCTGATCACTGCCTAAACAGAATAAACACTTTCATGCTTGACCAGAGATACTCAGCTAATCTTCCATGTAGGTGTGCTTCATAAATTTTACTAGAAAATATTTTCCTATGCTGTGTTTTTTGTCAACTTTGTCTTAGGATGCCTTCCTTTCACTTAATATTTTAAAGCCTTTACTTCTGTAAGTATTTTATTTTTCATTCACAGCATTATGGACAGTCTAAGCTATTTAATGATGCGATGGACATTATGAACATGGTTTTCACAGGAGTGTTCACTGTTGAAATGGTTTTGAAACTGATTGCATTCAAACCCAAGGTAAGTTTAAGATATGCTTTAATTAGGTCATCGCCACAGGAATTAAGTATAATGAGCTTCACACTTGTTATATATTATTCAAAAAATGAAAAGAACCAACATTTCCCATCTTTATCTATCAGATAAATTATAATAGAAATGTAGCTCCAGGAAATGAAATGCAGATATCAGAAAAAAGTCTTACAAAGTGGTTGATGAGATCTGGAATATTTTCAGGTAATGAAAATGTCCATTTCTAAATCAGATAAATCATTTCCTGTTACAAGCATTACCATGTCTCCTGTTCTGGGTACTACATTCATTACTTGACACTAATTTAATCTCCAGTAAAGACCTGTATCCTGTATAATTTCCTATTCTAAAATGAAAAATAATTTCTTTACTTTATAAAATATGGCCAAATATTACAAACATACACATAAATAATTTACATATGCAATAGCCTTTTAAGATTTTTGTTTTCAGTTATATATACATAATATTTGGTAGAAGGCCCCACACTGAGTGGTTGATTCCTTGTTTTAAAGGGACACTGTCAATATGAATGATGCAGGCACATTTTCAAAAGTAGATTTGCAAGAGAGACTGGTAACTATAATTGAAAAAAGGATAAAACTATCCTATGGCAGCTAATGCAGCCTTTTTATTCAGTCCTCATACTGCATTTATGAAGTGCAGAAGTTAATGATGAAAAAAGTGACTAAATTGGTTTTTAGTTCAATGAAATTAATGTTTATTCTGGGCTATGTAAATACGTAAAACGTGTTTGCTTGCTACACTTGGAATTTGAAAAAAGCCAGATAAGCCATTTGAAGTACATTGCTCTCAGCTTCCAAGACGGGTACTTTTTATTTTCCATTGCCTTTCTTTTAAAGCAGCCAGGATTTGTGCCTGTGGGGCTGGCAGGGAGCTGTGCCCTTTGCTGGTGTGAAGCAGCCCTGGCTCTGTGGGCAGCCCTGCTCCTGCTCTGACCAGGGGAGTTCTGTGCTCACAGCACAGAGCTCAGGCTGCAGCAGGGGGACAGCACCTTTCCAGGCTTTCAAAACTATTCAGCTTGCATTTAGTACTGATCTTGGCTGTACATACTGAGCTGCTTGGTTTAAAGCCAGCTCGTGTTTGCCTGCAGAAGTGAAGAAATTATCCATCACTTGAGATCTGGTGTTGAGATGTGAACTGTGGAGTTCGGGGTGAATGTTTACCCGCTCTCCCGTGGTCTCGCTCTGCACTGTCCAGTCCATTGTACATTTCTAATGAATTTATTTGTATTTTTGTGTCAGCTATCTTATTTCAATGCTAAGGGTTTCACATTAAAAGTAGCATAATATGAGGCCCCAGAGGAGATAGCTCAGCTGTGTGGACCACAGTGTCATGAGTATGCTGGTTGTGTTTCCTGATCTGTATTTCCTGTTCTATATCCTTGTTTTGCACAGAGGACTCTGCTGCATTTTATCATCTGCTTTTTGAAAGAAGATTGTGAATCCTTGTATGGTTCTCCATGCACTTGTGACTGTAGTCAGAAATAGCAGCTAATGCAAACACAGTGGTCTGATCATGAGTGTACAAATCACAGTGCTCCATTTGTACTGTGGGCTTCCTACTTGTTAACAAATGCAATGTCTTAAAACTGGTCTCTAAGACTCTGTACAATCTGAGCTTTAATTCTGTTACAACATGCTTTCTGTCTGACTGGATGCTTTCACTGAGAGACATCCCTGGATCTGAACCCTGAGAGTCTGAAGGGCAGATGCTGCCAGTGGAAGGGTCTCATTTCCTGAATTTTAGTCCCCCATAGGTGCAGAGCACCTTAAACTTTTTAATTAGCAGGACAAGGTTTAAAGACTATGATAGTAATCAGACTTTTGGAAGAGCCTAATTAGCAGGAAGGGAATCAAGTATATTTTAAGGTTGTTCCTGTTATTCTTTGGAAATTGTAACCTTTTAAATTATCAGATACTCTTTAGCAAAACCTATTGGCAACACATAGTTGATTAATAATCACAAATCAGCTAGCAGCCTTAAGCAGAATTTTAATGTCTTTAAATTTCAAAATAGATGCATGTTTAAAACAACAATTAATTGCTTTAGCTCCTATTAAGTTTTAGTAATAGTAGGAACAGTCTGAAACCAAACTTAATGCTTTGCTTTAGGGTCCATGAGGGAAGACTGATTAAATATTTCTATGTCTGTGTCACTGGTGGGTGGGTCTCTTAGGCTAGTCTGACATAATAAAATTTTATTTATTAATTTTGTGCATTTAAAAAGTTATTTCAGAGATGTTCAAAGCATTAAATAAAAACTCCATTTAACTCCGTAAAAATAAGAATAGATAAAAACCTGCTAGTTTTTATCTCATCTGCTTGACAGTGTCCCCTTAATGTGTTGAGAAAAGTCCTGTGAAAACAGTGATCTTTTGGTTTTGCTGGTCATATAAACTTAAGGCTACTCTAAATTATTGATACTCTTCCGATGATACGGTGTTGTGTAAAGCCAAGGCACTGCAGACTGCCTTGCAGCTCTGAAATACATAAAACCTGGAGAAGTACTCAATAGTAAAGGTAATGCTGAGTGTCTGGCACGCTTGACTGGGAGATTGGATCACACAAGGCTTTGCAAAATGAGGCCCTAAATTTTCCAAGAGAGTACTAAAAGAACTAAAATATTTATGTGGTAGATGTATGGAAACATACTGTGTTGCTAATTCTCTATAACTGCATATTCCCCAGGATTTGTGATTTTGTCCTTTGGCATTTCTCAATGAGCAAATTTTTCATAATATATGCTAAAAGAACAGGTCTTTTTCTTCACATTTGCTAAAATCTGTTACTCAGCATGGTTCAGTGCCGTTCAAAACAAAATGCAGCCATGGAATCAAAAATAATCCATCCACACATACCGTATGTACAGCCTCCTGGTAGCCAGTTGTTGCTTAAACTTGTAATGATTTTCCATGTCGTTTTACATCAGATTTTTGTGAAAAAAAAGGAAAGATGGCTAGTAAGTGAATTGATCTTGGGTCCTTGCAGTGGTGAAAACAACTTATTTGCATGATGTTTATTTGCTGTGACTTGTCCATTCCTCCCTTTTCCAAAACCATCTTTATTTTCTCTTAGTTTTTTGTTTATTTGTATGCTTTTGCTTTTCATATTAGTTTGAACAATATTTGTCTATACTGATGGAAAAGGTTTCATAAATAAATAAATGTGTAAATTATTTTAGCTGTAAAGTGTTTTAGCTGTATTGAATCAAACTGTGATTTTTTTATTTCGGTGCTTTATCTTGTAGTATGTCTAGTAAAGTAACTTTTTCTATAGCTGAAATTATCCTTTTTTTGGAGGACCCTTTTTGGTTCCCATTGTAGAGGAAGATGGATAGCACAGCTCAGGATTGTGCTGATTATGTGTTTGCTGTTTGCCAATAGTCTCTTACTTTGTGTATATATGGATAAAAATATTGCTATTCTAAAATCAAGGAAGATACTTAGAAATAAGGAATGTGAATTGTCAGGAAGAATATGATGAGAGCAGCTCTCTTTCTTTGGTTGGCAGCTGCTAATCTCATTAGGATTATAAATTTCAGTATTGTTGGGGTGGTTCAGTGTGATTCTTAGATAAACTTTGGGAATGGCTTGTTCCCATGAGCAGGAGGGAACAGTAGGGAATTGGGCAAGAGCTCTGTGGAGCAGAGACATTTCTTCAGGAGGCCAAATCCACGAGCACTGGCTTTTGGCCCAAAACTGGACTTGATGGGTAATCCCAAAGAACCAGGTAGTGCAAAGGGTTGTAGAGATAACAATACTCTGTCTATTTTCCTATTACAGCCCTTTCCTTACCCAAAGGAATGATTGTAGCAATTTGGGTTTTAAAAGAGTAGCATTAGAAACATAATGAGCTATTCCTGACCCTGCTTCCTCTCCAAGAATGTAATGTAGAGCTGTTGTCTACTGTAGCAGCTCTCTCGTCTCCAAGAGCAAATTTGCACTCAAAAGAAGCCTTTTTTCAAATATTAATGTACTCAGGTGCATTACTTTAAACTGTGAAATTACTAGAAATTCTACCAGTTTAAAATCTTGAGAAAAATTCAGTCAAATTCTAAAATTGTTTTTTTCTCTGCTGACAACTCATGTAATAATTTAAGCTACTCAGCTAAAACATTATCTTAGAGCAAACAGTGTAATAAAAAGTGTAACTAGATATAAGGTTAGATTAGCATGTTTGTAATTTTAAACTTCTTGCTAAATGTATTATTTTAGAGCTTCAATAGTGGCTGAAAAGTTAGTATTTTAAAATTAGTTACCAAGAAATGTACATGTACAAAATGTACATTTCAGCTTTTCTCACGTAATGCACATTCCTTAGTCATGGTAGACTGATGCTTTAATATATCTGAATGAGGTAAAGGGCAAGTTCACAGAAAAAAGCCACATATTGTTGAAAGCTCTGGTCTCCATAGTTATCTTAACAGTTGTAATACATCTTGATTTGTTCCACACTGGAAGCTACCTAGAGGATTCTTCTGAAGCACCTCTTTGCTCAAACATGCAGTTTTATGCCTGCAGTCAGCTAATTGCATGATAGCCCTTTATATCCCTTTGCAGCCATGTCCCAGTAACACACACACAGGGAATATATTTAAAGGCATAAAATGTCAGAAGGGTCATGAAGCAATTTATGAAAATGAATTTTCAGACACTGGACTGGCTGCACCAACCAAAAGCATTAAGAAAATGTTTAGGTTGCAATGGCTGCAGAATTAGCCTCTGCCTGCAAATGCAGGATGAGGTCCTCTATTAGACTTAGTTTATGAATAGAAGATTAAGTCAGTTCTTTGATCTTTATGCACAGTTTCACATTTATAACTGTGCATGTTTAGCCAGTGATGAGGCTTGACCCTTTGAATATTTTTACCAATCACTTAGATACGACTATCACAAAATCCTTGATGTTAAGGAGGTTTCAATTGGCTTGGTCTTGCAGAAGTATAAGGAAAGGGGTCTTGTTGTCCTCATTAGGTCCTCATTAAGGTACAGAATTTTTCAGCCTTGCTATAATCCCAAAACCAATTTTGGATGATGGCTTGCTTGCCAACATCATGCTTATCTGATGGTGTGTTCTGCATGTGTAGAGTGTGTGTGTGTCTGTGTGTGTGTCTGTACATGTATATATATAATTATATATATATACACACACATGCACATATATGTTGCTTTTCCTTCAGTAGGCAATATTGTTTGGTTTTGTTTTGTTTTCTCATTAGACCACAGGTTTTGTTTAACTAATTTCTGTTTATGCAAAACTAAACAGAAGTATGCAAATATTTGACATTTCATGTGTAATCACAAACGTTTGCACCCTGCCTGCTCTGTTCAGGGCTATTTTAGTGATGCCTGGAATACGTTTGACTCCCTCATCGTTATTGGCAGCATAGTAGACGTCGTTCTCAGTGAAGCTGATGTGAGTATATCCCAGCTTACTTTCCCCAGTTCCTACTTCTCTTTCTCTGTCTCCCCACTATTTCCATCATCTGGACAAGTCACAGATTTTGATCTGATGTTTCTAAAGTTTTGAGTACAGACCAGTCATAGGTCAATTATGTTGATATGGGAAATAAATAGCCTTTTTTTTCTACCAATTTTTTTTAGCTATGAAAGGGAAAGTTTAGATTGTATAGTGGTACATCAGAGAAGCCTAGAATGTTTCTGTGTTATAACACTGTCCTTTTCTTCTCTTTTTCTGTTTGTGTTTTTCTCTTGCTCTCTTTCTGCTGAATGCTTGTCCTAACAGCACTATTTCACTGATGCATGGAACACTTTTGATGCCTTAATTGTTGTTGGTAGCGTCGTTGATATTGCTATAACAGAAGTTAATGTAAGTAGCAACTGTTCATGCACTAAAAAGTAATTGCTCTCATCAAGAAATACAGAAAAAGTAAACTTAATCCCCAAAAACCCGTTTTTTAGAAAAGTATGTTTAGTCCTGGAATCAAAGACTAAAACACTGATACAGATGTTTGTACAAGCTGCTGTTATTTATTTATATACTTGTATAGTTGCACATGCACACAGCACAGTGAGA
This sequence comes from Hylia prasina, assembly GCA_013397195.1. Taxonomy (NCBI): domain Eukaryota; kingdom Metazoa; phylum Chordata; class Aves; order Passeriformes; family Sylviidae; genus Hylia; species Hylia prasina. Next base: position 258,059 of record VYXD01014668.1, read on the forward strand.
CAATAAAAATGTTTTTTCTACATATGCACAGAAATATATTTAAAAAAAGGAATGAAGCTTATGTTACTATCTTGAAGCCCATTGCTTTTTGTAGGTAATGACCGAGATAATTAAAGATTCTGTAAGTTTTCAGTGGCTTGGTTTAACAAACGATGATTTCCTTTTCTGTGAGAGTTTTGCGTATGGAGGGGTGCTGGCATTCATATCTCATGAGATAGCAGAAGAAGAGCACATAGGAAGTCAGTCTTTCCATGCTGTGGAAACTAGAATGTTTATTTTTTTCCCAGTCCTTTTGTTGTCATATCCTGCAGTAAGTGTTTGGAAGTTCGTACTTGGAAAACTCCATCATTTACCAGAATTTTGTCTGATGGCCATTGCACATAATAGGGCAACAGATTCACCTTGAAATTACTTCCTGGTCTGTCGCTGTTTTACACTACAAACGACACAGACTCTGAGATTCAGAAGGCTATAAAGTGACTTTTTATTTAGAGATGTGTCTTCTTTATATACTATTTTACACAGACATCAAAAAGAAGTCCCTCCTGTCAGAAGGAATGAACAACATAGGTACAGTTACAAAAACATTCCTCATGTTTACCAAGTTTCCCTGGGAAAGAATTTCAGAAGAAACCAAAAACACCAGGCCTGTAACCAGGGCTACCCTGGTCTTGTGTTAGACTGTGAGAATCTCATGACTGACGGAATTTCTGGAAAGAAAATGAAGGAGTGATACAAGAACATGGGAGCAAAAGAACTGTTTCCCGACCTTTAGATTTCAGACTGATTTTTCTCAGTTCTGTGGGGATGGACCTTTCTGTGAACTGAAGGAACTTGAGCTGACAGAGACAGTCAACCAGCCCAGAACTGCAGTGTCCCCTTGAGACTTTTGTTAAAATATAATTATTCTTCATGGAGCATGTTTTTAAAAGCTGCCTCTAATTTATTTTTGATTGGGTTTTTTCCTCTGTTTTGTTCAGTTTAGGTTGTGTTTTTTTTTTTTTTTTTTCCCCCTCAGAAAAGTTCTGTGTTTAGACTTACAGCTTAAGTATTTGCAATTTCCCCACAATTTCCATTCACAGTAGTACTGGTGTAGGTGAGCACAGTATTTGAGGAGAGTAAAAGGACCAGTAATTTAGAATAGCTTTCCCTCATAACTGCAAAATGTATTTTATTGTGAAGGGATGGAAAGATAGCTCAGAAGGACATCCATGACCAAAGCAGATGTGTCTGTATTGGACAGCACTACTTGTGACTGGTCACTGCTGAGCTGTCAGCTGTAAAGAACACTCTGATTTAGCAATTCTCACAGTTGTCTTGAAAATATTCTGGAGACCAAGTGATGATCTCCAGGATAAGTACATACCACAGTCAATAAACAGCACTGCCATTTCTTACTTTCCATGTTATTCTCACAAGAGAAAAAATGCTCATCTTCGATTTCTTCTAGTTTTGCACAGCAGACTCGTTGTGTACTAAGCATTGTCTGTTTCTGGTCTTGCCACTTTTCCGTGCTTTGTTTGTGCAAGTCAAGAATGTGTTATGGTTTCAATATATTTCTGGCCTTGATTTCCCATTTTCAACATGAAACATTTAATGTTGAAGAGTGTCCAGGGAAATATATTAGCTTTTTACTTTTATTGTTTTAATTCTACTGAACTATTCCTACTTGATTAGTTTAGTGTAAATTTCTGTCATCCAAATCCAGTATTTCAGAATCTTTTCCTCAGTATTTTTTCAGCATTCTGAATTGTGCCATTCAGCCTTGTCATCTAACTCTGGCAGGGATCCTGGGAAATCTACATCTAGTCTGAGATGCTAATGACACTTTGTTTCCGATGGGATTTCAAGCATGATTGAAATAGCACCCGTGAAAATTCCCACTATACAAACTTCTTAAGCTGAGGACGCTCAGCCTTGTTTGAGGGCTGATTTGGAGCAGAGTAAATCACCTGCACTGACAGAAAATCAGGTCTTGTTCCAGTTCTAATTGCAGGGGCACAGCCATCTTGATTGGGCAGTGCAGAGGAGACATGAGTGTGAAAGTTTCATGTCCTCAGTGTGAACTAAACATTCCTGCAGGATTACAGATGTGATTGCCCCGTGCTGTGGAAACAGCTCAGCATCGTTCTGACAGTGTAGCTGGGGGTGCTTAGATCCAGTGCAAAGGCCAGTGAGTTCTTCTAGCAAACAACAAGTTTGCATCTGACCCAGTTTTTACAAGAGAATGGATTGGTGTCAAGGTACACACTGCCTTGATTTCACTATTTAAGTACTGGAAATTAAATGTCATCTCTTTTATTTTGTTGTTCATTTTTTAACATTTTATAAGACTATATATGCTTCCCTGAGGCTGATTCTTCTGATCCAGTAACCTCCCATTCTCACATAATCCAGAAAATTAATGTGGTTTGAATATTTTTGGTGCCTGTGGAAGTCAGTCTCCAATGTATAAAAAAATATACAGGCTTGCTCTGCATTGTCAGGGACTGGATCAGTGACCAACTCCAGAAATGAACCACCTCAGAGCAACATATATTTTGGAAATAAAAATTTTTATCTTTTTAATTTACTCTTTCATTTAATATCCCTTCCTTCAACCTCCTTCTTTTATGAACCTAATTGGTTTTCATGTTCATTTTGTTTTTAGAAATTATTAGAGGCAAGTATATATAAGTAAATATACATGTGGTATAACAATAAAACAATTAAAACCACTACTAAAACCTATATAATTACTTCTGGGTTCTGTGGCCTTTTGTTTTCAGAAACTTTCACATGACATGCAAGATCTTGTGTGGTCATAGAAATGGTTCTTTTTCAATTAAATAAGTTAGAGTAATGATTGGCAGTCACAAAGTGTGGTCAGACCAATCTGGGAGAGGGACGTATAACTTATGAGAATGAGAGACAAATAAATTGGAAATAAAATCTGAATAAATAAGTCATTAGAAGGAAATAACATACAAGTTTCAATTTGGCCTGTGTAGAAATGATCTTATTTGTCAGCTCAGAAGCCATTTGGATGACCAACACTGAATGACTTAGAGGCATGATCACGTTGCAGTAGTGGTTGTGAGGGTTTTAATTTGCATTTTTATTTAAGTTTCTTTTACCATTCATGTGCTGCCAAAATCTTGAGAAAATAATGGAGAGTTCTCTTTCCTCATCTTTTATGTAAATTATTAATGCCATCTCTATGGGACTGATTTTATTCTTGACATTAAAGAAACCTTCAAATTTTCTGCTGAAATAAGGCCTAAAGGAACAGCATTTATGTCTTCCTCCTGAGCCCCTCAGGAAAACTCATCTGTCTTGAATCTTGATCTTGTGTTTTTGTGGAGGAGTGGAATAAAGCCTGTCTACCTCCTGAGAGAGATTCTGGATTCAACTTTGAAGAAGAGCAGTCCCATTCAGTTTGAGTACCACTTTGTGCACCCCTATCATATGTTGAAACTTAGGTGCTGGTGCTACTAATTTGTGGTTTTGAATACTGTTGATATATTTTGTAAACATTTGCAAACATCCCTCTTTAGGCTTAGGGGTATGTCAGAAAACTACAGTCTCATACAACTTTGCTTTCATTAGTGTGAAGTCTTAGTGCAATATCAAATCTCTACAGTGTTGCAATATCTAATTTGGAGCCAGAAATAAATTTCTGAGCTGCTTTCGTCATGTTAATGACAAAATAATTTATTTACTTTATTGTACAACAGAATATTTATTAATTATCATATAATAACAACATAATTATTGTGAATTTAGAGCTTAAATACATTTTTTGCAGGGGAAGAAGAACTTATAAAAAGTCTTTTCAGGGGTTTCTCACAATGACTTAAAATTTTAATTAGTTGATGTCTATGGGCATTTGGTTCATGTTGAACAGAGAATGTAGAGAGCATTGATAAGACAATGAAGAAAATTTCTTGCTCACATCTGAATTGCAGTAACTATTCTCTGAACAAATCGTGTGTGTTTATGCACAGGGACTCAAAGCACACACTTCTGGAGATATTTTGGCAACCTGAATGTTTTGCTATATATGCTATTGTCATCATATGTGTTTGTCATTCAGATGCTTCCTTCTTTATTTATGGTGATGAGGACATTACCATCATGTGTCATTTGTTCTGGCATACTCTTGGACCCTTTGGCACAATATGTAAAAAAGAAGCTTTTGACTAACACCATTTACTAACATCACTGGTTTTCACCATGTTTATTTTTTGTTTAAGCACAGAGTTTGCTTCCAATGCACAATCCAATCTGTTTCACACTGTTCACAGTTTTGACACTGAAGTTCTTTTTAGTCAGGATGTTTATTTTGACATTTGTTGCAATATGAAGAGTGTAACAAGGAGTTCCTGTTTCGGAAATGTGCTCAATTTTTCATAAGCAGCGTTGATACTTGACCAAAATTGGTAGCAGGTTGCAAACATTTTAATCAGTGAGTCAGAAATTCAGGTTGATCATTGGTTATATTTTTTTGAGGATTGGGATTGTTTGAGGAAGAAAATTGTTCTGTTGCACTTCAATTAAGTAAAAAAGAAACATAATGGAAGGAGTATTTAAGGATTGGCTCAAAATTACATGGTTATGAAGTGCTTTGCTGACCTGGGCTCTGAGTGTAACTGGTCCCTGGCTGACAGAAGAGGCAGAACAATGAGGGCAGTGTCTGTGCTCATTCCCCTCGTTGCAGTGTGTCTGTCAGCCAAGCAGGGAAAGCAGAAGCTGTCCATTTATTCCAGCTGTGACCATTACCAGACTAGTGGCAGACAGAAACACACCTGCCATCTTAGGAATCACACAGTACCAGTTTTTAGGGACAAAAAAGAGTCCCAATAATGATCAACCAGTCCCAAAGCATTTGGGACCAAGTAGCATTGGAGTGATTGGTGGAAAATGAGGGGAAAGAGGAGGCTGAAGGTAGATTGTCTGACCACAGGTAATATTTTTATTTGCCTTCTTGTCAACAGATATCATCCCTCTGCTCAGCCTCAAGTCTATTCTAATACTTCGCTACATGTACAAAATTAAAATGTGCCACCTTCTTATGTGGGTACGTGCATGTAATGTCACTGGTGCTGCAAATGAGGTTGTGTGCTTGGGGAGGTTCTGGTTTTTCCTTATCTATAGGAAGCAGACACTCTGTTTTTGTCATTCTGTCTGTTATTGTTGCTGAAGATTTTCTTATTTTAATCTCAGTTTCCCAGATCTGAGCATTGCTTCATGCTGGATGGACACACATAACTAACTTTGTCTCCCAGATGAGCATTTCCTTTATAAATAAGTATGAATAATGTTTTCTTTTGTGGTATATCACTACATTAGCTTCATTAAAATTGGTATTAGTAAAATAAACTAAGCTGCTGTATTATCAGCGGGAAATGCCAAAGGGGGTAAGAAATTAGATACACTCTAAAATGTCAACCCCAAAACACTTGCCCAGTGATGAATATTTTCAGCTTCAGTAGGAAAAACTCCTCTTGTATCAGGAGGTAATTTTCATACTTTGTTTCTAGCATTTACCTCCAACTTGGCACTATTGCACAATTCGCTTTTTGTGAAGAGTGTTTCTATTTTTCATTACTGGCCTGCACTTTCCAGTGTCCATAATTTATAATCCCTTGCATATGACATCCTAACACTCCCCAGCAGCATCAGATCAGCCATCAGAAACAGGCAATTAGGACTTCTTAGTCCAAAGAAGCTGAGAAAGAGGGATTTGTGAGAGGAATGGGCGGTCTTGGGCATACACCACTGTGCAAACACAAGGGATCATCATTGCAGAGCAGCTCCAGTAGAACTGATCACATAGTTTGGGTTATCTGACCTCTGCATTTTTAAAAGTGAGAATTAAATAATTACTAAGAGTTATATGTAGAAAACATTGTTTTTACTGACTTTTCCTTTTGAGAATTTTTTTTTCCTCATAGCCAAGTCATAACGTAAACTCATTAAGTTGTCATTTGGATAAGTGATTAAATAAAAATATGGAGGACCAAAGTATGCTTTTTCTGGTATTATCTATCCCATTATATATTGCCATCCTAATACTGATGCTAACTTATTTGGGACCCCATCCTGCTCCCATAAAACCCAGTGGGAAAAATTCCCGAATGCCAACCCCAAAATTTTATTTCTTTTTTTTTGTATCGATTTGTGATGATACTGTAATTTAATCTGATCTCAGTTTTCGATCGTACAAAATACGGAAGCAAATTAAGTAATTTGCTCACTATTTAAGAGTGTATCAAGCTTAACCTGAATCAGTTACCAGAGATTAATATGACACTTCAGGCTGCACCTGCAGAAGGTGTAATTAAACCATTTTCTTTAAAGCTTCAGATTAAAAGGATTTTTTTCTGTGCTAAAAAGTCATTAGTAGAGTGGGTCTGTGTGCACTGGTGCAGGTTTGGGATTAATTTAGGTATGCAGATTTGCAAGATTGCTTCCATGATCTGTGATATTTTGACATATTTGGTGTTTGTGATAATGAATTTTTCCTTAATTATATTTTGATGATTTTATTTCAAATTGTTGAAAAATACAGGGAATTTCTAATGAAGAAGTTGTCTTCCATTAGCAGAAGATTTTCCATCTATTTTATATAAGTTCTTAGAAAGTTTAGGTGTTACAGCCAGTTTAACAAATACTCTGCTTGCTGAAGTTTAATAAGGAGATCTGGGTTTTGGTTAATTTTATGCATAAATTTAGTAATAATCCTTTATACAGTTAAAAACCTCTTTGTTTCAGAATGTATTGATGTCCGGGCAGGGCAGTAATGTAACTTGCACATAGTTGAGCAAACGGTTATTTTTACCTCATTTTCCCCTAGTGATGCCTTTATATTAAATATGTTTTGAAAAGAAGTAATAGAGAACACAATTAGTATTTTAATAATGGTCTGATTTTTAAAAAGTGTTACCTCTTGTTGCTTTTCTTTACCATAATATGCTTGCATAATATGTTTTCAACAGAATCAGCTCCTTTCTTTTCCCTTCTTTCTCAAGTTTTATCTTGAGTACCAGCAGTATGTGAGATTTGAGTAGGTGAAGTGTGGCACTGAGTGTGGCTGGTGCATCCACAGTGTGCTGGGAGCAGCTCTGGGGAGGCATCATGTTCATTGCTGCTCTGTGTGACAGGAATTGTTGAAAGGTGCCCCTTTGAAAGGAGGATATTTTAGGCAAGAGGGTAAGACTCATCACTGGGATCTAACATCCAGAATCCCATTTTTTTCTAGTGCTATAAATGTTTTTAAAGACACTCCAATTTTGGAAGAAGCTGCTGCAAGTTTGTCATTGTACAAGGAATCACAGAACACGGGTCCTTTAAGCTTTGCATCCTGCTCTGCGAAGTGTGTGATCGTTTAGGCTCTCAGGAAAGTTTCTTCAAAATCAGACAGAGAATAAAAGGAGGAAAGTGAGATGTTCCTCACAGCATACAGTTTGGCTCTGTGAACAAGAAGTCATTTGTGCCTCTGCTCCCCGTAGCTCCTGAGGGCTGCACAGATCCAAAAGGATGAGTCAAATCCTGATCCCTTTCTCCATGCCTGAGCCTGTTACCTTAGCTCAGGTGTGGTGAGATGTTGCAGTGCACCCCCACACTAGCAGGTGTTTCCATATTAGGAAAGGGTTTAAGTTTCAGCCCTGAAACTTTTAAGGAAGAAGAACCAGAAACTTCTATGCTCTTCTCAATGTAATTGGCCCAGTGCCAGGACAAAGGCACCTGTTGGATCCCTGAGCTGTTCCTTAAGAAATGTGGCTATTTTCTATTGGGCAGCATGCCAAAAACCCCCTCCTAGATCCTTGACTACTTTAAGAGAGAGCATGGAGTCTCTCGGGGCTTTTTCGAGGCGTCTTAGCAGGTGCAAGGGGCTTGCTTGCACTGTGCACAGCTTTTACTCTTATTCTCTGTGGTTATTTTCATTTTCACTTCAATTAAAACCTTTTTGCTTTTTCCAAACACCTCCGATCATGCTGCCTCAGTAATTATTTTTAATCCATTTCTGAGAGGCTGCTGGTCACCCTCAGAGCGTGATACACCTTGGTGGGGCTCATGACACTCTGGCCTCATGCAGAACTGTATCAGTGAGAGGGTTCAAGTGTTGCCTCCTCATGTGCACTGCTGGGGCAGGGCCAGCCTTCAGGACCTGGGGTTAAGAACATTTGTCTGTGCCTTTGGCAGAGACAAAACCTGTCCTTGTTGAGCACTGCAGCGCCCAGTGCTCATCACTGAGTCACCTCAAGTGAATTAACTTTGCTCTAAGGGAGCTCCTGGTGTGATACAAAACACAATTACTTGACTATGGTTAAATTCCAGTGATGGAGTAATTAATCTTCAAAAAGGACAGAGCAGAAAAGGACCTTGAAAGGCTAGTCTGGCCCCAAAGCTTGGCTCCTGAGTTTTAGCTGGGCTTCCTGCTATGATTTCATACAACCTGTGAAAATTGATGGCTAACTTTTTTTGGCCTACAAAGGAGCAGATACTTTATTTTGTATTTACTTTCCATTGAATCTTTTAAACATGTCTTATACCAGCAGATTTTATTATGAGTCAGCCAAAAGTGTTTTAGCATGACTTAGCCAACATGAAATGATAAGAGGATGGTTTAATAAGGGAATTAATGTTTTGAGCAGGACATATATTGAGTTGAAAACTCTTAATTTACATTTAGAAATTCAAAATGTTCTTAATTTTTCTTATGGTTAAACTAACTTTTTTGTAATCTTCTATTTGATTTTAATATTTAATGTTCTTAATTTCTTAAAGCCAAAGCCAACTGAAACAGTCACAACTGATGAGTCTGGGGTAAGAGCAGTAAAGTGACCCCAGTGGTTTTACCTATACTTGAGTTTATTCTTTTTACCATGTCTTTTTTCCACCAAGTTTTTCTGTATTTTTCATTCCTGTCTGACTGCAAAGGTGTTATGCAGTGGTTTGCATTCATTGTCAGTGTTCTATTGAAGTCTATTACAAAAAAACCCAACATGATCCTATTAACAAACCAGAAAACTTGGAAATGCATGTGCTGTGTGAAGCATTTCTACAGGTCCTGTGTTTTCAGCATGTAACTTTTCCGTTCATATCATGGTTATCAAGGTGAACAGGCCCTCAAGATACATTTCCAACTCTTACCTCTTCCACCTTTGCATTTTATGTTGTTTTTCTGGAAGTGTTGCATGTTTGAGTTTGTATTTGGTTTGACTTCTCCATGATGCTCTTCAGAACTCTGAGGACAGCGCTCGGATCTCCATCACTTTTTTCCGTCTCTTCCGTGTGATGAGGTTGGTGAAGCTGCTGAGCAGAGGAGAAGGAATCAGAACATTACTCTGGACATTTATTAAGTCATTTCAGGTTAGAACAATTTATTTAAATTTGCTATATAATTACAACCATTGATACACCAAATTTTATGGAGCAATACCCTGTGGAATGCAAAAAATTTTTTTAAGTTAGTGTTGTCAATAATGGCATATTTAAATAGATTTGCATACTAATGGAAAAATTAATTTAATCAATTACTTCTGTGAGTCTGAGGGTCATTCTTTGTCATTTAATATTAGCTGAGGTTTCTGTGGTACTTCTGGAAAAAATATTTGGCACATGTAAAAGAGATGGGATAAGTTTGACATACATAGATCTCATGCTTCCACACATTTTTATTAGATGACTAGAAAAGAAGAATTTAACACAGATTTTACATAAAATCAATTTCATAAGTGGAACAGATACTTGAATCATTGCTTCTGAAAACTGTTGGATGTGAAGTTAATGAAACTCTGTAACTGTATAGGACAAAGTATCTTTGTGTTGTCAGAATCAGTAATAAAAATAAAACCACTAAAGATGATCCTTCCCTCTGGATTGCTGAAAGAAGTACTTTACAATACAATGGCACTGGTGTTTATTGCATGCAGCAAAGTATAAGGAGTGACAGGTAATAATATTTTATGCACATGCATAAGAAGAAAAACCTTGGGAAAGTCTGTGTTGAACAGAGAAATTACTTTTGCAAATGGAAATAGAAATGATAGTGTGAAATTATTAAAAGACAATGCATCTGTCCCTTTCTAGGCTCTGCCTTACGTTGCCCTTCTGATAGCCATGCTGTTCTTCATCTATGCTGTCATTGGAATGCAGGTAATTAGAGACTTTTTTTAGCACTAAGCAAGAGTACAGACTTGTCTGAGACTTGTTTCTTAAGCTGCTTGTTGAAACATTCCTTTGATAGTGATGCTATGTGTAAGGCAGAGCTTGCAGAATAATGGAAAAATCTTTATTTGGCTCTGATTTTCTTGATCAGGAAATTCCAGAAGACACAAGAGAAGAACTTGGTGTGCTGCTTTTTTTTTTTCTTTCCTTGTATATGTGATATATTTACTGCACTTACATGACTATCATGAAAAATCTAAAGTGGAATGGAAGTGTTTTTGTGAAATTGCAAGGCCTATGGGCTCTGACAGTACAGGTCACTGGAATGAGAGTCAAAATTGTGGTTTGTTGTAGGTATTTGGAAAAGTGGCTATGAGGGACAACAATCAAATAAACAGAAACAACAATTTTCAGACTTTCCCCCAAGCTGTGCTTCTTCTCTTCAGGTGGGTAAACCTTAACTCTCATTCAGTGCATCCTATTTCAGTGATCTCTGAAAAATGTGCAAAATGTGTGTGCAAGTGAGAATCAGTTCATCTCAACAAGCACCTCCTGTTTGTGGCTGTGTGCTGAGTGTCCTTTGGCACAGCAGGGTTTTAATGAGGTGATGCAGACCTGAACTCATTACAGCTCTTGTGAAACTTCTCCTTTGGGAAGCAATTGGCATCAGGCAGAGCCCAAACCTAGTCAGCCCAGGTATCAATCTGAGCACTGGGAAAGCTGCAAAAGGCTCTGCCCTTACTGATATCTTTAGAAGTGCAACTTGTGTGATAATTTGAAGAAATTAAGTTACTGCAAACAGGAAGAAATAAACTGTTATTTACATTTGCTGAAGGGAGGTGTAACTTGCAGAAGGGAAATACCAGATGAGCCATAGGAGAAACTTCCTGATGGTGAAGGCACCTAAATCTTCATGGGGGTGGGGGGGTGGATTATGGCATTTTCATCACTGGAGAATTTAAGAAGGCGGCAAACGTTTGCAAGGAGTGCTTCAAAATGTCCTGGAACGAGGAGAGAATGACATGGGACAGGGATGCCTCTAAAAGTGACAAACTTGAGCAGTCCCTTGCCTGAGATTCTGTAGTTCAGCTCCTTTGCATTGTTACTCACCTGGCTGGAAAAACTGCAGGACATTCCTTATCTGGCACCGAAGGCATCGCCCACTGAGATCTAAGTCACTTTATACCTTTGACACCACGTAATGAACACAGCTAAAGATGTCATAATTATCTGGCTTTTAAAAATTTGAAATTGTGGGACTGTACACAGGCTTTATGCAACTGTGGAAAAAATGCAGTAGCAGAAATTAAAGACAGGCAGTTCTTCAACCACAGAGGAAAATTCATCTTTTAAAAATATATACTTTGAAATTTTATGACAGATTTTCATACACAACACTGCTTTTGTATGTGGTAACTCCACTGCAATAAGTATTTAACTTATCACAGTTTGGGGTTACAATTTTTACATGCAAGCCTTAGTGCATTAGTCAGCCTTATAAAATGTGTCTGCAATGTCAGATTATGCTTGTTACTTCTAAAACTTGCTCTGCACTTTAATTAATTCCTGCTCTGAAATGTTCATAGTCTCTCTTCACATTGGTGGTGTACAGCTTGTGCAGTATTTTCTCAGAATGTAACAAATGAATACATTTTTAATCCATCTTGATCAAATAATGCTGAATTTATCTTTGTGGTGTTATAAAGGTGTGCTACTGGAGAAGCCTGGCAGGAAATCATGCTGGCATGTTTGCCTGGAAAGCGCTGTGATCCAGAATCCGATTATAATCCTGGGGAAGAATACACGTGTGGAAGCAATTTTGCCATCATTTATTTTATCAGTTTTTACATGCTCTGTGCATTTTTGGTGAGTTTAGCTTATGCTTATTAACTGCAATGAGCTTTGGCATTTTGGCTTTCTTCTGAATGAAGAGTAGTGAGTTGAGAGAATGACTGAAAATCCTGTATCAAAAATATTTTGGCAAGGTTACATTTTTCCATACAGAGTCTTAAATTCTACATTTTCTACCAATTTTTACAGTGACAGTGGTGAAACACTGGTACAGGTTGCCCTAAGGGGTGGTAGATGACCCCCATCCTTGGGAATATCCAAAGTTAGGTTGGACAGAGCCCTGAGCAGCATGATCCAGCTGAAGATGTCCTTGCTTATTGCAGGGAATTGGTGAGGATGACCTTTAGAAGTCCTTACCAACCCAAACTATTCTATGATTTTAATTTCTACGTCTGAGGTTTTCTTCGACTGAACACACATGTGCAGGGTGGTTGGCTGCACGTTTGAAAGCTGAGTTAGCAGTATTTTCATCACTGTCATTTCATGCATTTCTCAGTGGTACCATTAGATATTCATTAATAATGGAGCTGCAATGCCCCTGACTGAGCAGTAATGCTGTTTGTTTTGTTTAAACTTAGCAGAATTTGGATTTGTGTCTCTACAATTGTCCACAGTGTGGCACATGAGGAGTGAACAATAACCTTTCACCCTAATCTGTGGCAGAAATAGATTATTTGCTCTGAGATAATAATTGAAATATGTTTTTCCTCATTGCAGGTGTCTGGTATAAGCTGATTGATTTGTTCTGTTCACAGTAATTGTTTCCTTGCAAAGGGAGAGTGGTCCAGCAAAATTCTGTAAACTGATGTAAACATATATTGCTCTATATTACCTTCTGTCTGAACAAAATGTATTGTCATGAAATTGAATCCTATTCCTGAGATACATACTGTCATAATGTGTGTATTGAATCCATTCTTCAATTTGATGTAGTGGGATCTTCTAAATCGAGGAAGAGAAACAAAACTGTGTTGTAGCCTATGTCAAAAAATTGAGTACTCTAAAATAGAACCATGTTCTTGTCATGGCATTATTTGATAGACTTCCAGTTAGTTAAATGCAAGTATTTTCAGTGATATTTGATGGTATTTGGCAAAAACTATTGATTTACTTGAGTTCCTAAGCTACTACATATTGAATTGATAAAAATTCAGAATAATCAAGGAAGTAATTAAAATCTTAATTACTTTTTTTTTTTTTAGATTATAAACTTATTTGTGGCTGTCATTATGGATAATTTTGATTATTTGACACGTGACTGGTCTATTCTGGGTCCCCATCATTTGGATGAATTCAAAAGAATATGGTCAGAATATGACCCTGAAGCAAAGTAAGTTAGATCATTTCTCTGATACAATTTATTTGATAAAAACAATGCAAGCAGAACAGGGTGTAATTTTTGGGAGTGGATGTTTGTTGACTGGTGTGTGTTGGTTCTAGGGGAAGGATAAAGCACCTCGATGTGGTGACGTTGCTGAGACGGATTCAGCCACCACTTGGTTTTGGCAAGTTATGCCCTCACCGAGTGGCCTGCAAGGTGGGTTTCACCTGATTTTGTCTGACTGCAAGATGATAAACCAGGCTGGAGTGAATAACAGTGTGTGACAATATGTAGGAGCAAGTGAGAAGGCAGAAAATAATTGGGAATTTAAAATGTTATAGAATCTGTCAGGCAAAATGTGCAATTTTGATGAGGATTAATGGCATTTTTATGTAAAAATTGAAAGGCAATACAAAGGAGCTGAATTATTGTTACATTATTTTATGACTTCAGAATAAGAGGTATTGAGATTTTAGCAATTTCATTGGGAATAAGATCAAGCCTCTTAATTGAAGGATTGTTACAACAGTACTGTCATTTGGATTCCTTGTATATCTGTTTTATAAATCGGTGAAGTTGACATGTAAACCTCTGGGCTGGAATTCAACGTCACAAGGCATACTTAAAGCAAATCTCTATCTGTCTATATGCTCACATCAATTATTCATTGAGTAATGCTTTTAAACTCGAATGGAAGAGAATCCAAGTCAGACAATAGGAAAAGATTTAGATAGATGAAAATGTGTCCTTTTGGCAGACAGGGTCACAGCAATGCTGCTCTAGAAGGAGAACTCTGATGCAGGGATGGACTGACCCAAAGAGAAAAGCCCCTTTCACAGCAGTTCAGTGTAGTTGGCATAAAAGACTCACAACATCACTGAAGAGTTACCTGAGGAATGAATGGGCTGGGACAATTCAGGCCTGGTGCTCTGGTTCTTTGTGGAGAAAACGTGGGACACGACTGCAGCTGGAGTGCATGCCCTCAGATAACTGCTTCTGTCCTTAGCACTGGCACAGTGTGACTCGGTCAAAAACTGGGCTTCAGTGTTGGAAAGCTCATGAAATAGCTCAAGAAATCTTCTGTACAGTTTTAACTTGCGTATAAGCGTACATGGGATTAAGATCAAAAAGAAACAATATTGTTCTTAATTTTACTGCATATTATACACAGCTAGGATGGAAAACTCAACTTTGTTTTGAAGAACTTACATTATTTATATTCCTCTCAGTAATACTATTCTTCGAATACATCAGCTTTTCAAAAATTGACATTACAGGAGGTTTTTTTTTCAAAGAAAGCAGCATCAAAGTTTGTTTTCCTTTTCTCATTTTCAGAGGTTAGTAGCCATGAATATGCCACTAAACAGTGATGGGACCGTCATGTTCAATGCTACTTTATTTGCTTTGGTTAGGACTGCTCTAAAGATAAAAACAGAAGGTAAGGTTCTTCACTGTAAAGCCTTTACTGCCCTTATCAGGGCACAATGAAGAAAAGTTACAATTTATTTCTTTTGTTGGGTGTGAGGAGGGCTGCCTTGGTATCACTGGCTCTGGTTTGCTTTTGGGTCATGGATTATATTCACTGTTGCTAGTAATGACTTGCTAGAAAATGAAAGGAAAGGGATAGTGAGGCCAGAGCCAGATACATCAGAAATTATTCTGTGTTTTCATCTGGTCAGATAAAAACATGCAGTGATGGCATAGCAGCATTTCTACTGCAAGAAATTAATGAATTTCCCTTTCTGCCTAAGCAAGGTGTTCCTTCCTCACTACCTTTTAGCTCAGTGCCTTAGATCCCACCGTGGTGCAGCTGCAACTTTTGGACACTTGAAAGCAACTTTCTGTCTGGTGGAGGCCAGTTCTGACTGGGTTGAATAGATTTCTTTCATTTACATTGAAGAGGGAAAGGTTTTTAAAGATAATGGGATGTTTCAAAGATCTTTTTATTTTTGCACATTCTTCAAATATTGTTTGACATCTTTTACTGCTTTCAGTTCTGTTTATTCTGCTGTTCTCAGGAGAATTTGGGTTCTGCTGGCAATAACAGATTAAGGCCTCTCATTTGTGAGCAATGCAGGAGGTGAAAAACTGTGCAGTACTCAGTTGTTTGCACTTTCAAGCCTGTACAACTGAGTAACTACTGTGATTAAGTAAATAAAGACTCAGCTTTGCTTCAAGGAAGAAGTGGCTTGTAAAGAAAAAGTGTCACTTCCTGGACAATGTGAGCAGGAGGAGTGCAGGAGTGGGGCCAAGATCTGGAAGTCACCTTTGACCTCTGCAGTGCTCCAGTGCTGGATTTGAAAGCACCAGGAATTTGCTGTCTTAAGCCCTTTTTCTCTTTAGTTGTGGCATTCTCTGCTACATCACATAGCGTGGGCTTGCCCCAAAGGATCTCTATCACAGTCTTTAATTGTACACAGCTAATTAATATCCAAAGGATCATTCACTGCAGCTGGCTGAACCATAATTGCCATCCTGTGTTTTGCCATTTCCTTGCCACAGGTAACCTGGAGCAAGCCAATGAAGAGCTAAGAGCAGTTATAAAGAAAATATGGAAGAAGACGAGCATGAAATTACTTGACCAAGTCGTCCCTCCTGCTGGCGGTCAGTCTGACAAACTCTGCCATGTGCTGTTCTCTGTGCATGTTGGTCTTTCTAGAGTGTCAGGAACCAAAGAAATAAAACTGCTACATTTTGCAATTATAATATGATTTAAGGACAACAAACAATAGCAAAATAAATATTGAGACAGTTGTATCCTATTACAATAGATAATACATAGAGGACTGATAAGTGAAACTTAGATCAAAACAAGAGAGAGAGGAAAATGTTATGCTTATTTTCTTGCTTGGAAAAAAAACCTTATTAGACCTAAATATAGTCTTGATTTCAAATCATTCAGCAAAATAAACTAGCTTGATTTCAATGCATTGAGCAAAACACCATGTTTTGTACTATGCTACATTATAGCTTATTTGCTTGTATATGTTGAATACTTCTGGGAGGAAAAAAAATTAATTGCCAGCTTAAATATTTTTTTTTGCCAAATTAATAAAGCAAGAAGCTGAATTATCTCAGTTACAGTACTTTAAACCAGAGCCATTCCACAAATGATGGAAAGGGTTCAGATTTATGCCGATAAGACTGAGATATGAATGTGCCCATTTAAAGAGATATCTGAATTCTAATGGCTCCAAACATTTGTGAGACCTACAAGGCACATTTATTAAATGTTCTTAGGTGCCTAAAATGACATGTCAATATCTCTCTTTGTAAATATATATATTCTGGTATATATATTTAGCATTTTTTCAATATATACATTTTTATTAATATGCTGTAGTGTAGATTTAGGTGACTGGTTTTTACTTGCTTTTTCAAGTTTTAAAGGTGCAGGATCTGTCTCACTGTCACTCATGCCCAGGGTATCTTTACCCAGACATCCAGTCCTCAGATCCATTGTAGTCCCCTGGTGTTTCTTTTAGTTTATTGTACATTCACAGGGTTATGGCAGCTGCCAGGACTGCTCAGACTCCAGCCCCTGGCCCTGGAAGGGGATGCTCAGTGCCAGGAGGAGGATCACTGCCTGCTCTGCTCTTGGCATCACCCAGGAGCAGCAGCAGCTCTGTGGCTGGAGGAGCCACCTGCTGTTGGTGGGGTGGCTGCTGGATAATAGTGGGGATGAAGCCAAAAATCTGGCTAAATTGACTCTCCAAAGGGGAACTGATCCTGCACATTTAAAACAACTTTTGTGTTCTACTCTGTTGTTTTTAGCCTTACCACCTAAGTGCTTGCATGGCATAGATGAATCGCTTTGTTATTGTTGTAACTATGTGCTTGAGCTTTTTCTGCAGCCTCTGTTCCTTTCAACTATGAGTCTTTCCGAATATTCTGAAGCAATTCTGTTTTAGGGTGGTGGCATGGAATTAGTGTTGCCTCTTGCCAACTTTATTCCCCTACATTTTTATTGAAATAGAGATGCATGCTTCAGAATAGCGAGCTCTGCCTGCCTAAATCAATCTGACAAAGAACCTGTACAGATTACATTCCTAGAACTAATCTCACGTAGTAATTCACTCTTAACTTCAGCTTCATTTCATTGCTGAGTATAAGCTGTGTATTTATTTTCAGCTATACTAAAATTCATTGCTAATGTTTATTCTGCAAATGTAGCTCTTCAGTGTAGCTGGAAGGCTGAAAACCTGGATGTGCTCAATTGATAGGAAATAGGATGCCTTTGGCAACCCAAGATAAATGGGAATGTGTTGAGAAGTCCTGCAGATTTATGAATTTTCAATTCCAGTTTACTTTGTTCCTCTGTGGACATTATTATAATTTACCTGAAAAATGAAAATATTGTAAATTACCTAGAAAAAAAGAGGAATACAGCTATTTTACATTCATATGCCATAGGAATGTAAAATAGCTTAGTGTATAGAAGAAATTAGCTTTGATGTTTAATATTCAATGGAAAATTGCCTATGAATTAACACCAGTGTCAGCTGATAATAACAATTTCCCAAGAGATGGAAAATTCTCTTCAATATAAATCAACAGAACATTCAGATTCAATATGTTAAAATCACTTGCACTTAAAATTATTGAGAGGTGCAGTTTATAGTAGTTTGCTCCAGTATTACTTGTGCTGATACTACTGAATGCTGGGTCCTTTGTGTGTCATGGCTATGTCTCAGAGCACTTATTTGCAGAGCAGAATGAAAATAATCAGTGTACCAGTGGGGGTTTTTGCCCTTGGATTATAAATAGATGCACTAGAGATAAACAGTTAATTCTTGGTACTTGTTTAATAGTTAGAAACACATTTTCAGTGCGGAAAGGTGAAACTGCTTTGCAAAAACATAGGATGTCATTCAAATGTCTGATGAATGAAAGAGACTAGAGAGTAAGAGAAATACATAAAATTCACTAAGGACTCACCTGTATTCTCTAAACTTCCCAGTCTCCACCTGCAAATACATTTAATCCTGCCTAGTACTTTTTGCCTCTTCCAAGAGCTTCCTTTTGAAATGATTCCTATTGCCATCACTAATTGTAATTAGCAGTTTGTCTGTTCTGTGGTCAGTTATGCTTAGCTGCCTTCCTGTACCTGTCTATATCTGGCTATATATGTGTCACTCAGAAAACAGAGTCAAGGATGGCTCCCCTTGGCCAGGCAGCAGCTCCTGTGTGCTCGTGTCTGCAGTACCCCTGGCTGTGCCTGTGACATCCACAAGCACCGTGGGGACATGGACGGACTTCGGCACATGCAAAGTCCAGCAAACTGGCAGAGCATTTCTCTGATGTGTTTATGAAAAATTGGTGCATGTCCAGAGTGATCAATAAGGGCCCTTCATTTCTGCATCCTGTTGTTTCACAGGTGTTGTCATCTCAGGCACAGTCAGTGGTGGTGCAGTGTCATAGCCTGACGTGAGACGTGCTCTGAGTGCAGCCCATAGCAGTGTTTGTTATATCGAGTCTGTCACTTCTGTGTGCTTGTTCTTTCTGGGAGCCATTTGCTAGCTCACTTCCTTAAAAGTTCTCTTCAAATATTTGAAAGGAGATAGTATGAAGGATGGGGAAAGGCTATACTGAGGTGTTAAGCCAGAACTATGTTGCAGATCCAAACTAGGGAAGGCAAGTTTACATGACATGGTGTGTAAGAGATCTCTTCCTAATACAGTGCACCATTAGTCTCCTGAAGAGCTGCAAAGGAAGGTTACAGGTGAACATCAAAGCAAGTGTTCACAAAAAGTTTATTATGAGATTCATGGGATCAATTTAAAAGCTTTTTATTGCTGAGATGGAATCCATAGACTGGTGAGCTTTTCATGTGAGCTGTTCCTGATATTTCCTGCTAGTTCCTCCTTGCCCACAAGGAACTGGGGGGCTCTGACCCTTGAGGAGTTGTCAGAGTTTGGCAGAGCAGGCTCTTTAATATCTTTAATATGCTGAGATATTTCCTGCAACAGACTGGTCTCCCAACCAGTATCTTTTGAAGCAATTGTTTATAACTATATTTTTGTTTTGATATATTTAAAGACAAACTGCTGAGAGAAGACATTCTGGGTGCATTTTCACTGTAGTTAAAGCCTGTTGTACTTTCTCACATGCATACAGCACATTTCAGCTATTATAATGAGAGGAGCTGATTTTTTGCGTTGTAGAGGTTTCATTTTGAGATAAATGTTATCAGGAGGTAAAAATGGATTTTAAAAGAATTGTCCATGGAATGGATTCCCCACTCTCTTTGATGAGAGCAAGTCACTAAAAGAAGAAAGTCAATTTAAATTGGAAAAAACAGTCATTACAGGTAAAAATAGTACTACAAATACTATCCTTAGTGAGATATATTTGCACATATTATTGAAAAGGTACACAGACACCCTATTTTAATCAAATGTAAAAAAACCCCAAAACTCCATAATTTGTAACAGAAATGTGTTAAAATGTGTCTGGGCTTGTTGGATTTTCATGCTCAGTCAGGTCATGACTGGACAGAATAACAGCTGATGCCTAAACCACACCGGCCCCTCTTTATGTGCAGCAGGAGCCAGAAATCCTCTTGCCAAAATCTACCTCTGGATACTGAAAAACATGGGGAGACTGAACAGTGCAGCAGGAAGGGAAATGGAACTTCCTGACAGATAACTCTAGGGAAAAAAAGTGTGTGACAACAAAAGCAATGTTTTTGAATAGAAAACTATTTCTGGTTTTCTGGCAAGCATTAGTCACTGAGAGATCAAACTTGCCCAGCTGAATAATTCAGTGGGCTCCTGAACAGGCCCACCCATTCATAACCTGCTATGAACCAGGTGGTTTTGGTGTCCTCACAAGGCACCTGCCTTTGGAAACTTTCAAATTTGGATTTGGTTCACAACAGTGACTCTGTAAAAATGCTACATTTTACAGTCCTGGCTCTTTGTCTTTTGTTTGAATTGTGCTAAATTCACTGATGGAAGTTATTTTCATTCCTTTCAGCCTTACAGAACTGACACAATACATGCACTGACAAGCAAATTTGGTTCAGCAGTGATAAAAAAAAAGGCAGAGTCACTCTTATGAACATCAGCATATGTGAGACATAGTAGATTTTATTTAATCTATTTACTCCAAGTAACTAAATGAGTACTTCAGTACAAGCCAGTACTTCAGCCTCTGTGTATATAAAAACATGTTTGTAGTTCTGGTAGAAACTTACTTAGAAGTACAGGACTCTTGGTAAAGTATTGTATTTTGTCTTTTATTAGGATGAGTTCACTTAACTGACTGAACCAAACCTGCTTGCAGAAACATTGCTTTTGAGCCCCTTAAAGGCTCCATTGTTGTAAGCTGGAAACATAGTACCTGTTGCACCCATCACATTTTCCCCCCAAATCAGATGTGAGTGTACAGGCTATTGATAAATGTGCTGACCTGGGAGAGATCTGTCTGGTCTGTTCATTTAGATGATGAGGTAACCGTGGGGAAGTTCTATGCCACCTTCCTGATACAGGACTACTTTAGGAAATTCAAGAAACGCAAAGAACAAGGACTGGTGGGGAAACATCCAGCGAAGAACACCACAATTGCTCTGCAGGTGATTTTTCTGTTTTTAACTAACCATTTTGTGAGCTTACTTGAAATAGCAGGCAGATGAATATTGCAGGATGAATGCTGCCAGGATTTTATTTAGCTGGGACACTTTTGACCCTTATTCATCAGGAAATTAAAAGCTAATCCTGCTATTCTGTCTATAACAAGGTAAGTGCAAGAACTTATTCTCTATGGATTACTCAAACAGTAGCAATAGTTACGAAATTTCTTAGCAAGTCTAGCAGATAAATTACAGTCTAAAGTTGCTGATTGGATATTGGATAAATAAAGCTCTGAATTATCATTTATGTTCTTTGTTTTGTTTTAACTGTTCAATTTCTTTGTACCTAAAATGCTACAAGCCAATTCTCAGTGAACTTCCTATTGTGCATTACCTCATAGTAAAGAGGTTTTTATACAGTATCATTTTTCATAATTTGCATTTTTCTTTTTCTTTTCCACTTACGATATGGTGAAATATCTTCCTATTTTTTTATTATTTGCAAATTCTGAATTTTGCATCCATTAATTTCTTTCATAGGAAATATTAACGTACTGCATTAATGTTACACACTTCTGTCTATCTCTTAAAACTATCTATCACATGGAAACCAGGACAATAGATTTGGCCTTCTGTCTCTCAACAGGCCTGCAGCAAGCAGTCCGTAGAGTACATGTGATCTAAAGAGCAAATTCTGACAACTTCTTTTCACTGGTACCTTTGTAGAATGAACTTTGAAACAGGCAAATGGAAAGCTGTTCTCAAATAATTCCAGACATCATACACTGCACCATTTTTATTGGATTGGGACTTTGTGAATTTCAGTTAATGATTAGCAGTTTGCTACAATCTATAAATATATTTGCTTCTGAAAGTTTTTTATTCTGATTCCAAAATTTGTGAATATGTTTTGAAAATCCCTTTCTGAAAGAGGTGAACTGTGTTAACTTGTTAAAAACTTGTGGGTTTGTACTTCAGTTCAGCAAAACTATCTTTGCTGAGTTAAGTGGGTAATTTGGTTCATTCCCATTTCCTAAGAATGTCTCTGCTGGCAGGTCTGACTCCTATTGTGTTCAAATCACCACAGGCATAAGAGATGCAACAAGCAGGGAAAGGTTGACCACAATCCTTGCTATGTGTTTGTGCCCACATGGCTTGCCAGGGCCATATGAACTGTACTTGCTACGTGAAAAAAGAAAATTATTGGTAATGGAACTGATAAAAGGCTGTAAACAGTTGAGAAGGCAGTGAAAGATGTTGGATTTTTAGGAAGGACTTTTCAGACTTCTTTATTGCAGGAGCATTTGAGCATAAGGAGGTCAAAGTTAGCTTTGAGCCTCAGTATTGCAGGTTTTCACTTGTGTTTTTGAAGTTGCACACATAACAGTATAGAGAGAGCCATTGAGTTCTCAAATGTGAGTGTGCTCTCTTGTTTATTATCACACTCTGCCTCCTGTTCAATGACAGAGAGCAAGATGGAACTGGAAAGATTCAGCTTTTCCTCTCTACTTAGGCAAATATTTTTCAATTAAAAAAAATGACCATGAATCTCTACTGGAAATCTTCAAGGCCTATGGGATTTAAGACATGGAAATTTTTTTTCTGATTAAAACAACGCTCCCATGATATTAAAATGAGCCAGGCCAGTGGATGGGAAGATTATTGCTTTATTTTTTCCCCGTCTTTTTCTTTTCTGCTTTTGTCTTTCTAACAAATCAGTAGGAACTCAATTGATTGACCAAATAAAAATAGCGATCCTGTTTCAAAGAGACCTGAAACCCGTGGTTGGAAAAAAAAGCCCAGTCCAGTGTATAAATGAATAATATAATTTTGAACTGGAAGCTACAGCATTTCAAATTCAAAGTCATAATGTTATGTTTGTTTGAAAAAGTAATTATATGAGGATACAGCATTAAAACAGAGCTGGATATCTTGCTAAAAGAGATGCTTTACTTCAACAAGGAATTGATTTCTTGTGATCAATGACCCTGAGAATAGTCCTGTGGGATGTGTTATAGGGAATTTAGTATAAATGATCACAGAGAATCTTTTTGTCCTTGTAATGTATAAAAATTGGGTGCATCCCTTTTCAGACTCTTCATTTCAGGCTTTGTCAAAAGCTTAAATGCTTGTAAAACTTCAAAGTTTTCAAAAGCCTTTGTTCTTACGTACCATTTCTGGCAGCATAATTTATGGGTATATGATCCAGCTTGTGTCTCAAGTATAGAAATCTTGTTAGATGATCCATGAAAACCTTGTAACTATGAAAATACTATTTTAGTTCTTGGAGAGCCAACAGTAACTGTTTATCCATTTTTTCTCTCAAATGCTCTAGGTAGACTGTTTGCATATCTCTCTGCTAAACAATATACTAAGAAAAGCAGAAACATGCAGTATTACTCTGTTACCCAGTTTTTCAGGGAAGTTGCGATGATTGTGTCACTATAGCAGAGGCACTCCAGCATGAATTAATCAAATATGCTGCACATTCACATTGCAGCACCTGACTTTGTTACAAAGATAGGAATGGAAAAGATGATGAACAACAGAAAAAGAATTTGTCAGCCTTCTCTCCTCTCTGGAAGGGAAAATTATCCTCAGCTATGCCTGAGTTTCTGACACTGAAATCTAAAAGCAAATACATGACCTTTATTTTTATTTTTGGCTGTGTATACCTTTTCTATTGAAAACCTTTTTTTTTTTTTTTAATTAGCAACTTCCTATAATCAGGGTAGGTATGTTACTTCAGCAGCAGCTTTTATTAAGTTTCTCTGAACTAGGTAAGATTTCACAGTGTCTGGTAGTCATGATCCTATCACTGCAAACAGCCCCTGCTTTCTGAACTGCTGGACATGAGGGCAGCAGAAGTTGGCCTACCTCTGGCTGAGATTTTCTGAACACTGTCATTCAGAACCTTTCTATACTATGAATTGCTTGCTTAGAGCTTTAAATAAGATAAGGAAAGTACTTTTACCAGGCTAATAAGAAAAGGCTTTCCAGCCATCTGATTCTTCTATTTGTAAAGAACAAGAGCAACTATATTTTCATGTTCTAGTTCACATCTCTCCCCATTTCAGACCAGTTGTCATGCTGTAAAATCCTTAAGCAAACCAGCAGATAAAAGCAATGTCACCTGTTCCAATTGTGTCAAAAGCCATATGAGCCATAAATGCTCTTGTACTTTTGCTGATACCTGTGACTTTCTCTTGGGGTGAATGAACTACTTAATTAGTGAAGAAGATGGTTCCTAAGGATCTAATAAACTCTGCAGTTCCTTCATTATCTAGCCTGGCTTTCCTTATCTCCTGTCTCTTGCGAGAGAGGAAGAAAAAAACCTGCTATCAAGATTTACAGTCCCTTCCTAACCTTTGAGTGAAGCAAGAGATGAGTTACAGTTTTATAATCCTGCTGGTTCTTACAGTTGGCCATGTCACACTTTCCTGCCTTCAGAGAGTAAACTGCTCCTGTGAGACAGAAGGCTCCTCGTGACAGAATCTTTTGTGTTTTAATTCAAAGCAGAATTGTTGGACAAAACATTAATGGATGTTGCCATTTTCCCTGTTTTATGAGACTGAAACAGCCTTTTTATAAACATAGATAATTTCTTTGCCCTCTTTTATTCCTCATGCTCAGGAGGCTGGGTTTTTTCACTCTAATTTCATTCAGTTCTTTTGAAGATACTTGAAGGGAAACTCTGTAACTATCAAGTGGCCTAACGCTCTGGTTTTCCAAGGGAATTACACTTTTTTTTTTTTTAGTAGTCCTTTAGTTGTAATCTAGGATATTAAATTGGATGCCTTGCTTTTAGCTAAAACTTCTAAAATCACATACTTCATATGCTGCTGTCTCTGATAGGATGACTTGACATAGGCAGAAGAGTGATGCGGAATAATTTAAGAATTTTACAGCCAAGACAAAAAACTGCAAAACAAAATCTCCACAATATTACAACTAGAGTTCAAGGTCTTAAAAAATAATGTTGTCAGCAAGAAAAGCACTTCCAGAAAAAGTGTAGTATGAAAGGCAGTGAGCTATCCACACTGTCTTTAGTTAGCTGAAGAGAATTGCATGAGTAAAGAGCAAAACTCTGTGAGTTCAGAAAATCCAGTGAGGCTTTCTGGTGGCCTACAGTAGTTGTTCTAATAAGTTCTGTTTTACCAGGTATGGGAATAAATCTTCCCTTGGAAGAGCTGCATTACTCAGCTAAAGATCAAGTCCATGGACTCAGGAAGGCAGACTGACCAAGGAGCATGTGTAAAAATACTGTTCTTAGAAGATATAATCTTCAAAGACACACACAGCATTCAATTGCAGGGTGAATGAACACTAGAATATACAGAATAGGGGTTTTTTGTTAGTAAGACTTAGGGATTTTAACACATGAAACTGAAACTTGCGTCCTTTGCCTGAGTTTTGTGTGGTTATATGAACACAAAACTTGTTAACTGTGTCACAAGAATGTCCCTGGCAGCCCCCTCATGTTTAGGAGCCAGAACCTCCACCCAATTCCAATGAAGGAAGCAGCTTCTTCTGACGCTGGATTTGAGGTTTATTTGGTGCAGGAGAAGAAATGATGGAAGTTTGGGTTGAGTTAGAAAATTAGAGCAGAGCTCCTTGCAAAACTAGATTTGTTTTGTGTATGCCAGAGCACACAGTGGGCAGGAATTCCTCTTCTTACTCCACAGAAACTTCATTCAGGGTGATTTTTATTCTGTAGAGCTCAGGTTTCCCTCAAGTATATAGTATTTGCTGTTAGCCTAATCCAGACTGCTGTTTGGGTAATGTCAGAGAGGAGGCAGCAGCCTAGAAAGTGAAGAGGGAATGATTATCTGCTCATGCTGTTAAGTCAAGGAAGTCTATCTGCCATGAAGTTTCATATTCCTCCTCACTCAGAAAAGGCCCCTTCAAATGATAACCAACTTCAAGTTTGTTTAAACTTGCATATGGTCACCAAAACCATCTCCAGAGCTGCAGTAACAACATCCCTTGGAACCCCACAGTTTGTCTTTTGCAGACCCAGGGGAATTCATACCCTTAGGAGGACAAGAGAACAAGAGGCTTTGAAATGATGGGTGACCAGTTTGAGTTAGCTGTTTATGCCATTTTTGTGGTGTTACACATGCCCTGAGGTCACCCACAAAAAAGGCTTCCATTGCCTTTCTTGTGCTATTGACTGATACTTATGCAGTGACAACAAATACATTTTCTGGGTCAGAAAGGGATGTCTTTGTGTAATGATGGAAACTTGTATTGAGCCAAACTGTGGTCATATTGCTGGTAAAATAGATATTAAATGAAGCATGAACAATTTTAATTAGTTCCATCTAGCACAGAGAGAGAATGAACTAATTCTACGCTATTTTTCCTATGGAAAACACATACTGTCAACGATGTAACACATCTATATTTCATGTTTATTTATATGTAGGCCTCTGTTAATACACACAAATAAAAGTTAAAGGATATTTTCTTTCACATCCCAGATACATAAAAGCACTGATTTATTGACCTGAGCCTGATTTTGGAAACACTTTTCAGATTAAACTAATTATGCTTCTTTCTCCCTGCAAATGTTACAACTATTATTAATCCTGCAGTAAACAGTAATAGAAAAAGGAAAAAGCCAAACCCTCTGGTAGGCGTCAGCTGAGGGGTTAATTTGTTGCTCAGGTTCCATTTAATTGTGCTGGCATGTTCCTGTGGTGCTCACAGCAGGGCTCAGCTCTGGCAGCCTGGGCTGCCTGGGAGCTCAGAGCTTTTGTGCAGTTGCAGCGCGCTCAACACTGGGAGCCAGCTCTGCCAGAATGGAGAACTCTGGGCAATCAAGACTTGACTACTATGTCTCTTATGTCCACTGCTATAGTGTAGGTTATTCAACTATTATTCTGCATGCTTATTTCCTTTTTAAAGTAGTTCTGTTATTGTGTCTGTTCATACTAACCTCAGTTTATGTTAAAGTGTCAGTGTAGCACTGAGGTTTTTTACTCTTTGTAGTTTTCTTTGCTCTAAAATAAGCAGATAGTAAAAACATGTTATTTACCTATAAATCTAATGGTTTACAGGAGCGTTTTTAGAGTCACAGGCTTCAAGGATTGTGAAGCTCTGAAAACCTAAGCATTTAGAATTAATGTTGTGCTTTATTCCAGTTCAGATGAGTTTATATAGCAACATACATAAATATACATCATTGTTCTAAAGTGTGAGAAGCAAGGCTTGCTAGTGTCTTCCAGTTCCTGGTATGACTCTAAGATGCCTCAAAAAGAGGGACCACTGGGTATTTTACTGACTGGAAATAGTGTAGGTGACAATGATATTATTTAAATACGGGTAGTGTGCTTGCACTTCTTAAGCTAAGTTTAAACTGCACCTATATGTAGGTTGGACCATATTTTAAAATGGTTGTGGGCTGAATTTAGGTGCAGGGAAAATGATCTTTTTGTAGTTTCAGTATTTATAAGCATTTGAGATTTTTACAAAAAGTTGTGACTGGAGTCTTGCATTATACACAGATTTCTTAATATAAGACATATATTTAAAATGGTGTTACTCTTTTATGCATACGGTAGGAAGTTGATTTAAATTCTGTTTGGAATTTGTTAAAAGGAGTCTTTTCAAAATGTTTACGTGTTTAACTTCAAAATGTTTTGATGTTTTGGTGTGAGGTGCCTTTCAAGCCTCTTAAGGCATATCTCTAAATAACCAGTCTAGGAGTACAGTTATTGGTCATATGGTATCTTTTCTCACTGAGGATGAGGGACTCCTACATTTCTGTTATTTCTGCTTTTAAAAGCACATCTGTATCATCTCAGTGGTGTGTCAGAGACAGGGCCATCAGTCATTGTCTCTTGAGATGCTATTTAGGACCCAGCACTGGTGTATCAGTGCCTTGTGCCATCCAGAAAACGTTGCAGGTGCTGTTGTGCCTCCAAAGCGCAGCTGCACAGAATTACCATGTTCATCTGAAGTCATTCTGGGCATTTATGGGAAAGCCTAATTAAAGACATGCTTGGGTTTCTCATGTAATTATGTTGTTCAGCACTCTGTGTGTCACTGCTTTGCTAATAACCTTTGGACTGATACTTCCCATCTTTCTCTCATCTACGAGGCAAAAAAGATAAAGCAAGGAAGGAATCAAAAATTAATTTTTGGATAAACAATGTGTCTGAACAAGAAATATCTTCTTTTGCAAACTTCTAGTGAAATCTGTAGAACAGAGTTAGAGCCATGCTCAAGGAAGTAATGTGAGGAAGTAATTCCTCTATAATACTCAAATTTGACTTCTTTAAAAAATAATTTTAACATAATGCTTCAGGAATGTGGCACATCTTGAATCTCTGTATGTAGTGAAAGTTTTATGAAGTTCTACTTAGGGTAATAACCACTTCCTAAGAACTTTAGCAGTCTTAATGAAAAACACAAGCACAGCTCTCGCAAGGCTAGACAATTCACTATCCAGGCTCTCTTTTTTGAAAAACCCCATCTGGTCAGCTTTTGTTTTTATCTCTGATTTAAATGTAGCAGGTTGTAGAATCTCACAAATGGAGGACATGGAGTGCTCCCATTGCTCTGTTGTGGGTTACATTGTCACCAGGGTCCTTGCTGGGTAGACAAAAATGTGTAATATTATGTAGGGAATGTGTATGTGAAGGACCCTTCTTCTCTGTAAACTGGATATAGGGGAAGGTTGGTTTCATATTTGTGTGTGCTCTTTTGTTAAGAGATCGTTGGTTTTGAAGTGCTTGAAGGTAAAGTTTGATCAGTCCGTGTTGCCTCTTCAGTCTTTGCAGAAGACATTAAATATGGTTCAAAGAAGGGATTTTCCTACTGACATAAAAGTATTAATTCCTGTGTTTTTATGTCAGTCCCACTTCAGTGGTAGATGACTGACCTAATGAGGAATTGTCTTATCAGTTAGAGCTCAGCATGAGCATTTGTAAGTGGTGCTCCCCGTGATAAAAAAGTTCCTTAGATTACTTAGAATGGTGTTGGATCACACCAGGTAAAATGAGACAAAAAGTGGGGGTAGTCATTTTAAGGAGAGAGTTCACAAAATTGTTGTAGGTCATTCATTAGAGCAAACAAATGGAGGAGTGTTTCAATTGTGTAGACTGCTATTGCTTCAGAGATTCAGTGCTGCCTGTGAGTGAATAAATCTGCTGGGTTTAGTGTAATGAGCATATACTTTTGCATACGGTGATCCAGGTTTCTTTCTTCCACTGCTGACTGTGTAAATGCAAGGGATCTGTTACTTAGAAATGAGTATTACTGGAGAGAGATGGGGGGAGATGATAAAGGCTGCCTGCTTTCTCTTGAATAAAGGAGGGGTAATTCACCAAGAAGTAAGCCAGAAGGCAGTTGGAAATGTAATCAAAATTAAATTACTATTCAGTGTGTTGCTGTCAAACACATGGCTTTTCTCAGTTTCCAGGCATATATTTGTGGGGCTTTGTCACAATTTGGCAGAGAGGAGCATGAGCTACTAGATTTTGTCAGAGTTAAATTTTGTCTGTTGCTGCTCTCTGACAGTGCTGTGTTCAGAGAAGAGCTCAGCTCGAAGGCAGCCTGGCTGAAAACTCAGAGTTTTGTGCAGTTGTGGAGCAGCACACTCAGCCAGAGTTGAGAGATGGGCTCCTCAAGCATGAATAATTCTGGACAATCAAGATGTTGCTGAGTCTCATAGTGTGTAGTGTAGGGCTATTCAGGTGTTCTTCTGGATGCTAATTTCCATATTTAAGCAGTTTTCAAGTTGTATTCTGCTCATACTAAGCTCAGTTTATTTTTATGTTAAAGTGCCTGTTGAGCTTTTTTGTTCTTTTTAGTTATCTTTGCTCTAAAGTCAGCAGGTGTAGTGCATGTGAAATGCAAGTGACTCTTCTAGCTAATGTTCAAGTAACCAAAATATAATAGCAGTCCTGTAGTAAATAAATACTGCTTTTGTCTCTGCTAAATAAATAGAAGCCTATTGTCTTCCACTTGAATAGCTGTACCTTAAAGAGTTAATTTTGCTTCCCTTTAGCACTTTGCAAAATGATGACATTAGCAACCTTGCTGAGGTTTTGACTATGCAATTAGCATAAGAAGTGGGAGAAAGCACAATGTATTCATGAAAGGAGTATTGTATATTAACTCACTAGTAAATGATTTTTAGAGCCTTGTTCAATTATAGCATAACTTTCAAAGTTAATCCCTGAGGAAGAAAATTGAATTGCCAAATAGATGTAGATAATATGATTAGTCAGGCACCTTTTTCAAGAAGGGAAATACTGCAGTGAGTGAAACCTGAAGTGGAGCCTTTAGTAAATCTGCATCATTAGGGTTCAAAGATTTTGGTTCATCCATTTCCAGGTTCTGATTGCCCACACTGCATAAATTCAATTTTTCTCAACAAAGCAGCTGTTTCTGTTTTGAGCAGAAATTTTGAGTGTGCTCCTGGGAATGTGTGAGGAAACAGCATGAATGAGACCAAGCCATGTTTGGGGTCCTCCAGGGTCTCTCAGCTCCTTCTGCAGCTCTGAAACACAAAATACTCTATACATCCTCGTGCTTCCCCAGGGCAAGTAGAATGCAATGTCGGTGTTGTGCTGGGACAGCCCTCACATCTCCTACAAAAATGCTAAAAATGAATAAATCAGGTTTTTAGATCATAATCAAAAATTGAGCCAAGTGCTATGTGGGATTTTTAGTAGTGTTAAGTGTAGTGGTAGTAAAGGGTTAAACACACACATCTTGGATTTATTCTGAACCTGAGGAGATAAAAGAAGTTGCTGGGAAGAACAAGATTGTGTTTCTTGATTTGGACCATAAGCCAGAGTTAAATGAGGAAAAATATCTCCTTTTTGAAGCAAGGCCTGTACAAAGCACTGAGTTCTTGGCATGGGGTGTGACATATCTTTCCTCCCTGATGTGCAGGTCTGTCCTGGACAGTTTCAGCATTATCCCTTTTCTTAAATGTTGCTTGTAGTAGCAAACTTGAGAGGAATATGAACTGATGTACACTGAGCCTCTGCTGCTGTAACTCAACGGTTTTCTGTCCTAAACTAAAGCTTTAAACCAAATATCTGCAAATCATAGTGCTGTGCAGATGAGCTGGAATTATTTCACCGCTTTCTTTTCCATCTGAGCTCTGCTAAAATTGCTGCTGCTATAGCAAAAATCTCCTTGTGTTTCCTTTGTTGACACAGACTGCAAACATGTTTCAAACATTAAATATACATCTCATTGAAATGCATTTTATTATAGTTCTTGCTGATTACTTAGACCTTTTAATAAGATTTATTTTTCATCTATAGGGGTCCATAAACATCAGTGATGTTTTAGTCAGTATCTACACTGTGATAATAAAGACATGATCACCTCAACAGTGTGGTACTGGAATATATAAACCTTTTATTAATAACAGTAAAAGAACTTACATCAGGATGCATCCTCTGTGGATGTCAGGATGCAAAAACTGTTAATTGTCCTTTAAAATAAATTTAACACCTGTAATTAAAGAGCAAAAAAGAATTTGCATTCCTAATGTATTATGATATTGTCATTGATTTAGGCAGGACTAAGGACACTTCATGATATTGGCCCAGAAATACGCCGAGCTATATCCTGTGACTTGCAAGATGATGAACCAGAGGAAAACAATCCAGAGGAGGAGGAAGATGTTTATAAAGTAATGTCAGAACACAACCATGTGAATTTTTTTTTGTATAATATGAGAGTAAAGAATGACCTTATCCTTGAATATGAAATAGTATAATAGTAGAAATACTTTTAACCCCCTCAAATTAGAAAATATAAATATTTTATAAATAAGTATATTTTATGTATAAATCTATAAAAATGGTAGTATCAGGGCACTTGCATTTCTTCATAAATTTAGTTCCTGCAGGTTCTCCTGCCCCTAATTATTTCTCATTAATTCTTATTTTTTCGTAAGCAAATCCTGTTAAAAGGTATGAACCTTGCCATCTCAAATGTTGATAGTAGCGAGGTTGAAACTGGTTTTAACCTGTGCAGTGGTAGATAGGAAGAAGAGAATGAAAGTCTATGCAAGCAAACCACAACAGACACAGAGCTGTATTTTAAAATGAATGCATGGAGTTACATAGAGGTCAGCTAAATATAAATGCCATTTCCAGTCCCATTAGGGATATCAATAAGAATCAATCAGAAAAAAGATTAGGTTTCCTCTTTATGCTATTTAGTCCTAACTGGTGAACATGTGAATTTGGTGTTATAATCAGAGGCAGTCAGCAAACCATTTGCCAGCCAGCAAGAAAACTTTTTTCTCAAGCATTTCAGAAGAAGCAGATGTAAAATCTTGCTTCTGCAGGAATTACAGCAGAAGCCCCATAGCTTGCTACTGTCCTTTGCAAAAAGGAGGATGTGGCACTGGAGACAGTGCCTCAGCTGCCATCAGTAGATGCATTTCTCTGCCAACCATCATTACCTCCTGTCTTCTCTAGATTGAGCTGCAACTCAGGCTGCTGTCATCCAGGACCCACACCTGGCTAGACAGGGAGGCTCCCTAACCTGGGTCAGGTGTCCAAGAGAGCTGCATGTCACAGTCATAACTTAGCACCTCATCCTCTCTTTCACCATCCATTACACTCCCAGAGCTGAAAAACAGAAACTACTCTTTCTTGTACCTCTGTGAGAAGAAAGAATGGAAGCACTGAAGCTGAATGTTCCCTACCTGGGATTTGCTTGCAAGCTGTTGCATGGCACTCCATCCTGTCTGAGCAACGCCTGCTGCAAGCAGGTGCTCTGGGAGAGCAGGAGAGAACTCCACCAAAGCCTTCCCAAAAATTAAACAAACATGTCTCTTTCTGAGGAAGCTGCTGCATGTTCATTTATGGGAATCTGGGTTTCTCCTGCGTAATAAAATGTGGAGAAAGCTGGCTATGTCACTTTTAGCTGTGTGGAAAAGAATAATGATCACAGCATACTGTTGGTTTGATTCTGAAATATGATATTGTCATCACCACAATCACATCTCTGTCACTTCAGGAGATCCCATCTGAAGCATCATAAAATTAGAAAGAAAAATCACAGGTTACTTGAATTGCTACTTTTCTATGCATGTAGGAGAGAAAAGTAAGTTGTCACTGTCAAGATTATGGTCTGTTAAGGTATCTGATAGAATTTTTTCTTTCTCTTCCCCTAAAACAGAGGAATGGTGCCCTCTTTGGCAACCACATAAACCACATTAGCAGTGACAGACGAGATTCATTTCAGCAGATCAACACCACACACCGTCCCTTACATGTCCAGCGGCCTTCAATTCCCTCTGCAAGTGATACTGAGAAAAACATGTATCATCAGGCAGGAAACTCTGTGTACCACAATCATCATCATCACAACTCAGTAGGAAAGCATGTTCCAAACTCAACAAATGCCAATCTCAATAATGCCAACGTGTCCAAAGTCCATGGAAAGCACACAAGTTTTGGAAATCGTGAGCACAGGTCTGAAAACAGTTACCGTTCACACTCCAGGACTGACCATGAGAAGCGTAGAAGGCCAAGCAGTAGGAGGTAAACCTAAATATGTCTTTGTTTTTAAGTAAATTTATAAATACCCTATAGGAAAATTAAGCTAAGTGAAATTAATTTGAATCTTCATTTCTCTTACCTACCAATGTATGAGCTGTATTTAAAATCTAGCTCTGATGAATGGGAAATGCATAAAGCTTGAAAGTTTGAAAGTTTTCTTTAAAGTGAAATCATTAGTTACAGCACAGACATTGTAATCACCAAAGAATTTCTCTAAATGTTGTTCTCTAAATTGTTCTTAAAATATTTTTCTCATTTTCATGGCCTACCTGGATAGAACACGCTACTATGAAACATATATTAGGTGAGTTGATATTGTTCTGACATAATTGAAGAGGACAGTGAGTTTTTCTTATTTTTTTTTTCTTTCTCCTTTTCTGTTTCTTTTCTAAATTAACTGTATAACAATGAATATGCTAACTTAAGTGACAATTTGAAAGTCAATTTTTATACTGCCTGTTCTAAAAAGACAAACTTTTGGTAAAGTTCAAAATTATTCAAGCGCTTTTGAAAGTTCAGATAGGTTTCTACAGTCTTCAACCAGCTAAAGATCACATCTGATTGTAGCCCTTGTTAAAAATTGACTTCCCAAGACTGGAAAAAACACTGGTGTTAGCTTTGATAAATGTTATTGCATACAGTTCCTTTTATAGGGGATCCAAAATCTTTCCTGGTCTTCTGTCTGAATATTTTCTAAGA
Source organism: Hylia prasina (assembly GCA_013397195.1). Taxonomy (NCBI): domain Eukaryota; kingdom Metazoa; phylum Chordata; class Aves; order Passeriformes; family Sylviidae; genus Hylia; species Hylia prasina. Next base: position 292,206 of record VYXD01014668.1, read on the forward strand.
CACTTCTTAAAAGATCGGATCTATTTGATGCACTTCAATTAAATGGATGCTTTAAATGGATGCTCAGTGGTGGTTTTAATGTCTAGATTTGCATATCCATTTCAGATTTCTTTTTGAATACTTCAGTGAGGACTTCTTAATATTTGAGCCATTAGGCAAACTTCAGGCTTAGGAGAGAAGCTGTGTTTTTCCAAATGACAATGTATATCATATAAAAATGTCTTGAATGTATTTGATTTCACTAATTCTTTTATTGTTCTTCTATTGTACCACAAGGAAATAAAGGCAGGCCATCTTTAAGAAACAGATACAACATTCATGTTATGAACTGCACTGCTCTGCACTGTTACACCACCACTTTCTGAACTAGAGAGCTGTTGAGTTGTTAAAGCTTTTCTTTTTATTTTCCTCTTTGAAGCACATTAAAAGGACTGTGTATACAATAAATAATATATAATTGATATAAATAGAAAAAAGAAATCACTATCTGGTTGCTTCCTACAGATCTGATTCTGGTGATGGGCGCCGACCGACCATTCGCCGGGAAGAACACGAAGTCCAAGACTATTGCAATGATGATCATTATTTGGCAGAGCAGGAGTATTACAGTGGAGAAGAATATTATGAAGATGACAGTATGTTGTCAGGAAACAGGTGAGGATATTTGTTAAGTAAAATGTTGTTAAATAAAAATATTTGTTAAATGAAATAGCGTGCAGAAATACTTCAGTATTTTAGGTACGTAGATGTAAAAGCTTCACCAAGCACACTCACACTACAAATTCTCTAATGAAATTAATACTCCACAACTGCTGAAATGGGAAATGATGAGGAGAAAAGGAGAGTATTCCAAAGATGATTGTTTTCCTTCTACTGAATGCATTCAGTTGCATCTCAAAAATAATCTCCACTTCTCTCCATTTGTTTAAGAATTTTTCAGTCCAGCCCAGAAGTAGAGGAATTTATTGCCATTTTATCTCAGATCCATAAGTGCATATGCTCAAGTGCCAGACATGCTTAATTCTCTTCCTTCTTCTGCTGCTATATGGACTACATTTACTAGCTGAATGCTGGCAAGATCGGCACCCTAATCTGCATCACACTGGTTTGCATAAAAGCTGAGATTTGCATGAAAGCTAAATTTTACAGAATTCTCATGTCACTAATTTTTTTGTATGATAGTTAGCATCAAGTAACACCCTTCCAAGATTTGATTTCAAACATGAGATTGTCCACAATGTAAGAGGCTTAAATCCACTCTGAGCTTCTGTGCTCCTGCACCTTACCCAGGGTTCTCAAGAGATCATGGCAGGGGTAGAAGAGAGTATTTATTTTATTGTTTTAAGCAGTGTGTGACTGAGATCTTACATTTTTGCCTGTACTGGTAAGAATAAATTAATTGAAAATACAATATGACTACAAATTTAACTTGAGAATTGACCATGTAACTCTACTGGTACAAAAGTATATGCCCTCTCTCAAAATCCTACAGAAACTGGATTTTAAATCTGAGTTGTGTAATTATAGAATGCAGTGTTTAATTATCTTGCTGGAGAAAGAGTAGACTTGAAAATCTTTTAGAGGGAAACTAATTTTGTAACTGTTTACAAAAACTTACTGAAAGAATATTTTCTTCATTGTTCTTTAATGCAGGCATAGATATGATTACCACTGTAGATATCACTGCCATGACTCAGATTTTGAGAGACCAAAAGGTTACCATCACCCACATGGTTTTTTTGAGGAAGATGATTCACAGATGTGTTATGATACAAAAAGATCTCCTAGGAGACGACTGCTACCTCCAACACCACCACGTAAGTACATTAAGGACAATTTGTTTGCAAATCTGAAATAATTCAAATGCATTCAGACAGATTCCAATTTAAAAAGGCTTTTTAAAAAGAACTTGGATTTTAAGCATCTTATTTCACATTGATATTGGTACTTTATTCTGCTATCTCAGGAACAATGCTTAAAATTGTGTTTCTTCTGAGAGAGATGTTTCAATTTATAGATAGAATTAGCATTGTCAACAGATTTTTTTTCTTGTTTCTTTTATTTTCATTTCTTCTCTTCCTTATATCTCTATCCCTTGGTTTTTCCTTATCTCAAGAGCAATATTGCTTTATCTTCATTTCTACAAGATGCCATGCTTCTTGTCTTGTAATTCTGTCTTTGTAGGTTCCAGGCCATACTGCAGAGATTAGCAGTGCTAATCCTCTGGTGAAACTAGGCACAGGCTCAAAATTCTTGGGTTTGGTCTTTGACCTCTGACACTTCACAGAGAGGAAGTACTTGGGGTGGCCCTAGAAGATCAAGACCAACCTCTTTTTAAGGCTTTTTCTTATCTCAGAGATTTTCAAGTGTATTGAGATAATTTTATATCTGAGATACAGTTTCAGACTGTTTAAAGCTACAGAAAGCTGTGGTCAAAGGCAGCAGCAAGATATATTTTTATGTAATAAAGTTAGCATTCTCCAGCAATACCGTCAGTATTGGATCCACACTCAACTCCTTGTGGCAAGACTGGCATGCTCTCTGCTGTTTGGCTTTCGGCCCTTAAGTGGCACAGGGGCAGAATGAGTCTTGCACCACAGAAAGTAAATAACTCAGCTGAACAATAGTGGAGGGTACAGAAAGCTGCTGTCTTTCAGTAGCAGAAGGGAAATACATCAGATGAAGAAGAGATTGTGAAAGGAGACCCCTGTACATCTTTCTACAAGCTTTTCTGACAGCAGAGGAATTTTAAGCCAAAGAAACAGATAGATGCTTTGTATATCCATTCCACAGATTGCAGGAGAAAAACTTTCATATAAAAATTGTCCTGGGTCTGCCCATGAAAGTGTTTCAAGTGGAGAGTTGAAGGTTTCCTCTAACTGCATTCTTGGTGATAAAGTTTTAATGACAGTGTTTGGCAGTCATTTATTTAGAGGAAGTTGTGCTTTTTATCTCATCTACAGGGGACTAAGTTAAGGTAGTAGATAAGAGTATTTGCTATCCTAGGATAAGAGGACCTAGTTCTGATCAAAGTTGCATAAGGGTAATTTAGGAAGTCCTTGACTTTAACCAATGTAATGTCATAAGAGCAATCAGTGTCAGACCGCCTGTCATAACCATTTATTTAATATTCCGGAAAAGAATTGAGAGAGTTTAACAGCTCAGTATCTGAGCAGATTTTAAAAAAATCTCAGATCTATTATTTGTAACTAGCATATGGTCTGTTTGGCCTGGGGAGGAAGCCTTGATCATCTCACATAAATAAAGAAGAAAGAAAAAAGAAAAGGACATGCACATTGCACTAAACAGTTCCTGCCATCATCTGATTCAGTCCAAGTGAACGTAACATCCAGTGTCCTGGCCGAGTACTGCAGTAAACTGAGCTCCATGTCAAGCTTTTTGGATGTTTCTGTACCAAACTCATCACCACAGTATTTCAGCAGCTTCCAGAAGTGTACTGAGGAATGACTGAGATTTTCTTTCAGCCTCTTCTCTGCAGAGAAGCATGTACAAAGAAGTGTGCCTTATTTTGGATGATGGGACTTTTTGGGTTGCTCATTATACATTTTGGTATTGGGACATTTTGTATATTAGGATCAGGAGCTAAGGCTTACATTCTTGTATTTGGATTTGCCATAGAGAAAAGAGAGAGAGAGACAAAGCTTGCTTTAGTTGGACAGAATCACCTTATGGAGGTGCCTATTTTAGTTCAGTGGCTTTTTGATTGTTACTATCCAGGATGAAGTGTCTGATGATAACTGTGGGGTGCCATAATTCCATGGCACTTAAACATGCTACAGCCTGGTTCTCTCTAGTGTCCCACTCCAGTACTTGCAGCTATGAGAGTAGATCTGGGTTCCAGCTGCAGTTCAGCATCCAGGCATTCTGTGCATTGAAGCTGGCACAGGGGAATGATACCCACATGCTTTCCATCATTCTGCAGGCTTTCAACAAGATCAGCTGAAACATCAGCCAAACATCTTGATTCAGTTCAGATTTCTACTTTTTCTTTTCTATCATGAAAGTGCACAGAACAGCAGAGACCATGGATGATCTCTGCCCTAAGCAACAGAATAAACATCAGGAATTGACAACCTGGGTTGATTTAGATATGATTTTGCATATTGCATATTGCTTCCAAGGAACTGGAGATTTCATGTTTCCTTTGGGAATAGAATCAAGAGCTTGAAGTCATGGGGAGGAAAGAAGAAAGTCACAGCAATTTATAGCAAAACTCTGCAGTTGAGTGTCTGAGGCAGCTGTATCAGACAAGCTTATTGTCTGAAACAGCTGCTTCCAATTTTGTCATGTTAGGTTGCTTCTATGATTTCTACCTGCAATTGCTTTTGCTTATGTGATTAATCTGTCCTTTATCTTGTAACCAGCCACTTGCTTCTATTAGCACAACTTGCTTCTTACTGGAGGATCTGTTTTCATTTGTATCATAGTTCACTCACTCTGCAATTCTGGAAATAACAGACTTTGAGGAAAAATATTTTGTTTTTCTAATGAACTATGGTTTTCCTGTAGCACATAGACGATCTTCCTTTAATTTCGAATGCCTCCGCCGACAAAATAGCCAAGATGAGATCCCACTCTCTCCTAATTTTCACCATCGCACGGCTTTGCCACTTCACTTAATGCAACAGCAGGTAAATTCAAACTCTTCTTTAACTAGCAGAGAATTACATCTTTCCAGCTTCTACATTGCAAACCTGACTTACACCGTTATTTGAAGCAGTACTGGTATTTTTGTTGCTAGACACAAGGCTTCTCAAACAGTGACCTTGTACAAAACACAGAATGAGTAGCCTGCCCCTTTGAATCTGAGTGTTCACAAAGAGTCACCATGCCCTAAATTTTGACCAGGACTGCGTAATATAGCAGCTATATAATAATCTTGGCCTATCTCAAATCCATTTGTGACAATTTGCAAGTACAAGATAGACACCTTCTGAGGCTCAGTGCCCAGCTTGGAAAATGCTGACAGCTTCCTATCCTGTCCTGGATAGAAGGAATGTTTTTATACTTTGTTTTCTTTAATATGTTCTTTAAGCAAAAAGATTTTGTGATATGAGTAAAGTGGAAAAATACCATTTTGTTGTGTCAATTTACCAATTTCAGTCCTGTTCCTCTATTTGATGGCTATTACACGTCAGAAAATGTTAATTTTGTATAGCTGCGGCCTGAAAAATGGGTTTGAGCTAACTGCTGAAGTAAGATAGGAGTATTACTGAGTACTTGAAATCACTAACTTCTAAAATTCTCTTCATCAGGTGATGGCTGTGGCAGGTCTGGATTCCAGCAAAGCTCATAAACATTCACCGAGTCGTTCAACACGTTCCTGGGCCACCCCACCTGCCACCCCTCCCAACAGGGACCGTTCCCCCTATTACACCCCTCTGATCCAGGTGGACAGGGCTGACTCCACAGAGCACATGAATGGCAGCCTGCCTTCCCTGCACAGGAGCTCCTGGTACACGGATGACCCCGACATTTCCTACCGGACATTCACACCAGCCAGCCTGACCGTCCCCAACGACTTCAGGCACAAACACAGCGACAAGCAGAGGAGTGCAGACAGCCTGGTGGAAGCGGTGAGTGCTGCAGGGACCTCTGCAGGAGCCCAGAGTGTCTGTCTGTGCAGTTTTGGGGTTAACTTTTAAAAGCATGTAATTAAATTCACATCAGCTCTCTGAGAATGGATTTTTAGTTTTACAGCCACAAACTGGTTTTAGGTAAAGAAGGGAATGTATTTGTAACTGTCGTGTAGCAAAGGATTTCTACTGAATCCAGATTTTCACATTAGTAAGAGATGATTCAGAGAACTAAAGATCAATTTTGATCAATCAAAATTTTGAAATCTAAGTCTTCCAGATGAGCATCAGTTCTGAAGTATCCTTCCATAATTGCAATAGGGAAGAGATGATGTATATGCCTAGTCTCTCTGTTGATTCTGTAGAAATAAATCCCCATTTTTGCAGTAATCTGAGTAAAAGATCAAAAACTCCATGAATCAGTGTACTAAATGCAGATAGGAGAATAACAGCTGCAAGGATTGATTTGTGGGTGTACTAAAGAATGCTAAGAATTCCCTTTCATACTAAAAAAGATTTGAAAATAATGTGTGTGTGGCATTTCTGAATAATAATTAATATTGTAGCTTCCATCCATCATTTCCTTTCCATTGCTGTAAGCTAAAGAACACATTTTATTATGTTTTTGCAAACGGGAATTCAACATCTTTTTTCCATGTACTCTAAAGTACTGAGAACATATAGAATTCTGTATTTCAGACAATTGTTGTAACTGCACCATCAGAGATGCACTGTTGTCTTTAGTGTATCAGCCTTATGATTGATATTTAGCAAAGGGGAAGTGTCAGATGTCCTGCAGCACCACTTACATTATCAGACATTACGATGTCTTTGGAGACTTTTCATTGTTGATTTAATTGTTATTTACCTGGACAGTTTGGCTGTGGATTGCTCCAGTGATTCAGCATGGTGTTTCTAGTGCTTTCCATCAATGAGCAATGTTATGGTCTGTCTATGGTTCTGTAATTCCACTGAAATTCTCACTCTCTCACCTCCCTCTGCCAGGTACTTATATCTGAAGGCCTAGGAAGGTATGCAAAGGACCCTAAATTTGTTTCGGCTACAAAACACGAGATTGCTGATGCATGTGACATGACTATTGACGAGATGGAGAGTGCAGCAAGTAACCTTCTCAATGGAAATATCAGCAATGGGGCCAATGGGGATATGTTTCCAATTTTAAGCAGACAAGATTACGAACTTCAAGATTTTGGTCCGGGCTACAGCGACGAAGAGCCGGAAACGGGACGATATGAAGAAGACTTAGCTGATGAAATGATATGCATTACAAGCTTATAGTATTTAGCAAGAAAAATGTTCTAACAGAAAAAGTGCCTCATAGTTTCAAGATGCCAGGCACTAGCTGGAATGAATAACCAATCCAAGTTTTGTATGAGTGATGTCACACCTCAAGGAAGCCATAACTAATAAATTTATTATCTCCAGGTTGCCGAAATGTGAACAGAGCTGCAGTAGGTCAAGTCTCCTCCCAGAGAATCTTCAGTTCCTCTGTAGGAATAAGGTTATTTTGAAACCAAGCAGATTGTGACAATCAGTTTTTTGAGGGCTAGAGCAGGATTCTGGGGTGTAATATCTTGCCTGTCTTTCAACCTTGTGCTGCTGTCCTTCCTAGTAGAGCAGGATTTTGTGAGTGACAATGTCTGTAGAGGTCTGGCACAGGAACATGAGATGAGTGATGACAACCAATAATGTCATTACCTCAGTGCTCAAAGCATATCAGATACCCATTGCATATCCATTCTAACATTGTTTTCAAACTTGCCTCCTGATTTCTTTTCTTAATGTTCTTCTAAAATACAATTTGTCATGCTCTACCTGTTAGAGATCATTGGAAAAAGAAGTAATATAAAGAATAATCCATCATATGTAACATCAGTTTACATAGGAAAATATCATTCAGATGGTCTGTTTTATGACTATCACGTTAAGGGCAAAATATACTGGAATAATTGCATTCTTACTAATGCACTTGCAACCAGGTTATAGTAGAATTAGATAAGATAGTTTGCTAAAAATTATATAGTAGAAAATATTGTAAATTAATTGTAATATACAATGATTTGTATTTGTAAAGAGATGTTCTATATTTTGTAATTATTGTACCGTAATTGAACTGCAGCAATATTTATGGACCCTAATTATTGTAACTCTCCACAGAACTCTAGATAGAAGTATTTTTACTTGGAATATATAGATCTATAGCGTAAATATTTAAATAGAGCCATCTCTCAGTGTAAATCTCTTTTTGGGATAAAGTGTCAAGTTTGAACTTGGCAACAGATCAGATTTTTTTGAAAAATAATTGAGTCTAATGAATCTCTCTGCAAAAGGGATGCACCATTGACTATTCAGTCTTATACTTGGAAAGGTAAAAAATTTAAAGTAATTTCAACTTCTTTTTCTGACTGAAAAGTAAGTTCTAATTTTATTTTTGTAATAACCCCATGCAAAAAAACCCCAAACCCAAAAACTTTGGCAAGTTCCTGCCAGGGTATTCCTGGTCATGAGGCAATTAGTTTTGACAAAGTGTAATGCCTACATACCCTAAACTGACACAGGAAGTATCTGAGGCAGAAAATACTTCACAGGTAAATGAAAATGCTTTACTTCAATACTACTTTCTCTGCTTGGAAGAAGAAAAAATGTGATAGTATGATTCTACACAGAACCAAAAACATTGATATAAAATATGTGTTATTTTATTGCCTCTACCTTTCTGTTGTTCTATGTGTACTATTTCAAAGATTTATTTTTATGCAATCAAGAGAGGGCTTCGATATTGTTCACAATGCAGTAAAACCCTGAAATGTCTTTGAGGCTGAAATGACCTTAGAGGATAATTAAAACACCCTGAAAGCTACTGTCTACTTTGTTAGCACTGGATAACAATGACTTGTTCTAACAAGTTATCTTATCAGGTTTTACCTGTAGTTCCTATGCTAGATAGCAATCCAGTTCACATTTTTACAAATGTGATGTTTAAAACATGTCAATAAACATTTTGTACATAATGACAGTTTCCTATGAATAGCTTACAGACTTCCTCTGAAATCATTCTTATTTCAAATGCCAGAATAAGAACTTAAAGGTTTGTAAATTATTTCTTGACCTACATCATTTTGTATTAAAACAAATGCAAAATGTTCTCCAAATAAAACTGTGTAATAATTTTATTATACTTGGGAGTCCTTTTACTAATAATTTTTCACAAAGAAGTTCCAAAGGTTAAATTCAATTTGCAGAGTTATAAGAATGGGAGGGAATGTGTGAAATAGGGTATCAGTCTGCAGCATCACATCATGCAAGTCTTTTATGAATGATTGCTGTTAACCGCAAAGAAATAAAGCAATTAGAGTATTCATGTGCAGAAAGAATTACTACTTCCCAATAGACAGACCCATGGAAATGATGAGGAAAATTTGACTAAAATACTCTGAAACATCTACATAAATTTCCATGCTGTCTTGGGAAGCTCTTGGGTAGGTTACCCAACAATACTCACTTTGTTACACTTTCCCAGCTTACAGAAACAGTATCTGGGAGCCAAAATGGAGCAATCCCTGTAAAATAACAATGAGTAGATTTCAAAGTTCTACCTACTGTGGTAAACCCACTTCTGATAACCACCTTCCAGGCAACTGAAGTTAAAAAAGAAAAGGAGGAAAACAATCTCAGACTTGAATTTTGTCCAGTATGGACATTTGATGGCACGTCAGGTTTGGCAGATTGAGCAGAGTGATTTCTCCAAGGAGACAGAAAACAACATGCTGACCTCACTGTATTTTCATGTTCTTTGTTCTCAGCCTTTAATAGTATGATGAGAAGACTCTTTAAGGTAGATAAGAAATTTTTATGAGAACTGTTTGCAAAAATAAACAATGAAGGAAATTTTGGTTGCAGACCATGTTCTATGTAGTTATTGGCTTAGGGGAGAACATTTGTATAGATTCAAATTGTTTGGTTTCACTACAGAAATACGTGGTAACAAGTAATCAATATATGCATAATTACGTGGTAATTGGCACCCTTAAAATACTACCAATCATAGTAATTAGTACAAAAAACTTAGAAGTTCTCTCAACAATTAAATCATCATTTATGAGACTCCGAATTTATATATATATGTATTTAATGAGAGAAAATACTAGTAAAGAATTAAACACTGGTAAGTATTCTACAGTGAAGTAAATTCACTGAAAGAATGAATCTATAAAATATATTTGTATTTGAACAGTGTCTTTTTTTGGAGCTTGGCTGACAGAAGAATTGATACTAAAAATTATAACAGTGTAGTAAGATATGCTTGTGTTCTCCCTCTTCATTTTAACTATAATATAAAAAGTATTTAATTATTTTTATTATTAAGATATATCTATATTTTATATTATTTAATATATTTATGCTTTTATTATTCCTCAAAATCTGTTTCTACATTTATTTTATAGAAAATGCATATTCCAAGTCCACTTTTCCAATGTTCATATAGCTGCCTAATTTGGTTGTAGACTAATTGAAAGCAGACACTTGGAAAGGATTTTAAGGTTGTGGTGTACAAAATCTTACATAAATTAAATACAATGCAATTTTACAAATACTGCTATATTTTGCTGCTTTTAAAAGAACTTCTCATAGTGAAACAACTTGAGCTGAAATGTGTGTACAAAAGAAATGTTTTTGGTCACCTTTCTTAATCTCATTGTCCCCAGCCAGAGACCTCCAACTGCTTGGAGCATCTGCAGCAAGCCATTTCCATGGAGATGCTGGGGTTCTCTCTTGCAGTACCACTGCAGGTCCAAGCCATGCTGGCAGGTCTAGTAATTCTTGAATCAAACAGCTTTTACAGTTAACTGGTTTTGAACACATAATGTATTATCTGTATATTTATAGAATTTATATCTGGGTAGAACTGGGAATAACCACACTGCATTATTTTGTTAAATAGGTAAAACTGTGGAATTACAACCTGTGTTCTGCAGTCCAATAAGGTGTAAAAGATGGTTGATTTTAGCTATGGGACTGCCAGTGCTCCACAGGATGTGTTAGAATAACCTAGGCCTGTTTTAAGGACCCTTTGACTCTGCTGAAGTCAGAAAAAATTTTAACAAGAATTCAATATCAGCAACCAGATGCAACACAGGAGAAACTAATGGTAAAGCTACTTAAAGATTTCCCTAGGGCAAGAAACCCTTCAGCACTGCATCAAAGGAATCTCATGAAGCAGCCTCAGTATTCTACAGCAGTGAGGCTGGAATTAGTAATGCAACAACAGTTCACAGCAGTGAAAATGTTTAAGTGTTTAGAAGGGGAGGAATCTGCAAGATGTCTGTGGATGCAAGATGTCTGCAACAAAAGATGATGATGTTTCAGAAGAGATGCCTGATTATCTGATTTCTCAGTGCAGCAATGTCTCCTGAACATAAGCCACATGGATACCTAACCATGCTATTTACTCCTCTTTTTAGAGCTTGGCATAACAGCAGAGGAGAGGTCTGTGCATGTTCAGTGGTAAGTTATGTAAGCCAGTGGTTAGTTAATCCTCTGCAGTTCCATAACAACAATTCCCATCTTGCATGCCCAGAGTGGAAATCCATGTTTTGTGCAAATGCAGGAACTTCAGTATCTCATCTTGCCAAACTGCCTCCCTTCTCAACTGCACAGGACTGTGGTGTCACCTGTGTATATAACTTAATTATACCCTTATTGTATTCCAAATGACAAATGACTAGAACTTACTGAATATCTTTAAAGAAAAATCACACAAGCCTAAGTGCTGAGAAAGAATTATGTGCCATTAGGAGGTACAGAATATACAATTCATGCTTTTCTCAAACAGTTGCCAGGTGAATTTTCTCCTTAACTCAGCTAATCAATCACTATGACGTGAAATATTCTTGTTCTTCTCCTCATTTCAAAAGAATGTATCACATACATAGAAAATGTTTACCTGTCTCCCTTTGGAGCAGAGTTCACTGCTGTCATCTTCCATCTTCAGTGGTTTTGTTTGTGTTTATGCAGATGCTCTAAGGAATTAAATCCTTTCCTTCAGCAGAGCTTCCAGTCAGTGCCAGCAGCACCAGGTACAAGTATCTGCCTTAAACATCTGCAGTTGTCCCTCCAGCCAATATCTGACTCAGCAAGGTTTTCTACAGTCTTAAAATGGTGTAAAGTTCCATTTTTTTTTCCCCGAAAAAATGTTTATTCTCGTTGCCACAAGTCCTGAGCAATCTTAGATTACAGAAGCCTTTAGTTTATGATTTGACATCTGCTTAGTCAGAAGTTACTTTGGAATGCTTAATAAATACAAAATAATCAATGGAATCTATTTGTTTCAGTGAGTTCAGTTTCTTTATGTTTTTTTTTTTTTTTAAATCAGTACCTGAATGTTAGTTTGACACTAGAAAAAGCCATGAATGCTCAAGTATCTTAACTTACACATCTGAAAATTAAAAAAGCAAAGATATAAGTCCTAACTAGAATATAGCACTGGTTCACTGAATAAGATATTTGCCTTCTAATTTAAAAAGACCTCTTCCCATATCATCAATATCTGATCTGATACAGTTATTTTGAGTAACATTTATTTTTAAATATAGTTTGGTTGTAATTTTTCTAAATAAAACTTGAGTGAAGCACCATTCAGAATATTTACTGATAAATATCTTTTGCAATCATCTGAGCAAAGACCAGTCACTTTAGGGATGTTATAGGAAGTACAGATCTTTCACTGCTAGTGGTACAGCTACATCAGCTGAAATTGTGAACAGAATTCTACTAAGCTCCTTGTGAAAAAAAAACCAGCAAAACAAAACAAAATTTTCCAGAAGGTTTTTATAAGTATCAACTCCAGATCTGCATTTTTTAGAAAAATAAGTTTCTTCTCCCTGAATCTTATAGTTAGAGACTGCTAAGTGAAATCTAACTTTGAGTGAGGATATGTAAACTCTGCATTCCTTTCATAAAAACCACGTTTGACAAATGCTGAGCACATGCAGGTTCCTCCCTTCCCTATGAATTCTGATACAAACTGATTCAGCTTTTGAATATCAAATTGCATAAGTGCTTACATTTGCTTGACCATTCTTTGCAGGATGTGGTGATCACTGACTGTTACCCTGGGTAACATTCTCATCGCAGTTAAGATTCTTCACATAACAATCATTTTCAAAATAACACACATTAATTCTTCCATTCCTCATGCAATCAAATGGTATTTCTGGCTGATGTGTACAACAATCTTGTCATTTAGAAACAGCTGCTCTTCAACAGAAAATTTGAATTTACCTAAAAAGGTCATATATAACTGAATTTGTGATTCTTGGACTGTCCTGCACAGGGCCAGGAGTTGGACTCAATGATCCTGATTGGTCCTTTCAACATTTTCTATGATTCTAAAATATGCAGTTTAAGCCTGCTGATTAAAAACATAGTAGGTAGTCTAATACCAAAAAATATTCAAATTAATAGTTATTTTAATAGGCTATATTGTTTTGCATGATATTTATCATATTGGCATGTTCAGTGTGAGATGCCAACATGTTGATGAAAGCCTAAATAGCAACTGATATGAAAGGATGATAATATTTATTTATCTCTGTGTTTCCAAGGTCTTGGGCTTATATACAGGAACATTTTTCTCCTGAAGTGATGGGAGACCCTTAATTATATCTGCAGCTTTCTCTGCTATCATGATAGTTGGGGCATTCAAGTTTCCAGTGACAACACTGGGCATTATTGAAGCATCAACTACTCTCAAGTTTTCAACACCAATTACTTTTGTTTGGGGATCCACTACAGCAGTGCTGTCTGAAGGCTGACCCATTTTACAGGTGCAGGAAGGATGATAAGCACTATCAGCCTTCTGCCTTATGAAAGCATCTATTTCTTTGTCAGATTGAACATGATTTCCTGGTTGAATTTCAGGCCCACGAAATTTTTCAAAAGCTTTCTGAGCAAAGATCTCTCTGGTCAACTTGACACACTGGCGGAACTCCCAAATATCTCTTTCTGTATAGGAGAAAATATGAAAGTTGTAAGTACACATTTAATTGACTGGTATATACAGAATGCAAACCAGAAAAAGCAACATTGCAGAAAAAAAGGCTGGAAGGAAAGTTTCCCCACTTCTTGCTGAAAGCCATAATAAAGCAGAATATTTTTCGAAGTCACAGATATTTACATTCACTGTGAACAAAACTGTCACTTATATTGCACAACCCCAAAAAGGAAGATGTGAACTATGAGGAATTCCTTTATCTTGCTGTACCCACCATCTAGGAAAAGGAGAATAGTTTCTGCACAAAGAAGCAAAAGAAATTCATTCCTTCACAAGCAGAGGTGGTGATGAAACAAACAGCAAGACTCAGCAGATACTGAGAATTCTGTCTTCATCCTCAACAGGAAATTCTTTCTAGTTTACACACCTCTTTTCATACTAGTTGACTTTTATAAATGAAAAATAAGTAATAATGTACCAACCAGAACTTCTGTACTGGTATTTAGTAGGCACAAAAATCAGCTACTGAAACAGGTGGGAAGTAAGCTGACATCAGAGCAAGGAGAGGCTGCATTTACCTGTTGACAGGTAGTTGGGCTCAATGATGGGGTGGTCATTTGGGTCTGAACTCTTCAGCTTCAGCCAGCCCACACTTGTGCTCCTCATGGGTCCCACATGGACCTGCAACACCCACGGTGTACTCATGACACAATCCCACCAGATCTACTTCCAAATTCAGCATGGGGGGTGTGGGGGGTGGTTTGGTTGTGGTCTGTTTTTTTTCTTTCTTTTCCAATTTAGACAGACTTTACAAATTCAGCGAATGTAGACATTAACCAGAGATGGAAACTACCATTGAAAATTTTTCCATTTTACATAATTTCTTTTGTAAATATGTAATTCCATTGCAGGGAGATTTTATATCTCCGGTAATGGAGGATGTTATTATACACCACTTTTAACATTTCTGTATCTCATACAAAGAAAAATTCTACATTTAAAATCACTGCTACTAAATATGTAATCCTGTCACATTTTGCAACATATTTTTTCTGTCACATCAACTCACAGCTGCTCTTTTCATTTAAAATACAACCATTCCAATTTAGTAGTACCAGAGCACTCTAATACAAACAGCAACTGGACCAAATTATTACGTCTCTGAAGGAAAGAGATCAGTGAGGAAAAACATGTATATTCAGTGATAGTTCCCCAGAATTAGCATTCTCAGTTTTGGATCAAGATGATAGTCTAAAACGGGGCTTGGATTTGTGCCAGTAATAAATGAGTGTTTCTATACATTTTCACTTAAACCTTTGTCTAAACAGCAGTGGAACAGGGAACACACTGTTCCACTGCAAAATTGTGTCCTCACTCACAGCACTAGGGAACTTCAGTAGAGTGAATACTTAATTCAATACTTGCCTTCTTTCCCAGAGATAAAAACTGACATAAGTTTGGTGGCAATATCAAATAACAAGGCTGTGTTTTTTCCCCAGTAAAGGAGGTTAAGCAGTCTATTTCATATGATACTGAACAAAGTATTTTTCAGTATATAGCCAAATTATCAACATGTATAATGGAGCATAAACCTCCTTGCCAATGTCAACAAAACCTTACTGGAACATTCTCTTCAACTCACCTGGTAGGCTTCCATTGTGGAAGCAACCCGACCATGGTCAATCACCTGAGATGGAAGGAAGTGGAACTGAATGTCAGGGTGAGGAACCCCCGGTTCACTTCGGATGAAACCACCGGATTCTAAGTGGGCAGTGGCTCCCTGACCTAGAGAGTGTAAAGGAGAGAGAAGATGCCATTAAATACCTCGGAAGAGCAACAAGTCCACTTGTTAATAACAAGTTGCACTTAGTTGCACTACTGTGAGTAATTTATATGTCCAGGGTCAATTGCAAGGAATGCAAATCCATTATGAATGGCTCATAGTTTAAGCAGCGTGCATCACTTTCATCTGCTTTTTAATTCCTGGATAAATGTAAATATGCATAACTTTGGAAACCCCACTGATCTGAGAATGGGATGTTACAGTTATCTCACTGTAAATGGCAGGCCAAGGGTCTGACTCCAGAAGCAGATTTGGATCCTAACAGGTGTGGAGGGAACTGGCTGCACATCCTGATATTCCTGCACTGCTCGCTCCATGACATGCACTCCAGTTATCCCATCAGTCACATGGAGTAGGCAGAGCCATCCACAGTGCCTGAAGGGAAAGATGAAAGCCCTGCAATGTGCCTTGTTATTTTCATTTCTGTTTAAAACTGTAAGATAGTCCTCAATATTTACTTGCATGGTAATAAACCACATATACCCAGAAGAAGTTGCCAAATAATAATATAATTCAGCAAGTGATGTAGAACTCAACTTTGGCCAAGCTATTTAACCAACATCAAAGATTATGTTTACAGATTCTTTTTAAGGTACAACTTATGACTGAGGTACTGTAAAATGCATGTGTCATTTTAAGGTAAGTCTATTCACATTTACTTGCAGGCCAAAATGATTCTGATCAGAGCAACAGACAAATTCTTTTGTGACAATTATACAGAAAACTTAAGTTAGTTTAAGAATATGTTTTTATTGACATCACGCTGATTTAAAATAAAATATTTTCTCCATCTTTTTTGAAATAGCTTTTCTTAGTAGCAGTGATTTTTAAATGTAGAATTTTTCTTTGTATGAGATACAGAAATGTTAAAAGTGGTGTATAATAACATCCTCCATTACCGGAGATATAAAAACTTTAAAATATTCTGGTATAGAAGAAAACAAATAGTTCAAATCCACTTGCAACTTCCAGTTATTTCCCAGAGCATGAAAAAGATATTGAGGCTCCCAGACTATAAAACTCACAGATAAAAGGCTGTCATAATTCTAAATCAGTCAGTGGTAAAATGATTGCATACTTTGTTTCTTACCTGTAAATTTCCAAAGCCATTCAAGACCAATCCTCACCATGTTAAGTGGCTTTTGTGCACGATATAGAGTAATAGGTTTGGTGCACTTCTGCTGGACGTACACTTCTAAATGATCTTGAAGGTTCTGGCCTACTCCTGCAGGGGGTAGAGAGAGGGGAGGGAGAAGAAAGTGAGACAGAAAAAAGGGTTGTTTCACACGGAACAATTATCACCATGTTTCAAGCAGAAAACATCTTAAGTGGGAACTAAACCAACCTCTTAGAAGGGCAGTGATGCCACAGACCAAGGCCATGAGTCACATCAGCCTTTTGCTCGTGTCAGAATAAAAACATAGCATAAATAGAATGAAAATAGGAAGTTAAATGGCAGATATATCAGTTGTTCTAAAATTGTCAGATATGGCTTCTAAATACTGTGCTTACTTCTTTAGCTTTATGGAAAAGTTCATGTTTTTCTTCTATATTTGAATACTTATGACAGTGGGAGTTTATACAATCTGTTGTGGATCAAAACTAAATCAAAACTCTTAATGACAAGTGTGCTGCTTAACTATAAAAATATGCCTTCAGAAAGGCCTTTTTCACTATCAAATGTGGTGAAGAAAGAGTAGGAGTTTGTTGCTTAGTTCTAAAATCAATGCATGTTTCCACTAATTTGTATAAAATCAAGACATCTTTCCACTGATTTGTACAAATGTTTTCAACATGTGTTTCATAACTTGACATAAAGAAAACTCAATTTCATGATTAATTTAATTTAATGGTGGTTCAGTTGCATCCAGAGGAAGATGAAAGAAGAAAGAAAAAAATTACCAGGAAGATGGCACACAACAGAGATCCCCAGTTTTCTTAGATCATCTGCATTTCCAATTCCAGACAACATAAGCAGCTGGGGAGAATTTATGGCACCTCCACTTAAAAGAACTTCCTTATTGGCAAAAACCTGAGGAAATGAGCACAAAAGCCCTAAGATTATTAAGCCTGAGCTGAATGCAAGCAGCATCAGGGACTGCTCTTTGGATGTGCTGTTCTGATCCAGATTAGACACCCTTCCATCACATTTTCCTCATTTAAATGTATTCCTCTCTTGTCAGAATTTTCCACAGAGACAAGTAATCAAGCTTTTACTTTGATCATTCCTGTATTTATTCCCATCTTTACAATCCATTCAAAATGTATGGCACAGAAACATTCAGCCCAGCTCCCATCCTACTTGCCAGGGGAAGAGTACCTGTGGCGCTTGGATCAGGCAGCTAAGCTTCTCTCCCATTTTCAGTAACAGTTTATAAATTAAAATTGAAATTCCTAAGGAAGATTTGGAATTCACAGGCATGGTAGCTCAAAAATTCTCAAGAGCTTTTTTTTTTTTTTTTTTTTTTTTTATTTTCCACGAACCNCAAGGCTAAAATTTGATTTCTTAGCTCATGGTAGTCCTCAAAAGCCCTCCCATCCACTAAAGCACTACTGATAAAATTGACTGCAAGCATAGAATGAATTTTCTTTTGCTGACAGTCTTTTCATCAAATGGTTTGGTCTGAGCCCTGAGCTTGTCATGGTACAGGCTGCTAAATTATTCCTCTGCCTTTGAGTCAGAGTTTTAACAGATTAGCATATTAACTTGTAATCCTGTCCTTTTTGAATGACATTTCAACTATACAGAATGATGGAGAATGAGACTGTTGCTACAGTAACATCAAAGTGTAATAATAATAAAAAGCATTTTCACACTATTTATCCAATATGGCCAACAGATGGCCAGTGCTGTTATCTTTTATTTGTTGTTTGCTCTGGGCAATCATTAGTATGTTAAAACTAATAAACACCGTATCAGAGCCTGTTGAATCAATACTTGGAGATATACTTTGCATGTTATACAAACTTATTTAACTTATTTATATTTTCTATGGTACACACAGAACTGGCATCAGTTTGTCCAGAGCAGTATTCAAATGATGCTTGCTCAGTCCAAACCCACTGCAAAGTCAGCGCTGTATTTATTCCTAGCCCACACAAAGGTTTTCATAATGTCACAGCTAACATGCTAAGAGGAAAAAGTGACTTTGATACACTTTTTTGGGGGTTAGTCTATAATGCATTAAAATTTTTTCATCCTTTATATGAACTATGAAGTATAAATACACTTTTCTGCTTGATTCTGAACTTAAAAACTCCAGGAATGTTCAGTCTACCTTTCCTACTTTTGTCAGAGGGCTTACTGGAGTCCTAGGAGATCTCTAGGACTTCACCGTTGGACAAATAACAAGTCACTGGCTGTTGAATAGGTTTTGAATAATTTTTGAATCAGGTCTTGGTGATCTTTTCACTTTGCTGATCACTGACGTAAAAGAGATTCTATCTAAAATAGAATCTAAAAACAAAAACACTTTAGTGTAGTCAATTGGTTCATCTTATGTTCATAACGCAATAAAATTATTAGTTCTTCCATCCTGACAGGTATAACATTTTCCAGAAAGTAAAAGCAGACTAATCCTGCAGTTTTGATGCTGGGGGAGGAGGGGAAGGGGAAAAGAAGGAAGGGAAATACTTTGAAGGTGTTATTTTGTACAATACATGATTAGAATTATATATTATTCACTAGGTAGAATTCATACATATATTAGTATGTATGAAAATTCATAGCAATTGAAGAATTTCACAATTAAATGATCCAGTGTTCAGAAAGTCTTTGATCATGTGTAATGGGGTTTCCAAGACTTTCTTCAACAGAATTGATCTTGATAATGGCGCAAGAACAGCAATTAGAGGTACTATTTTCACAGAAATTTAATAGCTTATGAAATCAGTTAAAGGCTCTGCAAATTTTGTTTCATATTGGTAAAATTATTATCATTTGCAATCCACTTAGCAAGCAGCAGATTTGATCTGTGCTTTAAAAAATCAAAGAACAGATTATTTATACTGCATTTTAACTTCTGGCAGATGCTCAGTCATAGAACTTGTCTGCTGAATTTTATAAAGCTTACTGAACTCAAACCACCAAGATTTGTACTGAACTCTCTCTAGGGTATTATTAATACACTTTTTTTAATAATCATTTTTTGATGCACTACCAACACAAAGAACAGACACAGCGCAGATGCGCAAGCGCAAAAAAGCCTGATTTAATTTTTCACTTCAGTATTGATACAGTTTTGAAACTGAGACTAGATTGGATGAAGGGGTTCAACCCCTTCGACCACACTGGCCAAAGTCACAGTCCATCAGTGTTTCCTCCTAACCAGGAGGAATGTCAACAGCAAAAAGTTGTTACCCTAATAATAGAATTGTTATGAAAAATCTGTGAGAACTCTGAGAGTCTGACTCCAAGTATGCAAACATTTCAGAAGGCTAAAAGAATTGTAAAAGAACAAAGCAACAGTTTGTGACTAAATATCTTAGGTTATTAGCATACAAACCCCTTTTAGGCAATATCCTAGTTACAGACTAGTCCATAATCAGCTATTAATTATCCACAGAATTTTGTAATGACACTTCAAGCTTCCTTCCACACAATCACATTTTTAGCAGAATTTGGACTGAAACGAAGAAATATTCATTCCACAGCCAACCATAAGGCATGATTTGTCATTTACCCCTTTGAGCCACACAGATTTCAGTGTCTGGCTTTTACAGATTTTCCTCTGCCAGAATTGTTTTTCAGAAATATCCCCATTGCAGCACTCTGGTCAATGTGCTGGGACAGGGCATGGTTGCACCACAGGCTTCAGTCAGACATCTTACACAACTCTCCATGTAACATCAAGTTATGGCTTGTGCCCTCAGAACTAGGAGATGGATATGTGATCATGAAGTTAATCTCTAAATCAATACAACTGGAATATCATCTTCTTGTCAGTAAAAACTGACAAGGAATCATATACTGTAAGAAACAACCGCTAAGAAAATGAACATTTTGCACAGTAAAGTGCCATTTTTAATAGACTTAAATATATATATAAAATTTAGCTTTGATTCATACCTTTCATGCTGGAAATTGAAAATCTCTTACCTTTTTCCTTTGCCCATTTTTCACATACTCAACACCAATGCATTTTGTTCCTTGGAACAAGATTTTTGTTACAAGTGTCTTCTCTGCAACTGAGAAATTTGGGCGTGATATGGCTGGGCGAAGATAAGCACTAGCTGTGCTCCATCTTTGACCTACAATGTATATTTACATTAAACATCAAAATAGTCATGCTCAGTATGCATCAGATTTTGGCCAATAACCACCAGGATGCCTACAGAGGGAAAGTCTTCATAGAGTTTATAGAGTTCTAAGCAAATGTGATTTGATATAATAATTAAAGATATTATTTTAACATAACAAATTTCATAATGACACAATTTAACTGTGAATCAGGACTTTCCTACCAATGCAGCTTGCAATGAAATACACAGTACACTGATAACAAGCTGCTGAGAAATGAACAGGGTGTAAATACAGAGTGCCATAGCTGGGTAGTAACCTAAACACTCAAATGGTGTGCAGATTATATGTCCATATTTCAAATTTATTTCTGGGTCAGAAATAGAAATTAGTTGAGGACCCTTTTATGGTTTACCTTGGTGTATAGTCATGTCCATCCAGCCAAAGCCTTCCTGCTGATAGCCGTTCATGTCATCTGTGAAGGGATACCCAGCTTGCTGCGCTGCCTCCAGGAATGCCTGATGAAGAGGATGGTTTGTTTTCCCTCTTGACACATGCAGGGGGCCGTTCCCACCTCTGTACTGATCCGGCCCCAGTTCGTGTGTCTGTGCCTTCTTAAAATAGGGCAGGCAGTGCTCATAGTCCCAGCCCAGAGCCCCCTCCCTGCCCCAGCGGTTGTAATCCTCGGCGTGCCCGCGGATGTAGACCATGGCATTGAGAGAGGAGGAGCCGCCCCACACCCTGCCCCGGGGCCAGTACATCACTCGGTTATCCATGTGCCTCTGGGGGGTGGTGTGGTAGTACCAGTTGTATTTCTCATCACAGAGGTTGTACGTTAGGGCAGCAGGCATGTGAATCTTCCACATCAGCCTTATACTGCCCAGCAGGGTATCTTTAGGGCCTGCTTCCAAAAGCAGCACAGTACTCTGCGGGTCTTCTGTCAGCCTGTTGGCCAATACACAGCCTGCTGATCCAGCTCCCACAATGATGTAATTATAAGAGTTTGCCTTTTCAGAGCTCAGCTGAGAGAACACACGTGAAATTTTGAATTGTTGTTCACTGATGCTTAATGTGTTCTTTAACATGTGTACTTTAAACAGACTTCCTGCTACTTTGCACATCACAGGACTGTGACATTTAAATCCCTTCATTAAATATGACATCTTTACTGATAGTCACTCTTGCAGAATTTCTGACAAAAATCCAGTGGTTTAGCCTAGAAAAAAACACAAATATATGAATTAAGATGTAACCATTACTACCTCTAAAATGTCAGTAATTTTCAGGTGAAAATGGTATACTTTACCCATTTTCACTACCCAAAAAGTTAACAATGGCAATCAAACAGTAAACATTCACTGTCTTATTATTCTTGTAATGCAGTCTATGCAGCAGTCAAGTGTACTATCCTGTATAATATGTAGTCTGATTTTGATTTGCTTCTGGTTCCTAAGACATTTTCAAGTATTTGCCAAACCCATAAGAGGTGGAAACTTTTACATTCCTTGTAGTCTCTATCCACCTCTAATAGGCAAGAATTTAAGAACAACAATTTCAAAAATATCTCTGTAAGTCTGTGACAGTGATATCACACAAGGGAATTCGCAATGGAAAT
Organism: Hylia prasina; assembly: GCA_013397195.1. Taxonomy (NCBI): domain Eukaryota; kingdom Metazoa; phylum Chordata; class Aves; order Passeriformes; family Sylviidae; genus Hylia; species Hylia prasina. Next base: position 314,514 of record VYXD01014668.1, read on the forward strand.
AATGAGTATGCTCACTGCACATTCTGCCAGACAGTGTCTCCACGAAACAAAGATGTAACAAAGTAATTTCCAGCTATCTCCAAGGTGAAAACTGTTGGATTTGCAGGTGTGTCTCCTAAAACAGGGAAAGGCAAAATCTGTTAATCTGTGCTACCTTGCTACTAAACCCAGATCCTGCAAGAGTGCTCCAAGTAGTCACAATGTAACACCACCAGATCATTAGGCTGAGCAGGACTGGAAAGTTCTTTTTTACTTTCAGAGAAGCCTGTGAGCCTTGGAAGTGCCGCAGGTTTAGCTCTGTATTGCACTGGTTCAGGCACAGGGACTCATTGCCAGATTTTCTGTGTGTCATAGGTACTGATCCTGTTGGCCAGCTTGAAGGGTTTCTCCTGCTCTCTGCTATGAAACCATTCCTTTTGGCCTAAACAATTAGTGAAATGGGTGTCCTTCGGCTGCAAATAATGTTTCTCCCTGGCCCATGACTTCTGTCTAAGCTGTTGTCATGTATTCTAGAGACAGCCACTTATCCAGGGTCCATTACACCTATCTCTTCCAGCAATGCCCAGCTGAAAAAGATAAGCAAGCATTTGCCTGAAATACGTTGAATCCTCTGTTACAAAATTAGGTGTAAATTGCTGATAAATGTTAAATTTTTTCCATGTATAATTACAGTTTTATACAAAATCTCATTTGCAAAAGTATGTTCCTTTACTCTTGGGGAACAGATGGGAAGAAGCATAACTCTTTGACTTCTCTTAGGAAAACTTGTAATAAACTTGTTTGGGGCTGTACAACCCCAAAACTTCTGAATGAACAACCAACCATGGAGAACAATTTGTTCTGTAAAGAAAAAAAAAAGATGCTGGGGATATGTCTGAACTTAAAGTTCACACAGCTGATTCTCCTCACATAGATAATTCAAAATTGCTCCCAGCTGAAGATGGGGACTGTGTTGGGGTTTTTTTTAGCAGGTGAAGCCTATTAGAGGATTCTTTCTTGAATAAAAAGGTTTATCAGTGTCTTGTGATGCAGCAGAGGATGTAAAGGTAGTCAGGTTTTTACTTGGTTTGTTTTGGTTGCGATGAAAAGGGTTATGGTTCTGCAGAACTGGTGGGCCACAGGACTTTATTGATCTGGGAGCAGCAGATTGGTGAGGGGGTTGTAGAATATGGGCCTGGGCCCTGATAATCTGGAAAAGCTACTCTGTCCCAGTAGGGAACTATAGTTTTATGGCCAGCTCCTCTAAAGGTTACAGTGGCTGTGTCAAAAGGAAATAGGTAGAAGCAGGGAGGTTTATACATTGTGGTGCTACTGGGATGGTCTGTACTCACTACCAACAAAAAAAATCTTTTGGATCTTACTGGATGTTACTGGATATTACTGCATGTCTTTATCTGGGTTCCCCCTATATCATGAGCATGTAGGAAAATGTTCCTTAGTAATCAGAGAGCAGGCTTGCAGAAATGCTTATGGCAGCAACATAAAATACATTCCTTGTATTGCAGTAGAGCTTCAAAATCTGGAGCTTGTTTTAAAAAAGTTTGTATTTATGAAGCTGCTATTCAGCAGGGCCCATGACTGTGGTTGTACAAGACTGAGGACAGCAGGAGCATTTCAGCAGGAGGGGCCTACTGCTACAGTATAATAATACAGTTAATCATACACTGGTTAGCCAGAGGTGGGCAGTGGAATTCTGAAACCAGGGCTCCTTGCACCATTGTAACACATTTCTGCAGTATCAGTCTGATATAATCCATGGGTACCTACAATTGCAACCCTATCTGGCATCCTATGTGAAAAGAGAATTATCTAAGGGACTCAGGACAGGGCACCCTCTGCCTAGGATAGAAAGCTGAACTGCCAACCGAGAAAGCTAAACCTAATATTCCTTTTAAGTAACTTAAATAGTACATTTAAAATCTTCTGCACCCTATGTTTTTCAGCTATATAGTTAGATGTTATTGCATGGTTTTCTTCACATTTTATTGTTGTTGTACTTCAAATGGAACAGGACTGGCAGAATAACATCTGAGAGGTTTTTTATCTTGCAAAGAGAGCTGGGAATAAAGTCAGTTAGCAGTGTCCTGGCCATAACAGTCAGGTGACTTTGACAGTCAATGTTTACATGATTCACAAACATTGATGCTTTTGAGTTCTGAAGTGCAGAGGTCAAAAAACAAGTCACTCTGGTTTAATATAAATCTAGCACACGTTTTGATTGAATGGATTAAAACAATGGACTAAAATGCTAGTTTCAATGCACAGTTCCTTTTGCCATACTGATTCACATCAATTCTTCCCATTCAGTGGTCCCTCTGCATGAGCATTATTCTACCCCATTTCTTCTAAACTGATCCTGAAACAAAAAGGAGAGGGTCGCTGTGCCTGAAACACTTAGCCCCTGTTCTGTTGACGGAGGAGAAACAAGAACATCCTCTTTGGCATATGTAAAACCTGACCCTCTCCCAGAGATGTCCACAGCATAGACAACACATAATGTAGCAGAGCAGTGGGGCTTTGTCAGGACATCAACTCTTCACGTTACCACCAAATGCTGTGGGGCCTGACTGTGTAAAGTGCAGGAAGAAGAGCTCCTCAGGCTAAAGCAGACCTTGCTTTGTGTCTGTTTTTCCCTGCTGCAGGCTGTGTAACAGGTTTAGATATATCTGCTGCAGAATGTTTTGGACTAACGACCCATTCAGTCCTTTTAGGGAGAAAGTTCATTCACTTTCAAAAACTTTGTGGTGAGTTTCATTTCTAGGGCTGAAAGTGTTCAAGCCGACTTACCTCGCCGCTTCCTCCTTTGTGCACAAGCGTGTCCGTGAGCTCCGGCGGGGGCTCCTGAACAGGACCGCAACAGGGGCCGCTCCCGCCCGAGCAGGAGGGAGACGGGTCTGTCCCGGTCCCCTCCGCAGGATGGGGCACCCACAGGCCGCGTCTCTCTCAGCCCAGGCCGCGGAGGCCGCTCGTGTGAGGGGGCTGCCGCCGACCCTCGGCAGCCACGGCCCAGCCCGGCGGGCGGAGCGCGGGGTGGGCCCTGGGAGAGCGGGGGCAGCCGGCGGGAGGGCGCGGAGGCGAGTGCGGGCTGCGGGGGGAGAGCTAGGCGGGAGGCAGGGCAGGAGTGCGGCTGGGACTTCCCCCCGGAATGCACCCTTTGGCCGCTGTGCGGGATGCACCAGAGCGGCTTCGCACCGTTTCGAAAGCGCCCAGAGGGGCAGCGAGCGAAGTCCTCAGCCTCGCCCATCCCGCCGGAGTCCCCGGGCGGCTGCGTTGCCCCACCGCTCCCGCACCCCGCCGGGACGGGGCTGCCAGCTCCGCCACGGAGCTCCGGGGCGCGGGGCAGAGCCAGCCCCGCGCTGAGGCGACCCCACTCCGCTCCCTCCTGGAGCGCTCCGACAACTTCACCCCGTTCTTAGTGGGGCGGAAGAAACGTTTCCCCCACCCTCGGCTGCGAAAACGCTTTCCAGTGGGAGCACTGGGAGCTGCAGCTCGGCTGGGGATGAAACCCCAGGCGCGTCCCCGCCTCGTGCCCGCCGTGCCCGTGCCCGTGGCACTGACGGAAGGTGTTTCTTATGTATGAGTGTTGGGCGCAGTGCTCGAAGGCAGCCCCTGAAAGTTGAGCTGGAACTTGCAGTTGAAGGCTTTGACTGCGATCTCTTACCTGTGCAATGCGTGTTTCCAGGAGAAAGCCCTGATTCGGAGGTGACAGCAGCAAATGCTCTGTCCCGCAGGGCCTGTCTGTATTGACTGATTCGTTACCTCAGCAGTGACGATTTGGTTGTATCACTTCGGGATTTGGTTGTATCACTGGTAAGTGTGTGTTCAATCATAACTCTGAACAGGTTCCCACTGGGTAAGCAGAATAACTAATAATTCCACAATATAACTCAGATAAGTTACTTCTCTACTGCTTTGTCCTTTGAATATCCTCAGTATATGCAAATGAAGTGAGTGTTCGTTGTAGACTAAATTGCATTAAAACGTGCTGCTGGCGACACCATCTCATAAAATACCCTGAGAAATGGCCAGGGATTGGTATTGTGTGAAGAGTCAGTGCCACTCCTAGAGGGTAAACCCAGGAGTCTTGTTTACCCTTTCAGAATGCTCATGGCAGAGCAAAACTGATATTATGAAGACAAACCAAGATTACTGTGACATCGTGTACTTGTTTTTGACATCATCTAAGGACAGGTCTCTGCTGCAATATTGTTGATGTTGCCGGTAGATGCTGTGTTTTTTTCCAAGTCCTTCCTTATCACTCTGCTCAGAATGTATTGAAACATTAATAATTTTCCAGTTTAATTACTTGTTAATGTTTTTGTTCTTAATCAGGTAAGACAATAATGGAGAGTCTCTGGGTGGTTGGCTATTCACACTCAAGCACCACACTCCAAACTTCTGAATAATTATTCATTAATGGAAAAGAGTAATTGTTCCCTGTGGAACTATGAGTAAATGCGTACTTGATATAAGTGATCTTTAATCTTTGCAATGATTAAGAATGCTTGAAACCAAACTGATGTGTGTTTGCAGTGTTGAAATAATTTTGTACATTTTCAATGCTGTTATTCGGTAAGCAAATAAAGTGTTGATAGAAAATACACACTAAATATGTATAAGAGTACAGAAGTTTCATGAAGTAACAGAGTAATTTCAGTAGTTAAGTAGGGGTAGGTGTAGAGCACACAACTCTTAAGTGTGTTCATTGTTTGGAATGTGAAGAAATAGAGGTGTTTCCAACTTCATTGTAAAGGCTCCTGCAGGTGTCCAGTATTCCATGGGTTTGTGGACTAGAAATTGGTGATGATATCTTATCCCTTTGTTACCAACAGAATCCTACACATGGCCTTTAAACAGAAATTTTGAGAGTTCTGTGCAGGTGAATTTACTATTTTTTAATGCATGGATACTTGAATATTTATCACTCAAGTCATTTTTCACTGCAGAAACTATTAATTGTTTTCTGTTGCAATATTTATCAGGTATATTCAGCAGATTTTCCCCTGGATGTTTGCAAAAGTCTGGGAAAAATAGTTTTGATTATACAGATGTTTGAATGTTAAAATCCTGTTAAGATGCAGATGATTTCGGTCTTAGGTGACCTAGTCTATACTGGCCTTGGCAAATTTTGCCCTTCACCTTCCTGAAGTTTTATGCTTATTAGAGTAATGCTGCACTTCAGGAATTAGTTATGTTTTTTTTTCTCTTTTAAAGCTCCTCACAATCCATTCAGTTGGAGGATGTGACTGTTTCCTTCTTGCTGCTCTACTTGTGACTCTATCTCATTGCTGTGGCAGCTTGCGTCATCTCAGACCGAGGTAAGAGTTTTCACCTTCTTGAGAATAGTTTTGCTGCAAGCATCCTTTTAGATAAGGTCATATAAAAGAGGCTACCTTTTAGGCATTATTGCAATAGGAATGGCTCTCAAGTTTGTTCAGGAAGCTCCAGCTTCAATCTTTCAGTTCAAATCAGCCCTTGGCTTTTGAAGGCAGCTGCCCAACCAAACCAGGTTTGGTTGGTGTTGCAGGGTGGTTGAAGAGTATAGCCTCACTGCCCTCAGGTGGAATGAAACTGAAAGACGTGATGGCTGTATAAAATTGCAGCTAGGTCTTTTGGTTGCATTATATTGATATTTGTAAAATAGGGAAAAAAGTGGACTCTACAATGTATAATGAAAAGCTAACAAGAGGTTTTGATGATAAGTACCGGGCAATAAAAAATACTCCACTTCCAAATTCTTTGTCTTTCCACTGAATAAAACAATTTATTACATAAATAAAATACAAACAGTGACTGCAGTTTTAGTTCTTCATTTCTCTTTTATCCTAATGATCACTTATATAACAACTTCATCTCCTGGTAACATAAGAGTAGGAATCACAATATTACATTAAATCCACAGCTACACTCTTCAGCTGTTGCTTCTGTGTACATGTTTCTGGAATGAATCTTGGCTTAACAACTGTCACGTAATGTTTTATACCTGAAGTTCCTACCGTGTGCAATTTTAATATACATAACCTGTACAATATAAATATAGTCACTCTGGAGACAACAGTGATACTCTGTATGCAGAATTCAATGCATACAATTCAAAAGATGATGGGGAGCTGAAGTCAAGTGAATTCAGTAACTTTTTTGGTTTTTTTACAGCACTTTCAGAAAAATCTCAGTTGAAGTTAGTATTAATAAAATACAAAAAATATATATCAGCAGAACATCAATTTCTGTGCGCTGGAAGAAAAGGGCAGTTGGGGAAAGCAATCTTCAGTGAAGTTCCTACAGGTTCCTCTGTAGCCACTTCCATTACCACACAAATGCAGCTCGCTCCCGTAACATCCTGACACCAAAACGCTGCCACTCCCTCTGGTATATCCACAGCTCCTGAGTTGTGTCCAGACAGGCCAAAACTGCACCTCCTTTCCAGGCAATTAAACGTGGATCCATATCCTAAATTCAAAGCACAGATTGCACACAATCACTGGTCTCATTTTGCATAGTTGTCCACAGTGGTAGCCTATTTTTCCAACAGTATTCACCAGCTAGAATCTGGTGGGGTAGGGGAGGAGAAAAGTTTTTCAGTATTATCCAGGAAAAGAGTGAGATAAAAATATTTAATTGATATGCAAGATGCTTCGAGAAGTCACTTTTTGTTTAAAGATGCTTTCTAAGCACATTATGAAAATCTTGCCTTCAGTAATGGAGGCTCTGAAATAGACGGAAATGTATTTACAAGTTTTGCCTGATTAATGCCAAATGAAAATTAATCTCAATGCCTGTTTTTCCATTATCTTGATAGTACTAAAAAATACACAATTTCTTGCTGAGGAGACAGGTTACCTTCATGGGCCAGTCAGTACTAACTTCTTTAAGAACAGGGCCTTGAGATGACAAACAGTTCAGTGATCTGTGCCAGTCACACTTTTGCTATGCCTACAACTCCCTGTCTCTAACCAGCCAGTGCCACATTATAGGCTGAAAGCTCCCTTATATCTCAGATATTCAACTACTCTGGGATTTTGAAAGAATTTTTTTCTTTTAATCTTTTAAAGATTTCAACCAATCATAGTTTACTAATTACTTAGCTATCAGTTAACAGTTACCTTAGGCCTTGTGATGACCTCAACATTTTCAACAACTCTTCTGAAAGAAGGTGGCATTTTGTTGAGAATTCGGTGCTGAAGAAACTCCTGAGCTTTATGAAACATAAGGCCTCCTCCCACTACTAAGATGGAGCTGTACATCTTCTTTTTTGTATCATCAGATGCTGGAAAGAATGAATATATAGAAACAAATATGTTTTTTAAGGTTATTATGGCTTGTAATACAATTAATTTACTGCAAGTCAAACCAGACAGAAACTGGTGTTTGCTTTTAAAATTCTTTTTCTATTCCTTGGACACCTAGCTTGAGAAACACCAACAATGATGCAAGCATAAGAAACAGTGTAGCTGCTCTCCAGGTGATAAAACCTAGAGACAGATCTTTCTTTGGTGAAATACAAGAGTTACATAAATGCACCCTCAGGTCTATTTTACAGACTTGCACAAATGTAATTCTTACCACAGCAGTCGATACTATGAAGGATGGCTTTGTCCAGGCCCAAGGCTTTGCCTTCAAACTGAGAAACAGCAGTTTTCCTGGACATGTGTGCAGTTAAAGGTTCCTCTGAATCATTGCCAGGTATCACACAGTCACCTTGGGAAGATCCCAGTTCCACTTCTTGTGGGTAGATCCTCTCTGAAATGTCTGAGGATTGGCCTCTCAATTCTCCCTCAAATGCACCAGGCTTTGACATAGATTTTCTGTCAGCTGTAGCTTTTGCAGACTTAAAAATGAGAAAAAAAAGTTGAAATATGAAAAATGCAAAAAGGTCACAGCAGGTTACAGAACAGTACAACGACTTAACTAAGCACTGTATTTCCCTCCACCTTTTTGCACAGCAAAGTTAAGCACTGCCTTTTTACCTCATCTAGTTTTCATTTAAGGGCTTCTAAGTAAGGGCTTATTTTGAACTCCATCAGATTGATCAATCCCATACTATGAATCCTTCTTAGACTTTAAAAATGCACAGTTCTAATTAAAGAATTGTTTTGGCATCTGTAACTATTTACTTTAAATTTGTTCTTTAATACTTCTGACCAAGGTAACAAACTCTGGTTTCTGAGATGAGCTAAGGAGTCCTCATTTTACTCCCCAATTAAATGATAGCTAATGAAAAATAAAACCACCAATCACACACCTGCTCCTGTTTACTTTGTGTGGCCAGCAGATAATGCTCATCATGAGGATCCTCAGGGTCACCTTGTGACCTGTGTTGCAAAATTGTCATTTTTTGTCCAACAATTCCAAAAGTTGCTGGATAAAACAGAGCCATGGGTGCCTGAAGAGAGATTTGGCATAGTTTTACTACAGTATTCCTTCTTTTGGCATTTACTACAGGTGAAAGAAAAGTCTTGTTCTGTTTTTCTCACAATAAATAGAGGTGGGTTTTTTCCCAGGTAGTTTGTAAAATACTCAAGTGTCTTCTGTTTTTTATAATTTAAAAAAATTCCCAACATACACAAGTTTCTTTACTTATTTAGCATTGTATGATAAATAAGTATTCAAGTGTAGTTTGTTACAAAATTAGAAAATTCAATGGTGAACTGGAAAACTTGCAAAATTAACATTAGTGCTTGAAGGATAAAGCTACTTAGAAAATTTTGTGTATCCACCAGTGCTGCATTAGGCCCACTCATCCATATAGGAATTTATTTTCTCTACAAGCACAATTTAAGAACAATCCATAAATCACATGGGCTTTAGTAGCACTGGACTGATACAAATTGAGGCTCTGAGTCTGAATGCTTAACATACTTGTAATTTAATTTAAAAATCACCTGCAACTTTTCATCCCCTAATCGGAACTGGTACAATAAAGCTGGAGAATCCGGATGCCGAATTTGGAACTCGTGATCTTGTAATCCAGAAATATCCTAAGGCCAGAAACAATGGAAACAAACAAAAAAGTACATTTTATATTTATCAAGCTGCATAATCTATTTAACTACACAAAACAACAAAAGGTAACAAATCTCTCTTCTAACTATGGATTTTATTTACCTGTTCTTGAGTTTTTCAAAGTCTCTTCCATGTCATATGATGTGCCAAATAGCTTTCTACATGCCTAAGCCTGTACAATGAGCATTTTGCAGGAAGAAGAGACTGGCTGGCAGATCTTACAGAACTGAAGCTGAAAACCAGCAAGTAGGGAAATATCAGCTTTTTTCAGCAATAAGAACAAAGAAATTACCTATCTAAGGGCTGATATTCCTTTCAGCTAGAGGAAAGACAAATCAAGTTATAAACGTTTCAAGTCTAAAGCTTCCACTGCTTTTTCTCCTGAGTAAAATATTTACCATCAACTTGGACTCACAAAAAGGCTCTCCAGAGTAACATTCCATAAAGGGAAAAACTTTACTTGGATAAGACTTGATTTGCCCCTTCTCACCTGATCTAGATGACAAAATGTCTCCTTCAGATGCTGAAGCAGCAGGCAATCCAACTTATTAGTTAACTGGCAGTCTCTATATGGGAATCCTGCTCGTTGCATAAGCCAATAAAAACATCTTGACACATCGGATCCTCCATATGCAAGGCACAGCCTAAAGCATGGAGAAGAAAAAGATCTTTTTATGTAGTTGCTGGCTGACTGCAGTGATAGGAAGAGGAATGCTAGAAGATTTTAGACATGCTGGGGTCATGACTTCCAGAGTTTGCAGAAGACAGTATTAGTTCTGATCAGTTCTGCCTGTGTTTGTCTTTTAAAGATAATACTTTAAGGTTCATACTGTAACAGTTGACGCTGTTAAATGCTTCAGAGCAAGAAACCCCCTATATTTATAGGAATTTTGTCTCCTTTAAAAGTCAAGTCTTTGATAAGCATGATTATAATAATTTTGCACACTCTAAGGTACCTGGTGTTGCGATGGGAAACACCATCTTCTACACAGCAAACACTTGTCTTCTGATCTCCCACATCTACAATACATGCACTGCTTAAACCACTTCCAAAGGTAGCACAGACAGACTCCTGGTGTACAATAATTCCTAGCAATATGAGAAAAAATATGTTAAATTTGTGTCAAACTTTACAGTCACATTGCTGACATTTACAGGACATTTTAATGTCTTTTAAAGATCTACAAATAGCCTGACTGCACTGAAAGCCTGTATATTTAATTAAGATGGGGTAGGGGATACTTAAGAGATTTTTTTGTTGGATAAGGCTTCAAAAATCCTGGAAAAAGTTAAGAGCAGGGTCAAATGATCCATTTTCTACAAGATTAAAGGTATTGTCTCCAAATTTTAATTATTTTTTTAATCTGGTAGTGCAGGCTCTTGGCTACCAGATGTACATGAAGTGTTTTCCTAATTTTTTTCTGGTTTTAATCAAATAGTATTACTATTAGCATTTCAGATAAGGTCTTTAAGTAGTTATAAAATAAGGTCCAATTTTATCCTCTGCTTTCCTTTCAATCCACCTTTACAGGGTACATTTGTATCATAACCCATATTTAAACCTAGGAACTACCAGAGATTCCAGTCTGTCCTTCTAGACAATCATGCATTTTAGAAATACTTCAGAAATCAGACTGTTGCTACTTTGACCTCAGTTGAATGAGAAGCCCACAGCTGGGATGCATAACAGCAAACCAAAAAACTTGTTTCAATATTAGCCAACCCTTTTGCCCCTTTAAAAGAGAGTTACATGACTGGCAAAAGATGAGGGTGCTAGTCCCAGCTAACCTGGGACTGATGTGCAAAAATATGCCCTAAAATAATAAAAAAAAGAGAAATCTTTATGCAATTAATCATTAAGTACTTGCTTCATTATGGTTTTTACCTGAGAAGCCCATCTTCATTAGGATCATATTCACCAGCTCTTTCACGTGTTGTTTATTATAGATGTCTGGAATTAGTAAAATGCATCTGTAGTACTGAAGACAAGAACAGTAAACTAAAGCCAGCTCTCAAATAAAGTTTGATACACTACTTACTAAAAAAAAAATCAAAATTTTAGAAAATTTAGTACTTAAAAATAAGGGTGTTCAAAGTAAGTGCCAAGAGTCTACAGGCATGAAAATGTTTACAAGTACATCAAGCACGAGACAAACACCTACTTTGCAAGGATAACTATACAAGTATTAGGCAACCGTTCCCCAGGTGCCTTCTCTACAGTCAACAAAAAAAACCCAAACAAAGACTAAGACTGTGAGATGTCTCATGGGATTTCCAAACATCCTTGTTAGAAGTTCTATCAACAGCTTTTGTCTTAAAGACATGGACAAAATTCCAGATGAAGTCTTGGGAACCCTGCTCACCAGCAGAAAGAAGGTATTTATTAAGAAAAGCACCAGTAAGAGGCTACCAATAACTGCAAGTTGCTTCTCTTTTACAATAACACTTCTCTAAATGGATACAGCCCACACCACATAAATGTGCTGTTCACAGCTCACCTTTAGGTCTTTCAGTGGTATTTCCAGGTATTTTTGTATTGCATGTGACCATATAACTTCTAGGTCTGCCAGCACTGCAGTGAGGGAGCCACCAGGTCCTGCATGGAGATTCAGCTGCCCTCTTCTAATGGGCCAATGGATATTATAACAATCTAATGGATTAACATACAGTGCCTGAAAGTAAGAGATTACATTCTGGGCATTGCTTTTCCCCAGAAAAAAAAATAGTAACAAAATGAGTAACAACTGGGAAGAAAAGTATTTCAGAAGCAGATACACAAAGACACTGAAGATGTCAGACTGATATAACAGCTATACAGAGGATTTATTTGTAACAGGACTTGATTATAAACCATTAAAAGGACAGCAAGTACATTGTATAAATTGAATATTCTTACCCACAGACATCTAGAGAACACAAAGGTTTATTTTTCCATGACCTCATATTAGAAACGAAAATAATTTAAAGACTTTGAAGCCCACAAATATCAAGTTACTCAGCAGCAATTCCATGTAGTGATACTTTTATCAGTTTCTTGCCTTTTCTCTGAATTATGCCATATGGGTAAAGTTCTCACCTACTCCCTGCAAAAACTCTGATTTATAGCAGCAAGGGATTCAAGATACTTGTTAAGCAAATGGGGGAAACCCTCTTGTCTTGCTGAATCATAACAAATACTCAGTTACTCCACAGTAAATGTTTCTCAGTTTTGCTTGATTAGCTTTACATATCTTTCAGTACTTACTAACTTACAGCAGACTGCAACTGCATTAAAACACATGAAGCCTCATTCAGCAGGAAAATCAATCTTACCTCTTCTCCTACCAAAAATTCAGGATGATTTGATGTGTTTGTCCACTTGGCCCCAGAGCTGTGATCCAAAATGGCAGGCCTCATCTGTCTGTTGTATGACCTGGCCTGAAATGTAACCAAACCAAATACTGTTGATAAATATTTTACTGGTAACTTTTAATGGATGGAAGAAAAATGAAACACCCTTTTGAACCCAACCCTTGAGGAAACACTTATAATCCTAAATTTCTCACATTTTCAGAGTAACACAACAGCAATTATCCATATTTGGTCCTAAAAGGGTATCTATTTCTTGTCCTCTGAAGCATAGCATCACACCCAAGGGCTGTATGAATGAACAATTTAATAAGACCTTAAGAATGAATAATTACCTGATCAGGTGACACTGGTATGCGCCTTGCTCCATTCGACATCTTTTTGGACCATATTGCTTGGTCCACCATTTTAAGGCCATTTTGTCTCTGCTCAGTACTTTCAGGTTTCTAAGGAAAACCCCAAATATGCAATGTAAATACTTTCAAACCATGTCTGCATACTGGGAACACTGAAGCTATTAGGAAACAATGAAATCATTACTGGGGTTGATAAACTGTAGAAAGGACAGATGTTTGTACAATACAAAATGGACTTATGCTCATTTTAAAGAAACTATTTTTTATATTAGAGTTCCCAAACACCTATTCAGGTCAACATGAATCTTTTAACTGCTTTTAGTGGCTGCTGGACTTCATCTCTAGTGATATGCTCAGGCCATTTTCTACTTAAGTACAGACATATGAAGTAGGAGCAAAAATTTTTAAATAGATCCCAATTATTTAAAGGTGAGGTTTAATGCTAGAGAGATTAATTTAATTTTTACTGATTCAGACTACGAATAAGATTAATACATATGTTTTTTGACCAGGCTGGACTAAAATTACTTGCTGTGTTATCCACGTCACAAATTAACTAGTAACCAACACATTCACAAAGTCAGACTCTAATCCTAAAGCAGGTATTTCATCAGAAAAAATACTGAGCGTGGTACTAGACCACAGCACAGGGAAATTAACATGTACAAACCCTCAATTTATCAAGTTTTTAGATTTAGTTCATTGCAAACAAATCAAATAGAACGCAAACACAGACTGGTGCAAGCCTACTGACTTCAGTAGGTGGCATCTACAGCCCTTAAAAGGGTGAAAAAAAGTTTGACTGGAGACGTATTGTCCTCTGGAAAAACATGAAGGATGAGAGGGACATGTGCACTGCACAACAAACCAAACCGCCCCAGAGGAGGTGATGGACTCTGGCAATGCGGGGCGGCGCCCGGAGCCGCGCTTACACTGAGGCCGTCCCTGAGGAGCCAGCTGTCCCTGTAGGCCGCCTGGCCCTGCTGCTTGTGCCGCCGAGCGATCACGTGCGGGATGCCCGCGGGCAGCGTGTCCGTGGCCCGCCCGAGCCGCAGGGTGGTCGAGCCGGGGTGGATCACCACGATGAAATTGCTCTGTATTTGCTGAAAACAGCACAACGCGCACGGAGTCAGACCGAGCCCCCACGACGACCCGGAACCCTCCCGGCGCTTCCACATCCACCCCTCCGCAGGCCTTTAAAAGGCCGAGCCCGGGCCAGGCCCGCCCCAGCGGGGAGGGAGCAGTGCCCGAGCAGCCGCCGCTGAGCTCCGGGCCTCACCTCTTGCAGGGACTCGGGCACGGCGGCGGGGACGATGGGCCGCTTCACGCCCCGCTGCTCGCGCTCCCGGTCGCGCTCCTTGTCCTTCCCGTTCTCTGCTTCGCCCTTCTCCGCCTGGGTCATGCTCCGGCCGGGCGGAAGCCGCGTCTGCCGAGCCCGAGCGGTGCCGTGCCGGGCGCGGGGCGGAAGCGGGCGGGCCCTGGCCCGGCACCGCCCCTCGAGCAGGTACCGGGAGCGGGGTCCGAGGGGGCTCGGCGGCTCCTGGGCGCTGCCCGGGATGGCCCTGCTTGTAGAGGCGGCAGCAGCACGGGGAGCCTGCAGAGCAGCCCTGCCGCTGCCGCGGGTCTGGTGGAGCACCAGCCAAACGTTGTGCCTTGGGCTGATGCTGCTGGTGGGGCTGCAGGAGGGGGGATGCGGCCCTTCAACACCTTAAAATACTCCTCTATACAAAGGCTGGTATACGTGGTACAGCTGTAAAAGGCTAACGATGACCAGCCTCCCTGTTTGTGGGCAGCGAATTCCTTTATAAACTCTGCAAATAGGATGTTTGACTGGAGCTGGCGGAGATGTGGTTTTTTAAAGGCTGAAAGTTGCTGTTACACAGCCAAGTCTGCATTCAGTGCAGGTAGGCCGGGGGTGCAGCTGCAGTTCCAGCTGCTCGCTGAGCTCGGGGTGGGGGCAGGAGCCCCAGGTGAGAGCCGCGAACTGCCAGCCCTTTGCACAGCAGAGGGCCCGTGCAATTGTGGCACAGCACGGCAGCAGCCCATGACCCTCAGACTCGGCCATGTTTACACTGAGGGTATAAAAGCCCAGGGGTTCCTTTGTTCGGGGTCCCTTCTCGGAGGCACTAGTTATTTACTTCTTGGACCAAGATTAAATTATTTTAAGGATCTGGACGACTGAGACTCGGCTTTGGGAAACCTGGGGTTTGAGCTGGTAAGGAAACCTAGTCTGACTGTGAATGTGGTGTGTGTAGGGAGTCAAGCAGGGCAAGTTGTGATCTCAGCTTATAGGGTGTGGATGTAACTGCCAGAGAGGTGCCTGGATGGTCAGCCAGACACATTTCCTTAACGAGAAATTACTAAGGAGGCTTAAGTAAAAAATTTGCAGTGGCACTATGTGGAAAATAACTTAATCTGGATTCTTGTCAGCTAATTTTTTCTCAAAGACATGCAGCTTTCTTTAGACAAAAAACACCCAAAACCCAAATGAACACCAAGAACAGTGAGAAACTCCCATCCTGAAAAGGGGAGTATTTGATAAAAATAATTACTATTTGAAACAAAATAACTATTCTGGGATAGCTGTCAGTATTTGAGTTTACTTCTTTTTTCTTTATGTAATAAAAATAAAACTTATTTTTATTGTAAAAAACTCCCAAAACTCTTACAGTAAATTTGTTTATACATTTCAGTAAGTTTATGCTCAGTGGAGAATGAAGCTGTTTCAAGAGGTGTTTCTGTTATAAAACCCATTATGGGCCTTAGTGAAGCAAGGGTTGTAAAACAAAGAAATTTGCTAACTGCATTTTTGAAGTGCTTTTAGAGTATCATGAATACGATGAAAATACAGCAAAGTACAGAGCATTTGTCCCAAGAAAGTGAATACAAAATCTCTTAGGAAGTGCTGCTTTGACTCTTGAGAGCCCATCTGTGTCAACTATAAGTATGTACTTTTCCTCATCTGAATAGCAGAAGGCTTATTGTACTTCAGATTTTTTCAATTTCTAAAAATGATGAGAAAATCAGCCTGTGACAAGCCAAATATAATTTACTTATTACTTTGCAACTACAGTAAAATGTCCAGAAACTATACAAAGACTTTAGACAGTAAACATGTATTTAATGAAACTGTGGTTCAGCTACACTGGATCCTTGAAGGAGTTCCCAGTACAACTTCATTAATCTGCTTCTATCACAGAGCAGTTTCCAGTCAGGCATACACATCCCCATTTGGTCCACCACTAAACTCTTCTTCTTTTCATCTGGCAGATGTGTATGCTTGTGCCTGCCCCTTCAGCAGGCATTTACCTAAAAGACAAAGTAATAACAGTACATTTAAAGAGGTCTTTCTTTGTGAGAAAAATTAAGTTAAAAAAAATTAAATAACATTTTTTAAATTTAGCTAAATGTGACATGCTAAAGACTTGCTAACTTTACTTCTGAGCAGGATACACACTGCTGTGATTATCCAAAAGCCATCTCCAGAGTCTTTTCTGGCCTCAACAAAAAAAAATCACCATACTATCCTGAAGTTTTTCTCCCACTTGAAGAAGCTCATCCTTGTTCTAGTGAACACAAATACAGGTGTATGTGTTTCCTGGTATATGAACTTTTTCCTACAAGGTTTACAGGTATTAACCACCTGCATGGGGATTTTTTTTCCTTGTAACTTTTATTATAGTAACGATGGGAATGACTGATGAAAAGCAAGGACTGTTTATTTAAGTCTTAAAGTAAATGAAACCATACTGTAAATACACTCAGTGTCAGCTGTAACTCCCAGCAGCCAAACTAATTATTAAACAGAATTAAATGATCAGGCAGCTGTAAGAAATTTAAAACCTTTTACTTTTACCTCTGTTTTTAAGCAGTTCTGATTTTTACACTATACTGGAATTCAAGATTGGTATGGCTGTATCATTGTACCTGGGGAAATAAACTCCTTTTTACTGTCTTGTAACAACCTTTTTTCTTTCCTTTCTGTTGAGAAATGTCAACTTTAACCAAAACCCCTTACATGTCATACCAGAAATGCAAAAAAGCGCTTCATTTTCTAACAATCTGATCTTTAAATTAGCAGCCAAAAAAGATGAGAAGCCATAAATAACTTACAAGCCATGCTCAAAAATCTGCCACACTTTGTCTATCAACTTCTGTGCTATTAAAACCCCACCATTCCTAAATCAAAATCCTTTTTAACATCCCTTCCCCTTGCTTTTTTCCCCTTTACTGGAAGTATCTTTAATTCTTTGATAATTGACTAATTTTGATTATTTTCCTGTTTTGGTAACTTTTGCAGCAGAAGGACAAAATACTCCATTCTACCTTAATCCTGAATTAACACTGCTATTTAAAAAAACCCCCAAACCCTTCAAAGCAGGACACAGCTGATTTGGAATTACCTTCCTCATCCACCTCCAGCCATGGGGGGTGGACTGGGGCCTCCACCCCAGTGATTTATTCGGCCCATCCTACGGCGAGGAGGTGCTGGAGGCCTGAAAAGAAAGGAATTTTACTGTCATTAAGCTTTTCAGCTAGAAATACAATAACACTGTCTCTAAATGTCAGTAGTGAGAAAGTCTGAACATCTGAAAAAGTTGAGTTTCACCTGAAAATCTGTACGAAAACCCCAACTTCACTTTCATGAAAATCCTCTCCTGTTTCATCACTGCTGTGTGATGTCAGCAGGCTACAGATCACTGATGCTTTTACACAGTCGTACAAAACACTTAGGCTGTAGTGTTCATAGAAATTACAACCCTACAACAGTGTTTTCCTTTATCTGTAGTTAATGTAGTCCAAGAAATGACTGTACTAATGCAAGTTCAAATGCTGAGTATAAACATGTCTACGAAAAGAAGAATTTTAACAAAGATATCTCTTGTCACCTAGGCAGGCTTCAAAAATATTTTTGGAGTGTTACTATGTACTGCTATTGCAGCTGTCCAAAGCTGTGCACTGTCACCAGCAATAGTGCAGATAACCATTTTAGCCTTCCTGCACAACCCAAATAAATGCAAATCACAACTGTCATCTGCTCAGATTCATGTCACTTTACCAAGATAGGGGAAAAAATTGGTGTGAATATAAAAAAATACCCTCTTCTGTCATGGTATGCTGAATAGGAGGAAGATGTGTAGCCTCTTCTTCTCAAATCTGGTTGAATAATGCTCTGGAAACTGAAAAATTAAAACAAGGGTTGAGTGAATTGATAGCTATAGTTTAGAGAGATATATATAGATAGATACTATATATATAGTTTTTTCATTTTTTGATTCGAAGATAAGAAATGGCCTGAAAAACAGTAAGTAGTGTTCAGGAATGAACATATCTTCTCATGATCACTGTTATTTAAATCTTGACAATTTGTCTTCTACATATGAAACTAAAACCTGAAATAATTCGAAATTACAGTGAAGCCTAAACTATAAAATCTAGTTTTTTTGTTTATATGTAAGAAACGCATAAAGTATAAACTTGTAACTGAAATCACTAAGAACTGTTGAATACATCACATAAACTTTCTGTTTGATAACTGGCTTTGATCTGGGGCCACAAACAAACACAAGTTTACTGCTGTGTCATTAGTTTTACATAGTCAGAATCTATTGTCACAGTAGAAATTCTCCAAAGAGCTTAATTATTTGATCAGCTTTTAAACAAAAGTGTAGATTTTCTTTTTGCAGTATCAAAATAGATGAAGTATAAGAAACCCAAGTGAACCACCAGTAAGTTGGGGTCACTTTTCATGCACTTTTTGTTAAGTACGTTGTGCTTAATAAAGAAAAACATATAGTTATAGTAAAGCATTTATATATATGGAATGCTAGAGAGTAAATGTAACATTTTTATTGCTGTGTTACTGATAGCATTGTGTAAGTTCTACCTATGTCAAATCTAAAATGAAGCTCACCAAAAGAATTAACTTCTACTTACAATAGAACCACAAAATCTGCTATCGACCAGAAGAAATCTGTTATAGATGACAAACTCCAGGGAGCCCGACTCTGGTTATCCAAAACTTGCCCTGTAACATATCCATATATAAAACACACAGTGACGTTCAGTGTGTGACACTGTACAGTACATTACACAAAAACAGATCTGCTAAGCCCAGAGTTTGCAGGTGGGACGGTGAAACTGCAATTCATCGCAGCGAGCTTCTTTTTCTGCTGGTTATTTCTGCCCAAGTACTTGAACTAAAGGGGTCAGCAAGGCCACAGGGGCTCTACGTCCAAGAAGCCTAGAGAAAATACCAGTGCAGCGTCTGATTCCCCGTAAGCGGTTAAAGGGCTGCACTGTGACGCTCCCGGTGTCTGCAGCACGCACTTGGACTCGTCAAAATCCCTAAATGCGCTTTAGAAGCAGACAAGGCTCGGCCACAGGCCGCAGGGCAGAGAGGGGTGACGCGACACTGGCAGCGGGCGGTCCCTGCCGGGCTGTCCCGGCAGCGGCGGCGCTGTGAGGCCGCGCTCTGCGCAGCGCGGACCCGGTGCCCCCGCGGTCGGTGTCCAGCCCCCGGCCCGGCCCGGNGGCGGCGCTTGGCTCCTCGCCCCCTCGCCACCGGGAAAGGCCGTGCAGCCCCGGAGATTGACGAGGTCCCGCTCAGGACCGCCTGTCATCGAGGGGTCCCTGTCAGCGGCCCCGTTACTAACGAGTGTTCCCTCGGCACTCCCGTTAAGGCGGGATCCCACTCTGCACCCGGGGTAACGAGGGGTCTCCGTGAGCAGCCGCTGCTACTAACGAGGCTCCTCTCGGTGCCGCCGTTAACCAGGTGCCCCTGCACCGGGGCCCCTCAGCAGCCGCGGCGGGGCCGGCCTGAGGCGGGCGGTGCTCAGCGGGACGGCTCCTCTCTCCGAGCGCGCGGATCTGCTTCACCCTAAAATGGATTTTAGTGGTTCCCATCCTGTCGGAGCTTCTCTGCCGCATTTAGCAATAGTAACTGGAGCTGGAATAGGCTGTCAGGGTTTCATAAAGACTAAGTGTTCTTAGCGGCCTTCTGGAGTAATGATAGAAATATGGCCAAGAGAAGATTTAACACTTCTCTCCAAAGGGAACTTTTGTTCCTTGTATTTAATGACACGTATGTGGTTACATATATTCACATTGTTAGTGGGAACTTTCAACCCTAAGTCGGGTATTTGTTTTAATTTACTTTATTTTAATTTATTTTATTTTTATAAAACCCTTGCCCTGCAAATCGTGGCTAGCACTCCTTTTCTACGATAATACGTGCTTGTAAAATTGGGGCTAACTATACAGCTTTATTACCAGATTTCATATAATACCTTCTCTCTCAGTTTTTAAGCTAACCTAATAGAGAAGGAACATTTAATTCTGATGTGAAACAGCGGTAAAAAAGTTTATGTAAAAACACTTTAATACTTCCTTTGCAACAGCTGTATTTTTCCTAATGATGATGAGGTAAAGTTCTTTGCTAAGAGGGCATAACAGAAGAGTGTCTTTTGAAGTTGAAATTGTAATACAGTGTCTCTGACAGTGCAGCCTTCCCCCAGTAAAGACATTGTTTGCAACTGACAGCTGTTTATAAATGTTCAGTGTTTAGAAATAAACCTGGGCAAACAACTGAAAGCAATTGGGAAAGACAAGGTGTCTAAAATAAATGTTTATCGTTAATGTAAAAACTAGATAATCTGCAACTCAATAAATACTGCTATATGAAAGCGTTTAGAAAATATTGCTGCACAGTGCAAAATGGGCATAAACACAGGCAGTATGTTAAAATAATCCAGGGACACCACTTATGTACTTTTTGCTTTCCAAATGACGGAAAATCCCCAAACCCAAACAACAAAGATGATGATTAGTGAGTTCTTTATAGTTCTTTATGTGCCATGGTTTTTTTTTTGTTTGTTTGTTTTTTTTTTTTTTTTTTTTTTTTTGCTTTTTGTTTTTTTTTTTTTTTTTTTTTTTTTTGTTTCTCTTTGGGGGGAGGGTTTAAATAAAACGTGAGCTAGTCTTGAGTTTTTAAATAACAGTGATAAATAATGCTTCAGTGCTCTAAGATTATATAAATAAAATGCAAACTTTCTCTTTGAAATGTACTTTAGGTGAATGAAATGAAAGAACTTTTTAAAAATCCTTTTTATATTGAGAGTACTGGTGTGTATGTGTGTATTCCTAACCATTTTATTTTTCCATGAAGGAATGTCCAGGTGCTTAACAGTGGCAAAATAACCAATCATTGTATAAAATGATACGTGAAAATGTCGTGAAAATATCATGAAAATGATACATGAATATAACAGCTCCCGAGACGATCTAACCAGCCCAGAGGTTAGGCCTCGGACCCCTGAGGGCTGCACTAGGCAAAGCTGTTAATCCGTGGGCTCTCTCGACTGAGCTAGGCTGCAAGGCACTAAGGATCCTTGCCGCGGACACACGAACGATGCCGAGACGAAGAAAGGAGGAGTCCAGACCAGGGGTGAAGGAACAGAAGAGGTTTATTATAGGGAAACTGCCCAGGACTGGACTGCAGACCCCTGTGTGCACCGCCTTATAAGGAGAGGCGGAGACAAGGGGTGTGGCCAGCCGCTAACCAATGGGGGTAGAGCATGGGAGGGGTTGGAGCCCTGCCTGTCACGGCAGGATCCAATAGGGAAGAGTCCGGGGAGTGGTTTGGGGTGCCCGGCCAATCACTCGACGCCCTGCCTGGAACATTCCAGAAAGCAGGGAGCGCCTCAGGAGTAATTGACAGGGCTTGGGGTAGGGTTAACAATGAGTGACAGGGCGGGAAAGTGAGGTAAGGACCAACTGGGGTAAATACAGGGGAGTTGGGACAAACCATTGGGGAGAACCGAACATGAATATATGAACGAACCATAAATAGAGCATTAACACATAAATGAACCACAACACATGAAAATTGTGGTGTGTGAAAACAACGCTCACAAGCTGAGAGCAAAATGATTCTGTTTATTGCAGAGTTAAGACAGTGTTAAGACTTAAACGCTTGGTGTGTGTGTAACGTTATGATCCTTGGTTGGAGACAGACACACGACAGGACTCATGAAGATCATGTGACCAAACAGCCCAGATTTATCATGGCCGCCCCCTTTTATAGGGGGTTCAGCATTCCCATGCCTGAACACCTGATTGGTCGGGGTCTGAGCACCGCCCAACTCCCTGGCCAATGAGAGGTCTGCATTCAGGATAGAATGGGATTGGCTGGGGTCCCTGTTTGCGTTCAAGTCCAACCTATCATTGCTCACCCAGGGTCTTGTTCGCTTCTTTTCCATATCACACTGGGTTAGCCCAATGGGGTTTCTGTTATGGCCAGATTTATCTGTCTAGCTTCAGACCAGCTGTGCTGTGACAAGTGCGATCTTTCTTCAGTCCTTTGCACGCAACCCAGTTGCAGGCCTGTAATAAATCTGTCAGCCTGACAGTTTGTTAGTTTTCTCAAGGTTTGCAGGCTTTGAAGAAACAGGACACCTTTCCTGTTCTTAGACATATAAGTATAATCTAAGTTCTTCCATACTTTCCAGGAATTTTCTGCAGTGTCAGGATTTGCTGTGTTCTAACAAGTGCTTATAGCTGTTTTTAAAGCACAAACATATACATGATTTATTAATTTATTTCCACATTTAACTTTTAGATGTGAAAATGTGACACTTATAAGGCAGGGTTAAAAGTCAATGGCAGCATTGCACTACCAACCTGATTATCTCTTGGCCCGTCCTTGGGTCAGGAATTGAGTAGAGGGGAGGAATGGGAAGAGCTCTCCTTGTGCAGCTGCACCTTGTGGTGGAGTTGGGTCAGCAGGTGTGGCATAAGCTGTGCTGCAGCCTCGTTCCTGGGAATGCCGTGGCCCTGGTGTCCCACTCAGCCCTACCTTGGCTTCCACCTTTGGGGCTGGCAAGCTCAGAGGATCAAGGGGCTGTGCACCTGTGCTTAATGAACAGTAGCAGAGGCATTTGAGAGTCAGCAGCAGAAATGCAAACCAGCTGGGTATCCTTGTGAAGGTGGGTGCTGTGAGCAGAACTGTGTCAGAGCTACAAGTTACCAGCAGTGCTGTTTGGAAGCTGGGGAGCTGTGATTATTTGACACTAGACCAAGGAAATTTTTGTGCGGTGCCATGAAGAGTAGCATGGGCCATACAGTAGGATAAGCAATTGGAAAAGACCGATTTTTTTTACATTTAGTTTTTTTTAATGTCCTCTGAACTCTCGATGGGATACCTTCTGCTTTAAGATTATTTGGGGTTTTTTTGTGCTCTGTTCCAGGTGTAGATTTGTATATTTTGTTTCCTTGTAACTGTAGTTCATACCAATACCTAAGTATTCATGTCTGAGCAACATATTACTGTGCTTTAGCAAAGTTTTCTATTTTTTGAAGAAAAGTAACAAAACTGTGGGGCAACTATTTTGATAACATTTTCTATACTGAGGGATGATCTTTTACTTGTGGTGAAAGAGAACCTGAAAATGATGTGCATAGACAAGTGGAGATACATCATGAACAGTGCTTGTACTCTAAAATTTATTCTATGTGCAACTGTAGACTTTTTAAGAGAAAATAATTCTGAATTGGCAGCTAAATGAGGGAAACTTGGTCCTGGCCTGAAGAGGAGTTGCAATATACTGATCACATTTAATAGCAGAAATAGAAAAGGAACTTTTTTTTGTTGTTGTTGCTGGTCTATAGTTATTTCACATAGCAATTATCATGTTGCACCAGCACACAATTAAAATGGAAGTATTCAAAACTTAATTTCAGCTTGAATTATTCATAAAAGAGCTGATTGTTATGTAGTATTTGTTTTATGCACACAAAATTAATACTGTATGTCTTAGGATGAGAAGGTCTTCTAAATTGTACGTTACAAATGTTTATTGCAACATAAACGTAACACTCAGCAGTTATTTCACAGGGTTCTATTTTTTAACTGCTTTTATAAGAAAAATTTAAATAACTTGCTATTTGTGGAACAGCTGATACTTCTTGGACTAAATAGTGTTGATTTAATAGCAGAATTTTAAATACAATTTACTTGTTCAAGTAGCTTCAACTTTTGAATAATTGATTGAAGACCTAATTTTTTTATTCTTTGGTGCTTCAGATAGAGATATCTTTAACTGAGAGCCCACAATACACTAATATATCTTGTGCAGATTTCAACTGGAAGATACATTTTGCAAAATCAGCAACGCTGATCCTGGCATAAAATCAGGTCAAGTGCATAAGCACTTAATGCTGTGAACATTTTTTCCCCTGGCTGGGACAGAGATGTTTTACTAGCAGAATTTGTCTCCAAGTTGTTTGTTTATACAATATCTTGAGATCTGAATAACAAACATGAAGAAGCTTTAGTTGAAAATTATTACAGTTAAGAGTTTGAAAGCTTATACATGCTGGAGGAATGCCAAAGGACTATCTTGTGCTTTTATATTTCTTTAGGTAACAGCATATCTTTATATGCAGAAAGCCATAACTGTCTGTGTATGTTACATATTCTTGTTAACAACAAAGACTTTACTCTTCACTAGAATGAAATTCATGGTCATACAATTTAAAGTTGTATGAGAGTTTAGAAGGAAACTGCCCCACTCTAGGCAGAGTGAGTAGTGCTACATGTAATGTTCGAGCAGAGAAGGAGCAAGTTCAGTACCTGGTGAAAGTACCTGAGCTGAGTGAGGAAACCCCCGGGTTTGGGAATGGGGATACTTGGAATGTCAATCAGGTGGCAGCACGTGTGTGAAAGATCACAGCCTGCCTTGTTTAACTGCACTGCAAACCTTCTGTGCCTTCGGCAGAGCACTGTTGGTTCCTCCGTGATAGAAAAATCCTTACCCCACTGCCACTGGACACTTTGTAGTGCATAAATGGCAACTTCTTCCCAGGGTGAGGACTGGTGTTGGCTACACAGATTTAGGAATTTGTTAGAAGTTTCATATAGGCAGAGTTTTGGATAATGTAGGAGAAATGCTTGTATGTTTACATATCATTATTTTATTGATGAGAATGATTGGGGCTTGTTGGCTTTTTTTCTTCCTTTTTTTTTTCTCCACCCCTGCATACTTCCACCAGCCAGTGGAATAGCAGACTTCCTATTTTGTTAGTGGAAAATTGGCGCTTTTTTTTTTTTTTTTTAAAATAAATGAAGAAAAGGTCAACATAAATGAATGTAATAACAACCTTTTGAAATATAGCAGGGAGGAAAAATAATGATCATGACGTGGGTCAACTGAAAATAAAAATCAAGTCCTCAAATCTATGTGGTAAGTTAATGGCAAAGCCTGAAATAGAACTGCCCTGCTTACTCTCCTACTTATGTAATTTCTGTGGATATACTTGCATCTGTAGAGGAAGCAAAAGCAGTCTCAGACTCCGTCAGTGTTTTTGTTGAAGGCAAATATCCTTTGCCTTGTTATGCTTTCTGCTAATGCTTGAGAATCTGATTTGTTGTGTACCTGATGAGTCAGGGTTGTGAGTGTGTGCACACACACAGTGCCTACTTTGGCATGTTTTCCTTCTTTGTTTTCTGAATTCTTTAAAAATATTTGATTTTCTGTCTAATGAAAAGTAAAATTTAATACAATGGAATTTGAAGAACAAATGTTCACATTATGGATTATCTTTTTTCACTACTGCTCCTCTATTTTAAAATCCTCTTTGTAAAGGTAGATTGTGAGCACACCTACAGTTTTCACATAGTTATTGCCACCTAGATATTACTTTAGTTACAGCAATTATGTCATTATGCTGTTGTGGTATCTTTAGAAATTAAAAGGAATGATTAACCAGGGAAATTGATTTGTTAAGAGAGATGTGAATGTTGCCTTTTTTGCCAGACTCTTTAGCCCACAGACAGAGTGGTACATCAGCTGCAGGTGACCATGTGGTTCAGCTGATGTCACAGTCTTCTACTGTGATTTTGGTCTTAGCTGCATACAAAAATTTGCTTTGTTTAGCATGGTACTAAAAAATCAGGAAGAGATGCTCTAAAGACTGGGAAAAGATAAACATTTAAAGGCGAAAATGGCATCTCAGAATGCTGAAGAGCGGTTTAAATGCCAGACATTATATCTAAGCAAACTCGGCCTCCTTCAAAAGGTTTTACATTGAATGTGTCCTCTGGAGCCTGCTACAGCATGTAGTGGGTCTCTGTTATCTGTAAAAGCTGTCTTAATTGTTTGGCATATATTAGACTGTCTGTTTTTGGTGATAGCTTGGTTGTGAATACACTCAAAAGACGGAAAAAAGCTTTAGCTCACTGATGCTGTGGAGCTGCTTGTAGATAGCTGGAACATTCTTATCAGCCACCTGGTGGGAGAGGTATGGGCTATTTGAGGAAATTCCCACATTAAAAGTGGGAAAGGGAGCTGGGAAGACTTGCATTCCAACAAGGTGCTACTGTTTGTCATTTATCTTTATTTTTGTGTCTGAGGCAACTACAACACAAAATAGATACTGGAATCCTCTGGCCGCAATGATGTGATATCCTTAAAAATATGGGCAGCTGGGATATCCTAGTGCTGTTTCCTGCTGGATGTGCATGGGTTGAATTTACACTGATGACTGAGTAGAATTGTTTCTCCTTGATTCATATTTGCTTTGCTGTGTGTTTGGAACTTTGAGTTTGCATTTGGAACCTTTTAATGGGCACTTGAACATGCCATTGCTGTGCCAGGAGTGGATTCCCCCTGATGAAGCAAGGCTGAGATTGCACAGCAGCTGGAGCTCTCCTGCAGCGTGGGCAGGGAGTGATCAGCTCTGTTCGTGTGCTGTGCACACTGAGGACTGGCAGCTGGCAAAGATGCCGTGTGGATAAGCAGTTCTGGAATCAACAGATTTCAGCAAATGAAACCCTGTTTCTTCCTCTCTGCAGCAGTAATGGCCAGCAATTTCCTCATGGCCAGCAGTTTCCTTGTCAGTGGAAACTGTATAAAACTGTATATGACAAGATTAGCATAAATTTTGAGAATTTCACTTACTGCATTGGAAAGGGAATGCAAATAAGGTGACAAATTGAACAAGGCTCTAGCTGTTGCTAGAGGCATCTCTGATATTCCATATACCCTTTTGGCTGTTAAACTTTCTTCAACTGCTTCAGACTCAACAGCCAAGATAAAAATAGCACCTATGGTACTTGGCAGAAGTAGGTGGATGAAGCCAATTCCATGATCTATTTGGTGAATAAAATGCTGATGTGAAAACTGGACCATTGTTCTAAAGAGCTTTTATGGTTCTGTTGTTGTATTAATATCAATTTTTTGTCTTCTGAAAATTTATTACTTTAACATAATATGTTTGTGCAATCAAAACACCTTTGAATGGGTGCAAGCTGTATAGGTATTTTAAAAGCATGTGGTTGTTGACTCACATTGGAAAAGTTCATGCAGGACTATATCCTGTGTGAGATCCCAGGCTGGAGGTGGGGAACGACTCTCTGACCAGTGGCTGAAACAACCTCAGATGAACTAACCATCACCCCCATTCCCTCTCTCCCTGTGCTGCTGAGGAGAGGGGACAGAGCCTGAGAAGGAGAGAGGAGTAGGAGGAAGGTAGTTTTAAGATTTATTTTTTTCATTATCCTACTCTGATTTTGTAAGTAATAAATTCAGTTAATATTTCCAATTCGAGTCTGTTTTGCCTGTAATGGTATTTGGTGAGTAATCTCTCTCCTGGACCTTAACCCATGAACCTTTCATTATATTTTCTCTCCTCTGTCCATTTGTGAAGGGGAGTGGTAAAGTGGTTTTGGTGGGTCTGTGAAGCCTTTTCTGGGGTCCCCAGGGTCAGCCTGACCCTGGTAGCCACAGATATTCCTGGATAAAGCGGCACCTCAAGGCACCACTTACCCTAGGTATCCTGGACTGCGTCCCAAGGCTTCTCAGCTGGCTAGGCAAGCTTGTGATATCAGCTCTTAGAATTGCAGCTCTCAGTGATATTCAGCTCAAGCTTGCCCGCCGCCAAGCAGACCAGGGAGAGAGGAGAAGCGCTGTGTAGAGTTCCACTTGAGGTTTTATTGCAGGCTCTGTGAAGGTTTCCAGGGATGGCTTTCTTCTGCCTTCTGGGCAGAAGTGAGGGGTTTTTATAGGGAGTGAGGGTTTTTATAGGGAGTGAGGGTTTTGGAAATTGTCCAATAGTAAGGTCAGGGTAAAAGTAGCCAATAGTCTTACAAAGAGATAAGAGAGGGTCCGAGAGCAGGAGGTGGTTTCAACTAGGTCCGACTACCATGACTAAGCATTCTTTATCTCAGGCAGCTGACCTCCAAAGTGGCCTTACAGGCTTCTCGGCTGCAACAGGTCTGGTGTCCAATCCATGACACAGAGTTAATTGGAGAAGTGTTATGTAATGTCTGGTTGTGGACCACATCCCTCCTCCCAGGTTTAGCTTTTATACAGAAATCACATTTGCTTCTGTCATTATCACATGATACAGGACCCAAAATATTCTGATTTTAAAATACAAATGACATTCTTTACTATCCTATTTACTTAATTTTCCTTTTTTTTTCTCATTTAATGCAATCCACTGCATTATACCTCATAATCTAGACCATAATGTACATGGGTTCTATGCTGTCAGAGGCAGAACTAGCCCCCAGTAAGAAATCAAATATAAACTTGAGTATTTTTGTTCATTTTCATCAGACTGGATGACAAAACCATGGTTTCAGTTCTTTACAGTCATATTGTCATGACTTTAAGTATTCTGCCTTTTATGTCTGACTTAAATGGGTTTTAAATTCATAAGGAACAAATTCAGAAGAATTTCCAGTAACTTCTTTACGTTGAAAATTAATTGCAATTGAATTATCATGTGTTTCGTGCTTAAGGAAGCAGAAAAGCCTACCTGTAAAGAATTCTGAAGTGCTAATTTTACTCACCAATAACTATGGTGAAAATTGAAGTTCTCCAGCAATCCAGTCAGCGTGAAGCCAAGCTTCAGTAGTAGAGAAAAAGAATGCAAGCCAGACTAAGTAATGACATGATAAAGTTTCTTGTTGAGTTCTTCCATAAAGTAATATGTTGAATTCTAATTACTGCATCAAAATTTAAGACATTATAGTAGTATTCAAGAAGATTGTAAAAGTTGATTTCATTTAGAAGCAAAGGCAGTAATAGATAGGTGGTATCTAAAAAAATAAATAATGAGAGAGTTGAAATATATAAACATGTAAATGGATTAAGCAGCAGAAAGCTTTTCATTTTCTTTGGTAACAGAAACATTTGACAACAGTGAAAATTAGTGGATGGTAACAGGTCTCTTAACAGAAAAGCACTTCCATGTGGTTGTTCTTCCCACAAAACCCCCCACCAAAACCTGCACAGTCAGATTGTTTTTCTTGAAAAAGACTTTGGAATCAAATGTTGTAGATTTTATGCTTTCGTAGAAGGATTCTGACATTCGGCTGCTGTCAAAACTAAATTTCTTTTTGGAAGAAGTAGAGGTGAGTTTAAGGAGAGACACTTTTTCCTTAGGCATTGGATTCCTTCAGTCTTCTTGCCCTTGGACAAAAAAAAAAAATCATCTGTGATAATCAAAAGGAGTTGGATATTTTTGACTAAGAATAGTGTTTAAATTTGTGCTTTAAAACCAGTCAGGAATATAAGCAATCACCTCTGAGTCTCCAAGCAGTAGGAATTAAGCTGAGATATTTGACTAAGTAGCTTATTCTCATATTTATCTCAACTGGTATCTCCTGAGCTTTTCTTTGAAGTGTTTGACAGCAGGTACTGGAAAGAGCTAGAGCAAAGCATTTGATGCCTGGAACTCTGTTCAGAGACTTTCCAGTCATCCTTTCTGCCTCCTGCTTACTGTCCTGCTGTGGATCTGCAGCCTTTCTGTGGATATTAGAAGCAGTCATTGGGCTGCAAGATTTGCTTCTCTCTGTTTTCCAGCTTCATGTCTCCCATCATTAACAGAGGTTTTTGCAGTCTGTCTTGGCAGTGTTTGTCTAAGTCATTTCTAAGGCAAGATAATCCTGTCCTGCACTGTCCCACTGTGTGACATTGTCTTGCAGACATCTGAGGATAACCAGTTCATTGTGAGGATGAAGTCAGGCACCAGCATGAAAACACAAGGATTTCAACAAGCAGGTCTCATGGCTGGTTTCCTTATGAAGGATAGACCCCAATCCAACTTCCTGCAGCCCAGTTGCTTTGGCAGCATTTATCTCGTGAAGCTCTCTAAGTAATGTTGGATGTCACTCGTGTAATGCTCTGGGGGATGTGACTCATGGAGAAGGTGCTTCTGAGCATTTCCCACCCACACCGTGACCCTGTGGGCCGGGATTTGCTGCTGACCCAGCACAGCACACGCGTTCCCGACAGGGAGCAGGGGGCAGGGGCTCAGTGTCCAGCATCTCAGGTGGCTGCCAGAGGAAAGGACAAGGGTGCTGAGCTTGAGGCAACTGTTTTTGTTTGTCGTGCAGAAAATCAGCAGGTGTGTGGCAGCAAGGTAAGCAGGAGACTTCAGACATCATCAGTTGATGATGAAGTCCTGTGTTTAATTGGCTATTTTCTTCTCTTGAAGACCTATCCTGCACCCTTTAAACCTTTCATAATTTTAAGTCATTGAAGAGAGAGAAAGGGTAAAGATTGTTTCTCTGGGCTGATACTTTCACCCTGTAACATAATCCTTTACGTTACAAGGCTTTCTTCCGGGTTGTTAGCCAGGTACACGAATCACTGTAGCCTTAATCAAAGAAATGACAACTAAAATGGTGTGAGAGAAGCGTCCAAAAAATTGAACTCACAGTAGACTACAATGCTTTATTAGGCTAATAGGCTTTAGAAAGTGCTTGTTTCCAGATTCCCCTCTTGGAGATGTTCAAAACATGCTCCTGAGAGCAAGCTGGGAAAAAAAAAATCAATAGAGAGCAGTTTTGGCTATCACTTGCTTTTCTGCTGCAATGTGACTGATCCCATCAGAGTTCACTTGTTTAATGCTGAGCGGCAGAATGCAGGTTCTGGAACCACGGGCTGTATTTTGTCAGGTTGCTTTCTTTTGTCAATTACAGCTGTTTTGAAGACATAGAAATTTCACTAATAGCCTAAAGTTCCTTCTGTTACTTTGGGTTAGTAGCTTTCCATGCATGGAAAACTGACACTGTTGCCTTCAAATTTAAGCTGTGTTTCATTGCTTGACAGAATCATATGTTTATTTTGAGATTTTTTTTTTTCCCTCCCATGGCTTATTTTCTAAATCTTTTTCAGGTGACACCTGATTATGCTAATATTTCTTTTTAAATAAGAATTTAATAATAGCTTATGTAATCTATGCTTTTGCATGGAAGTGGCATAATTGGACAGTAAGTTACCTAATTTTCATAGAAGTCACAAATTATTGATAAACTACTGGAAGAAAATACATGTCCTTTGGGAAAACAAATGTAGAGATTGTTTCTGAGTGTTTTCTTACCAACAATACAAAATGTGGGAGCCTCTCCCAATTGGTAAATTGCTTATATGGTTCTGTATCTTCCTTGAACCTTTGCTTCAGCAGTTTCTGGTCCATTTACAAATGCTGCAGTGATAACATATCCAGTGGGTGAATATATCCAGCGTTTGGGTACCCAGAAAGTGATGTGTCTGCAAAGTGATTAAGTAGAGTAATTTATATTAAACTTATATAAAAGAAAAACTGGAAGACAGCTTCTTCCTTTTAGTGTCTGAAGCCATTATTTGAATCACTTAATGTTAATATCTCAGTCTTTTTCTAGTAATTTTTGATGGACTTGAGGCAACTCTTAACATTTTTACAGACAGAGGCAGGGACAGTGTGCAGGCTTGATGTGAGTGCATTTCAAGATCTGAGTTTTTGATCACAGCATTCTTCACTCCCTTTCCATTAACTTTCTGATTAGGTTTATATTACAATTTTCATTATTGTTATCATTGAAATGCCTATAGTCAGCTCAAGCTATGTATAAAGACAGAATATTTAACTACACTGCATATTTCATTTTAAGCATGAAACTGAATAAACTTGATACTTCTGGCAAAACCAGTTCCCTTAATAAGAATAATCAATTACATTTTCCTTTCTGCCACATGGCCAGACATGCAGAGTGATTCTTTCCACCTGGCTTCCTCATGTCATTTGAAAAGCCAGAATTAAAAGGGACAGAACAGGGATTGCAGCCCTCTCCATGTCATTACATAAACTTTCCCTCTGTGCAGATGGTACACTGAAAACAAACTGCTTCAGAATAAACTCAACAGATCTTAACTGTGAGAACAAAAGAAGTTTAATTCTATATTGTGATTTTTGTCTTAGAGAATTAGTATTAATGCTATTGTGGGGACCCATAATCACCTCAGTAAATCAATGTAAAATGCACCTATGTCTTTCTCTAAGTTTTGTGTTGTTTTTCTCCTCCCTCTTGCTGCCCTCCCTGAGCCTGCCATCCCCTGGCTGTGAAGTGTAGATCTCCTTTTTGCAATATGTGATCTGTAGTGAGAAAACCCCTGAAAATTATGCACTTACCCTCATCTCAACAATTATTTTCTTCAGCATTTTATGGCATCAGGACAGCCAGTGGTAAGTTCAAAATAGTTGGGATAAGCAGAAATTAGAGGAAGTATATAAATAAGCAATTTAATATAGAAACAAGGGAGGAAAGCGTTTTCTGTGCAAGTAGGTTTTTATGTATGAGCTGCAGCTCCTTGTCTTCTTGCTGAGAAAACAGATCATGTTCAGAGGTCTGAAGACCCTCCCTAGGAAGGAAATGTCTTTGTGGTTCTTTCTGTAACACTGTGTTGTGCCTTCTACCAGCCAGAACAAGGTAGAAGTGTCTCTCTCTAGGCTCAAGAGGTTACTGTATGTGTTGTATACAGAGTTTTCACAGCCAGTATTCTGAAGCCAGTTTAATTTTACTGATTCATAAATCTTCATGCTTCTTAAGCTTGGACAGTCCTTTATCAGAATTTATTGTATTTGAAATTATCAGGGTCTTTGAGGTCTTAGGCCTGCTGTGACTTTGCAAAATTACTACAGATTGTTGCTAATTTTTTGCAGGAGCTTTCCTATTCTTTGTGTGTTGATACACTGTTCTCATCTCTCATATAACTAGTTTAGCATTTTGTTGTAAAATGTTATTGTAAATCACTTTTATGTTTTAAAATGTCTTATGTCTTTGCAAGGTGGTGGAATGACTTAGCAGAAAATATTGCAGTTGCTGACAGCAGATTCTTTCCCTTAAGAGACAATGCTTGCAAAAAAAAAAAAAAAAAGAAAGTG
>VYXD01014668.1:347451-369351 GCA_013397195.1 Hylia prasina
AAAAAAAAAAGATAGTGTAAGCAGAAAAAAATCTGGAAGTCTCATTGTTCACTTTGGTTCCATGACCTTGGATGTATTTAGAAGACATCTTAGCTTTGTTGCTCAAGCAATGTGTAGATAGTTCTATACACAAACTTGACTTATTTTATGAACGAGGAAAAATTATCTAATCTAAGAACTTGAAAGGTAACTAAATTGATTTTCTTTTCCTAAGAAATTTTTATTAAAAATTGACCTCTCTGAGATCTGAACAAATACAGACTCTTATTTTTTTATGTTAGTTCCATCTACTAAGGAAAAAAATTAGTCTTTTTTTTTTCCCCAAAAACCTTTATCTAATTAAAAAGGTATGAGTATTGCCTTTATTCAACAGGATTGTTTGATTAATTATATTATCTATTTCACTAGTAAGTGTAGTCCTTAGACATTTTTGAATGAAAATAGGACTTTTTAATCTGACTGTATTCATTGTGTCATGGGAAATCCTATTCCAGTTATTTCTTTTTCTCTTTTGTTGATGATCCTCTTTTAAATATCTGATGTCCGTGATTGTAGTTGAGTTGTGTGAATTCTGATTTTTGTAACACACATCCTGTTTTACAAATCTTTATTTTATTATTGTTAACCAATCAGATCAGTGATGTGTTTTGTAGCATCCTGACTTAGTGCATGTCTTGCCATGTTTGACCTTTCTATTGATTACACAGAAGTGAAGAAGACTGTGACAGTGCTGTATATTTATTTATTTATTCTTTAGTCTACTCATTTTTTGTTTCTGGATGTCTGGAGGAATGGTAGGAACTCTCATGCATTGCTAGCCAGTTGTCAGGGAGGAATGTCTGAGGGTCAACGAACTAATCGATGTATTTAGACTGAGACTGCAGGAAAGAAAGCCCCCCCAGCCCAGCCCAGACTGTTCAGGTGGCTGTGGGCAGCATGAGACTGCAGTGGCACTCGGACTCCAGGAGCACAGTGCAGCTGCTCTTCATCTCCTTGAAACTTCACGTGAAAAAAGGCTCTGTCAACTTCTCAGACTCCTGACCATGGCAGACCTGAGATTACTTTGGGGGGAATGGCTGTTGGTGCTTTCTGACAAATCCAGTTCCTTCCTAGTGCATTATTTTAGGAAAGGGAAGTGTACACATACTTAAAACTGAGTGCCAATCATCTTAGGGCAGTAGCACCAGATGACATTCTCTCTCCTCTCCTCACCATTTTATCCTCAAACTGGTAATAATCTTTGACAAGCGTTGCTGTGATTAAGCAAAGAGACAGATTGCCTTGTTAAAGGTACTTCACAGAGTAGGAAAAAAAACAACTTTGAAGACTGCTTAGATTAATAATTCATAGTTAGTTGATGTAGCAGGACAAACAAAGTACACTCAAAGTTCCAGTTACCTGGAGATCATGAATGTCACTGCATCCTTAACATAATGGACAAGATGCTGCTTCAGGACTTCCAGGGACAATGTATTCATTGTTCTCCATTTTGTCCAATGTGGCAATTAATGTGATTAAGGTTGCTCTAAATCTGTTTTAAATACTATTGCACTGGGTCGTTAACTTTAACACTGTCATCATGTTCTCCCTAGTGCATTTGCCTTGTTTAAGGGAGGTATTAATGCTTAGCATTCACTTGAATCAAGAATATATTAATGTTTCTCTAGTTCTCAAGATATTACTCAGTGTTCGCGTATTAGGAATTACATTGGACTAGCAGGGGAAAAAAATTCATCCCTATATTCCTTAGCCACCTGAAACTCCCACTGGCATAGTAGCAAGTGTCTTTATACCCATAGTTTTCAAACCTATTGGTGTTTAGCCAGTTAGTGTTATTTTTATCTTTAATCTTCAAGACTGCCTAGAATAAAAGAAAACTGGAGCTGTTCATAGGTCCTATAAAGGATGTGATGTTAAGAAGAATTACCAGGTAATTCTCAAGCAGTTCCTTTTAGTCAAAAGATCCATCAAGCCATGCTGGATTTTCTAGGAAGCACTATTGGGATTGGCTGGACACTGCTTCAAGGACTGCCTGAAGATGTGGGCAGTAGGTCTAGACACCAGTGAAGTGGCTTTTAGAAAGAACTTAAATAGAGGCACAAACTGCATATAAAACTGGTCAGGTTTGGAAAATTGACTTACGTTTAAAAGAGTCCCAGTGATCAGGGTGAAGTGAAATGCAAACTGCAGAGACTTGAGGAAAGGTTCTGGTGTCAGTTACGCAGCCATGAACCCACAGAAACACTTATTCAGGCAGCAGTTGGTGCAGGTGGCTTCTAGTCTTTGTCTGAAATTCCTCATACACTTGAAACAATGAAGTGATTTAATATCACATACAACAGTATCTCTGTACTAGAAGCTTAATGTAACAAAAGAAGAAAAAAGAATGCGTTGATTTTTTTATTAAAGGTATCAGTCTGTCACTGCTCTCATTGTTCACATGTGGGAGCAAGGGCAAGAAAAATGTCTCAAATAAATTCTTATTATATATTTTGCATTTATTTGACTTTAGGAGAATGAGTCCTTGGCCTTGAGCTTGAAGTGAAGAGGAAATGAGGTCTATGAAAAAATTCCTGGAGAAGCACTGAATAAGCACATGTATCTGCTAGTGATTTTCAGACATGCTCTTCAAATGTTCTTACCTGGGAGAGTTTTAAAAATAGTCAGATGTTAAATTGCCAACATGTTGGGTTCACCAACCTGTGAAGGTGATATGTAAAAGTCTGTTAGAAGCTCAGGGGGGAAACTGATCTGTGAACTCAGTTCCAGTAAAATTAGAACATTCACAACTTAGGGTGCACAGTTCCATGTGCAGAGAAGCATGTAATTGTCCAAGGGCTTGTATACCTAGGAACAATCACTGAATTAAGGTAACTTTACTGAATGAAGTTAAGACCTCCATAAATGAGATTTGTACCACATTAAATTCAAGTGGGGCTCCTATCAAAGTGTGAATGTGAAAACATTTATGTTTACTTTTGTGATTACTTTTTAAAGATGTATAACCTTCTCTGAAGTACATAAAGCATTCAGAGATCTCTCTGGAACAGGCAATGCTGTATTTTTGTGAACCAATCTATATGAACAGCTACATGTCTGTAATTACGCTTGCTTTTAACATCTTCCTTGATTATTTTTTTCTTCTGAGTTCTTTTAGTTTTCAAAACAACTCTCTGTGCTTTGCAGTTTGTCCTGAAAGATCAGAATTAAATGTATAGAAATCTGTTCCTATAGAGCTGGTGAAGAATGTAGTGGATTCCATCTCCCTCCTGTACAGCAGGAGCTGCGTTGTGTTAACTTTTTTCATAACTGCATCATTTCCTAAAAACAATTTTGGACAACTGGTTGTGGCTGTGGATAGAAGTTAACTTCTTCATTTTCAGCCCTGCTACATGCCATAAACTGAATTACCTCTAATAGCCCTTTTATTCCAAAATAGTCATTTTTTTGTCTTGGCAGCCTTTGAAAGCATATGTCTGCAGCACTTTGTATCTTGAAATAAACTGAAGGAACTTTCACACTACTGTAGAATCATCTGACTTGATAAGTACCAAGGAAGATGGAGTTTTTCTTGTGCACTAGCCAGATGGATCCCACGGATTCCATACTGCTGGTCCATAGTTTTGGCAATAGCTAGTTTCTAATATACATATGAGCTTCATTGTTTAATTTTTGATGACCTTCACTTCCTTAGTTAATGATTTTAAAGTGTGTAATCAACTACCTGTTCTTTTTTTTTATTCAGTAGTCATGTAATTCTAGAAATTGCTTCCCAATAAAGTCTCAGTGTTTGACATTTTTAGAGGGAAGGTGGTTGAGAGGACAACTTCTTACTTCTTGGATATTTTCAAACTTTTTTACAAAAGTGGGGTTGAGAATGTATAATGCTTAAGAAAATTTCCTTTTAATGACCTAGTCCACTTCCTTGTGAAAAAATTGGACCTCCTGTGTGCAAAATCCTACACAAAATATATTTTTGGGAAGACTAGGCATATCTGCACTTCCATCCTTTGCATCTTCCTCAAATACTGATTACTTTTTCTATTTTTAAAATGATAAAATCCAGTGAATATTCTTTGGACATTCTCTTTACCAAGTACTTGGGAAGATCTGTGGCTGTTTTTCAGATGTTTTATGTGTGTATTGCTCCTGCCCAGTTCCCCAGAGGATTTGCTAACTCAACCTCACACTGTTATGGTGTGTGCCTGTCAGGAGTAACTTAGGGGGCAGGTGGGAGGTGAGAAGATACTTCTCTAAATAAGGGACCCTGTGAAATCCTCACCTGAGACAAAAGAAAGACAGACTTGTGTGAAGGTACCATGGGATTTGTTTATGGATGAGAAGAGGGGAATTGTTTCATAAGGTATCCCTCCAAGATAAAATGATAGCAGCCTGCTTTGACTGCATCCCAAAGGACTTGTGGCACATCAAATCAATTCAGGGAAGTAAGAGGGAACCCAAGAGCCTTAGGTGTTATTTCATGTAGGCTCATGTAAAAAAATTCCAAGCTTTGTGTATGTATTTTTTCCATATATGATGAGCTTGTTAGTTCCTTAGAGAACACAGAGCTATCTGAGGATAAAAAATGTTAGGTCCCAGACTAGTGTAAAATAATTCCCAAGATGAATTTTAAATCCTTTCAGATCAAAATCATACAAAGTTAAAAAGAAAGTGCATTTCAAGTTCAAGAGATTATTGCAATGAGTGTACAAAAACATGCATAAATTATGCCTAATAGATGAAGTCTTGTAAGCTATTATTCTTACTAGTGTTGCATTCAGTATTTGTAATACAGAGTCTAAGCATTCTGCCTGATGCCTGTATTTAAATTAAGGTGGAGTAATTATAAGCAGAATAAAATGCTCAGTGTTTCATATCAACAACAAATAAAATCAAATATCTACCATTAAAGGGGATGAAAGAGATATAAAGTCTAAATTATGTACATTGGCCCTTCATTGGGAAGATAATTTCTCCTTAGGGGATTTGCTTAGTTCACAGCAATTGCTAGCATTCTGAACTGCAATTTGACTTTGGTACAAAATATATTGGACTATTTGGAGCTTAGTAACCGTGTCATGTAAAACCTACATACAGTAAATGGCATGCAAAGACAGTATAAATATCAGTGTGTATGTATAGATAGCTAACACATAATTATCAGTAAGCTGTCATCCTGAATACAAAATTATGGTGATTATGAGAGCAGAAAATAGCTACCTTTCTGCCCCTCTTTTTAATACCTAGTACATATTCTCATGTCAAAACCACAAGTTCTTTTCCAGGTCACTTTTGTGTGTGCTGTTCCTTTCTGTGAAAATTTTGAGAAAAAGAATTCTGAAAAATGGAGATTTTTCAAGCCCTGATGGACTATCAATATTTGACATTTTCCAGCAAGTTAATCTCCTTTGCAAAGCAAATTCATATTGATCAGATAGTTTTAGGCATAAAACACAGTAAAGCCAGGACAGAATCTAGAATAGATTTCCAGCAAGTTAGCAAGAGTGGGGTAGCATGAAACAAATCAAGTACACCATGTGATAGTTTGTTGCTTTTCCAAAGAACAGATTTTTTCATGCAGTAATGGAAAATTCTCCCATAGCATGGCTTGTCTAATGTGTTTCAAGATGGTATAATTACAGAAAATGGACTTGGTTTGTCCCTCCTTGGGAATTTTGCAGAGCTCCAAATTTGATTGCCACATTCTCAATGCATCCTTGAAAAGTTTGTGATAGAAGCAATATCAAAACTGTCAAAAGACTCAAGCAAAAAACTCCACAACAAATGTTAAAAGGCAAAGTATGTGTTTGTGTAAGTGCTACTGAACTTCAGGATTACATCTGCAAAAGGCTCTGCTGCTTGTGGGCTATAATGCAGAATACCAATTACAGAAAAATGGCAGAATGGTCTGTAAGGCAAAATTTTCAGCCCTCGGTGTTATTTGAACAGGCCCGTTGCAATGGTGCTCTTTCACGGGACCATTTAGATGTAATGTGAGGCACTTCTGGATGTTGGATATACATTACAAACACAAATATCCTCTTTCTTATCTACTCTGAAATGGCCTTTCACACTATCTTACTCTCATCAGTCCTTTTGCTGAAAGGATTTGTAGCTTGCACATCTCTGTATTTCAGACTGTGGTTAGTTTGTATTCCCTGCTTTAGCAGGTGCAGATGCAGTTCCTGATCTCAAGGACAGTGATCCAGTTGTGTGCTAAATGTGCAGGTTGACTGTGGCATCACTTATCCAGCTCAGTCTTGGCAGATTCTGTACTACAGGTTTTCATTGCAGAGATCATTTCCAAATTACTGATCGAAAATTTGTGTATGGTACATGCTGTAATGGTTCCATTATAACATATACTGCAGAAGGAACTCCAGTCAGTTTCAGATTTTTGGCACAGAGGAGCTGTAAAGCTGTATGTGTTTCTCACCATGGAATTAGGCTGTGGAACCCTTCTACCGTGTTGTAGATTCTACGCAAATTCAAAAAGTGTCTATGCAAATTTGTGAAAGTAAAATTCTTGAAGGATGGGGAAGCACAAATATATCAACTCTGTGTCAAGATGTCTAAGGTGTAAGCTGGTGGAAGTTGTGGGAATGTACTTTAGTGTTATCGTTCCAAATTTTTTTTTTATTTTTTTTCCTTCCCCTTTACATTCACTCATGGTATCTGTTGGAGCTGGAGCACTGAGTTGGCTGGCTGGCTTAATGCCGAGATACTTATAAGTTCTTAAAACCTTTAAGGATTTTTTTTTTCACCAGAAAAAAATATTCAGCAGCAAAGTCTTTTTCAAAAGTCTTAAGGGTGCCTCAGCCCTTCTCACATAGGGGGGAGTTGGTGATAACCTCAAAACTGAGGTTAAATATGTTTGTATCTTCTTGAACCTAAATCTCTTCCTGTCTCCCTGATGGCTGTACCTTCTAGGGTTCTAGCAGCAAGTTTAGGCTACCTGATTAAAATTGATGTTCCCATGTTTTTTGATCAGTGGTGGCTGAGTTACTACCCTGGTGTCGAATGGGAAGTAATGTGAATAATTTGCTGTATTATGGAGAAAAAACAAATAATTGTAACACAGATGGAATTCAACTGTATCATTCCATCTCCTTCCCTATAGGTGCTTGGACTTGTGTCAGCATATTGCCTGGTTTCATAGAGTAACAAATCCAAAAAACTGTCAGGTTTCCATTATCATCATGTCTTTGGCACATGAGGTAGATTTTAAATAGATGATTCATGAGAATACTTTGTTGGAAAGGGCTGTGCTGAAATCTGTGTGACAGATGTCAAAGAAATATTGCTGATATATTTTAAGTGCTGCTCCCAATTGAGGCATTCCTAAAAGTGTAAATATCCTATAGCAACAAGGAAAAAAATCCTTCTGTACTCAGGAAGTGCTTTGTATATGGTTTTCTGTAGCCAGACTGAACATTTATGATGTTGACAATAGACAGATATGGAACAACAGTATTAAAGTCATTCTTCAGGATAGCATTCTGGGACACACAGCTGTGCTCCCATGCTACTTTCCAGCTTTTTGTAAAGGTCAAGGTTCTTCCTTTTGTCATTCCTTTGCGTTGTAAACGGAACACTTATTTTTCAGCTTGCAAAAAAGTTTGTGTAAAATGTACAAAAATTCACAAGTGCCTTGTAAATGCCAATTACAATAGCAGGTATGCAAGCGTGTCAACCAAATTTCCTTGGATATATGTGTGTGAGTAGGACCAGCTTGGGAGTGTTATTCAGGGGAAAGTTTGCCACAGATGCAAGATTGTTTAAACCATATAAAAAACTTGTGCAATGTCTTGTGCATTAAAGTATAACTATGATGGAGGTTCTTAAAAATTAGGACAAAATTAAAAAACAAAGCCCAAACTCTCCAAATAGTTTAGAAATTCCAGACAGGAGGATAACTTGGGGCGAAACCAGTCTGCCTAGATGAGAGTGAAGGGGAGTGCATGCCAAGCTTAGGAAAAGGACCCTCTTGCTCTTGTGGCTGCCTGCTCTCTAAGAACCATGAGAGGAAAATGCTGAAATTAATAATCTTGACCAGAAAGATGCTAATGGCTGTGAGACCACAGCTGTTGGCAAGGATGTTCCCAGGAAATCTAACAGCACCCAAGGAAAGTGGCAATAAAAGGGAAAGAGCCACCAAAACTCTGCCGAAGCTTTGTGACTCCATGAACTGAGTGTGTTCAGTGTCTGTTTTTATTGGAAGACATCCTTACAAGTTAAGAGATCTGAAATTTCCTTATACTTAACAATATTTTCCAGTCATTATTGGTGTAAATGACACTGAAATTAAACTTTTGTTTTATTTTGTTTTCTGAGTCCAATAAAGTTGCTGGGAATTTTTTTTTTGCACTGCAAAGTATCAAAAGACTTTAGTGGACTGAAATACGAAACAGTACTTTCAACTGTGGTGATACCAAGGAGCAAATATGAATAAAGATTTGTTAAAGTGAAAATAAACATAATAACCAGATACTAAAAAAATTAATTAATATGCTGTTAAACCACAGTTTAAATTTTAAAAAGTATTTTTCCTGATAATAATTTACGTTAATAGCTTGATATCTTTATTCTGTGCTACAGAATCAGGTTTGTTTCAGGACAACAAGCAAATGAAAAATCTCCATAGCTAAAGTGTGTTAGTCTCCTTCCTAAGGCACAGGGATATCAAAAAGGTGGCTTTGTCATCTGAAATTTTTCTCTTCTGCAAGATTATAAATGATAGAAAGAAATATATGCCTTAAGCACAAGGAACTTAAGCATATACTAACAGCAGAATCAATGATTTCTGCCTGGAGAAGTGACCTTTTCTACAGCAGCTAGTGTTCTGTTTTATAAATATTTGATGAAACGCTTTAGAGTGGGCTTGTTGTTACCAAAGGAGATAAGTGGGGGTAAGTGTGCTGTGCTCGCCGTGGGCTCACTGGGCAGTGCTGTCCTTGCCAGCTGCTGGACCTTCTAAGAGACCATGTGAGGCTGTGAATTTGTGAATAACAAGTGAAATATATATGTGTGCCTATGTGTGTGTGTCTGTTTCTATTCACAAGACTTAATTCTGGCTTTGTGTCTGATTCTATAGTGATGGAGTTAAAAATCCATTTCTGGGTTTGCATCCAGTATAGGCCATGCTCCAAGCAATGGCCACAGAAATTGTCTTTCCTCTTGGTTTCTGTCTGCAAGTTCAAATGAATTCCATGATGTGATACTGTCAGCTAGTTTTGTGCTTTCATGTATTTGCTCAAAAAGAAGCACACTTTTGATGTTGTTCTACTTATGTCTCATCAAAGGTTTTGTAGCAGCTGCATTTCATGGTTCTGTGCAAAACCACCTGGAAAACATCCATCGTCTGAAAGTGATATTCTTAAGAGCGCCTTACAGACTCAGATTTGCAGGTTGCTGAATGCTGGTAAATTGAAAACGACCCTATTTGAAAGGAAATGGATGCCGTCAATCCTTTAAGAATATCAAAAGCTACAGTACAAACAGCTCACAAAATGTAATGGGTGTCTAGAGATCCAGCTGTAAAGCTGCAGTGTAGTGCAATCTGTTGAATTTTAGTCATATAGAGTAAGATTTTGCATATCTCTCTTAAAATGATTTTATAGTGGATGGCTATTTTAAACATTTACTGAATATATGATTATCTGTGTTTATTGAAAGAGACAAGACCTGTATTTAAAGGAATTGTGGTTAAATTCTCCTGTTATCTTTATGTTTTCCCCTATCAAGCTGTCAAAGAGAAAAGCATGTGCTTTATGTCTGCTTATCCAAAAGTAAATGCATTTAAAGATCATTGAAAGAGGATCATTGCTGCAGTTCCAAAATGGTTAGAAGAGTACTTGAAATACTATTTTTAAAAGAGAAATGAGGAATAAATTATGCATGTTCATGAGGAAGTTACTCTTAAGGTCCTCAAGGAACTGTTTGTATACTTGTGCTGGTTTATATATTCCATATATGCATAAATTATTAATAAAAAAGGTAAACAGTACTATCAACAACAAATTTTTTTTCCTGAATGATATTAAAGAGTGAAAACTTAATTGGACTGCAGAGAGTTTGAGAAGGATCTTTTAGAATTGTATGATGCAGTAATATGATAAGAATTTTTTTAAAAATGCCAGGTAGTAAGCAGAGGCGGTCCTAATATAATTCTGCAGTGATCTCTAAATTGGCTATTGTTATTCAGAGGAAAAAAAATCACAAAGATATTCTTGATGGTTCTTTAGGAATGTCAGCTGAAGATTTACACTGGATTATT
Source organism: Hylia prasina (assembly GCA_013397195.1). Lineage (NCBI taxonomy): Eukaryota > Metazoa > Chordata > Aves > Passeriformes > Sylviidae > Hylia > Hylia prasina. The sequence goes on from VYXD01014668.1 coordinate 357,728, forward strand.
CCAAGTGGCTTTAGAAAATACTGATTTTGATGAAAATTCTATGCTTTTTAAGCAAATCCATTTTGAAAAAAACAGTCTTTATTAAAAGTGTTCTCTTATCCACCTTGTTCCTTTAAAGTAGAGCAGTCTGATGAAATTAAGATCCTTAAAGATCCAAAATTAACAGAAAATACTAAGTAAAAGGAGAAACTCTGTTGTCCCTTTTTGTTTGTTTTATTCTATAGCAATCTGCTATCCCCTTCCATCAATCATTTGTAGTGGCACTTACTGCTGTGATTCATACCATTAATTTATTCCAAGAATTACATAGATAATGTGTAATAATTAACTACTACATGCTGTAGTATGGGTTTCACTAACTGCTACATGAAAGGACAGATATCTCCATACTGATCTGACAATTTTTGCTGTTCAGGTGATATAAAGGAGCCAGATGCTGGCTGTAATTAATCAGTAGAGAATTGTTCTGTTGATGGAAAGCTCTCAGCTGGAATAAAGCACACAGAGCTGGCTTCTGCACCAAACACTTCTGCCTCTCTGACATCAGAAGAGGGACAACATTTTGATCCATTAATGCATCTGATATGAAATGTTTTATGAAAAACATGTGTTTCTAGGACATTAGGTTGGTGTTGGCTTGCCTGCAGAATCATGGAGTTGTAATTATTTCCTTGTTTTTCATCTGCTGCACTGGTCAGATGAAAAATTTCAGGAGATAGCATAATGAAGGAAGAATTTGGACTCTACCTTTTTTTGAGGAATGGTTATCCTCTTAAAAATAATTCCAAGAAGTATTAGAATGATGTGAAAGTAACTCCTTTAAACTATTTCCCCTGCTAGATTGACAAAGATTTGTGAGGATCTCATTAGTCACAAGAGGTACAATAAAGGAGTACTCACTCTAAGAAAAATGTTTCTTTTAAAAAGGAAATTTATTGTTTTGGATTTACACAAGCAGCAGACAGTAGGGTGCCCTTCTTGCAGGGTCACCCAAGTAAGTAGCATGCATATGTTTTCTGTTGAACTGCTTCCCCTGTTTCTGCACTTACAGTACATTTTAAAGAAAGGAAGATAAATTCCTACCAAGAAATAGAATACAAAACGAAGTCTTTATTCAACATACAAACCCAAAACATTTTGTGGAGATTTTTTAAATGATTGCTAAAAAGAAAATGATGGGTTTTAACTTTTCCGTAGTTTTATGTCATTTCCTATTCCTTCCAAATCAAAGCGAAAGAGAAATCTCAAAGAAGTCATCTGCAAGGGGAAGATTAGGATGGGTGGTTTGTGGCGGGTGTTGCGCGCAAAGATGCGTTTTTCGGTCGGGAGGGAAGGCTGCGGTCGGGTCCCGCCTGCGCTGCGCCCTGCGCGCCACCGGGGGGCGCCGCAGTACAGGGAAGCACTGGGAATGCGGGAGCGCGGCCCGGGAATGGGACGGCAAATCATGGAATGGGGCGTCTCTAAAGCCACCCTCCCCTCCAGAGCTGAAGCTCTGAGTGGCAGCTGACCTTTCTGCCGCTCACCCGAGAGTTCAGAAATGCGTGGTGATAATTGTTCTTTCTTTGCTGATCTAGCACTGGGGAGTTTCTGTCCTAGTGGGGTATCGAAGTGGATAGGGGTGGTGGAAAGAAATTCCCAAATCCTACTCTCTCTCCGCCTGCCCCTCCCTCCTTAAAACAAACAAACAAGCAAACAACCCCCCCATATATATATATAATTTTCGTTTTATTTTAACCATCTGTACCTTAGTTACAGAATTCTGGTCCAGACCCTTCTTTTGAATTTACTTGTGTTTTCTGAACTTGTTTCACCTTTGGCTACAGACAGGCATTCCCACTTCACAGTGCAATGACAATGACTGATGGATTTGAAATGAAGTAACCACCTGGAACCCATTTCTCCCAGGTGTGTGTGCTGACCACATTTAACTGCAGTCCTCATGCCCATACCGGTATTGCTCTTTAATGTTCTCTAGAGATCCATGGCAGAGAGACTCTGCTGATTCTTTTTCTCTTGGCATCAACACCATCAGGACTCACAGCATCCTTATGCTGGCTACAGGGAGGTGCAAAACCACCTACCAGGTTATTTATCCACCTCAGCTTTTTGCTTGGGATCAGAAAAAGCTGCATTGCCACTTCAGGATGTGGTGAAACCAAAGTGCATGAGTATGGTAAACAGGATGCTGTTGTAATCCAGTTTCTTTTTGGGGTAATCAACAATTCTGACCATTAGAAGAGGTATTATTTCATCATAGTTGCCAAACGCAGTGGAATTCTTACAGACCTTCCAGGTGGGTTTGACCCTGCCATCAGCTGAGTTACTGTTGATCTAATGCATTTCAGAGTCACTTTGCACCTGGGAGTCCCTCCCACTCTGTGATGAAAGGTGGCAGCTGTGTCCTGGAAAGCCCCTTAAGGCAGCTTTAATCCCCAGTGTACCTTGAGGACCTTTCTGGACAAAAGAGACGACTCAAAACAGCAGTGTGTATAAGAAGCTCATGACAAACACCTCTCAGGAAAGTAAATCTTTCCAAGTCTCAATGTATTCATGTGAATACTGGAAGCTTTAAAAAAATGTTTTATTTTTCTTTTAGCTATAATTAGAGCTCATTAAAGAGCTAAGTGGATCAAAACCTATGGGCTATGATACAGTTATAGACTATGTGTGTGGTAGTCTAAGGATCAATTTTCAGTTTTTGACAACACAGATTCGACAGTTTCTGTGCTTTCACTCCCACCTGCTATAAATATACAATGGAAAAATCTAAGTGTTAAAAAATTCAAAGTGTTTCCCAGGCTGTTCCTGTAATGAAATGAATGTGCCAAAGTGGGTCATAGGTGAGAATGGAGAATGGGATCTGCTGTTTCATAATCGTATTGCCTCATAATAATGTTAAAGGTAAAAGGCTGTAATAGTGATACTGTACATCCTGACAGGTCAAACAAGTGAGAGCAGTGCAAAGAAAACCACAACTTATTTAATTATTGAGATTTTTAAAAGTATTAAAATTAGGGTTTTATTTCTTAAGTTAAAAGGTTTTTGAACTGCCTTTGTAGTTATTTCAGTTTTGTTTCATACATTTACCTACCTGCCAAACAGCTTACAGACGTAGGAACACAGCTGGGCAGCACTTTTGGTTTTGCTTCTTAGAACTGACAAAGCAGTAAACCCTTGAGTGGCTATTAAAGATTTGAACCTCTAATACTGAGCAAAGGAATCCTTCAGTTCTGCAGGACTTCTTTCGTAGTTTTTGCATGGAATTTCATGTTTTTAAAAAAAATCTACTAGAAAAAGAATATTGTCTCTAAATTCTAATATGAAACCCCATAAGAAGAACACAAGATTTCTGATGTCGGTGTTTTCCTCATCTCTTGTTGACCAGTTTTCATCAGTTTTTTCTCTAAAAGAAAGACAATCTGCTGTGTATTAACTTCCCTTCATGATCTGCCATCTTTTCCCCTCCCTAATGCAGGTACAAATCCAATGTGTAGAGGTGTTCCTGCAGTCCAGTGGAACTTGCAACAGAGTTGATGCTAAGAAATGTTCAATCCTCTCTCTTAGAAGTGTTCATCATGTGTTTTTCATTATATATTTTTGCAAGGATTGTAAAATACAGCTTAAAAATTACTTGCTCAGTACAAAATCGCTTCCTCATTGATTAGGTTACCTTCTTGCTGCTTTGCCATGCAGGCCAGCAAGCAGTTTTGTTTCCTTTGGTGAACTTAATCAATGAGGAGAGAGAGAACATGGAAGAAAATATGCTTGTTCATATCAAAAAACTTCCCATGCATTTCAGCAATGTTCATACCAAAACATTACTCTTGTTTTTCATGAATATTCCTGTAAGAAAAAAAGCAATTTTCATCTAAGCATGGTTATTAATTTTCCTCATGAAAGCTTGGAATACTTTCCTAATAAATACTAATTTATTAGGAATATTCAGAGAGATATGCAACTGGTGGTAGTGTTGTGTACCATTGGAAAGCCCTTAATGGTTGGTTCCTGAGATCTTCTTTCCTCTCTGTGCTGTGAATTGGCATGGGTGAGAGTAATTATTGGTTTCAGTGCAATGTGTGCCAATGCCCTTTTGAGCAGAGGGTTCAGCTGCAGTGTGTAATTGCTGGATAGATGGATTTCTAGAGAGGAGACACCATCCCTGCTTCTGCACAGCTCTGCAGCTGCATGCTCCCAACTTCATTTTTACAGATGACGGATGCTGTCATTCCTGCTCTCTGAATGAATAAAAAGGAAAAAAATCTTGCCATTAGTCCAATTTGCTTATAGTTTCTGACTCTCTTATTTGACTACACTGGAATATTTGAAGCTTTTTTTTTTTTTTTTTTTTAAGGATACTTTTCTGCCCATATTCAGTTTGGGGTCCCACAAGATATCTTAAATGCAAAAACTTATATTAATTTTACTTAGGAGTGTCAACAGGGCTTTGTTTATTATTGTATCATTTTGTTATCTCACCAAGAACATGTTATGACATTTTGCATGCCTGGTATTTTCTCAAGCTGTGGAAATACGTCTGAAGAATAATTTTTAATTCCTCTTTTTCAGAAAGCTGAAGCATAAAACCAGAAAGATTCACTCAGGGTCCACAAAAAGGCTGTTGTTAAGCTAGAAGTATTGTGAAGTATGAGGTCTTAGAATCCTAGTTTATTATTCATTACTGATCCATATCATGTCTTATTTGAAATATATGGGAATCAGGATTTTATGTTCTGTTACTTTAAATAGAAAATATTTCTCCTAATACAGGGCCCTATGCTAAATACAAATGATTCTAAGTTACTGAATCCACAACAAGTGAGTTCTTTCCTTGTTTGGTTTGGAACAATTTTTTTTTTGTTCCATGAAGTTACAAATGTGTTATTTCTACTCAGTGCTAATTTTAATCTTGACATCATGCAAAATCTCAAGTTTCCGTTCCCTCTGCTGAGCATCTTAGAGCACAGAGGAAAGTGACACTGTGAGTAAGAAGATTTTTCATTAGTTGCTGGTTCATCATAGTAGGACTTTAAATCTTTCTCTTGTGTTTCTCAAATATTATAGTAATATACATAGTGAGTGCATGTTTATTTTCTAATTACATGGAATGTATTTTCCTGGTACTCAGCAAATGAAACTGCATCGACCAAACTAATTCAATTCAGATACATTAAACAATACCTCGATTTAGACAGAAATGCTCTTTTCTCTCTCTCTCTCTTTTTTTTTTTTTTTTTTAAATGTCCCATTTACTTTATTCTGCATACTATTTAATATACTAGAAAAGGTGTGTCTGTGTGTAAGTGGTATATTTTGGGAGATGTTCAAAAGAATGAAATGAGTGTGCTGAAGGAATCCATGGTGCTTGTGTTGGAAGGCAGCCTCTTGGGAGCTGCAATCTGCAATTGAAGCATGATGTTTTTAAAGGAATCCACACTGCTTTACAAGACATCTTGGATCATTAGCATTTATTTCTATGACTGCACCATGGCAATCATAAATCATCCTGTCGATAGATCCCTCACCTGGAGTATTTAGATTTGAGACCTTGATCCCTAGGAGTCCACTTTTATAAAGAAATACTGTCCATTTCCATCCAAGAAAGGACACCACTGAGAGTAAACATGACACAGGAAGACTTGTCTTCATTTTGGTATTTGCTTTCTTCTCCAGGCAAATAGATGATCTGGGTTTGAATTCCACATCCTGATGCTATTAAGCTTCTTGCATAAGTCCACTTTTGATATTCTCTGCATATGAATTTACGTCAATAAGTACATGTGAAAAAATGAACATGCGATCAAAAAATGGTACCAGTATGTAGTGATTTTAGTGTCAATAAATATACCAAATAATTTGTAACGTAAACCAGGCAGTGATTTGATACAAACAAAAGTATAAACTAAGAGGCAAGGAAAAATCCTTCAGTTGTGAAACTGACATTAATGAATAAAGACCAGTTCTAACATTTAAAAAAAACAGTGGTCCACAGGAACGTGTTGGTGTTGCGTACCACAACATGAAACATTGCTGTGCAACATGTGTTAAAAATATACTTTAAAGAGAATTACTGCAATTTGATTTAATTATATTCATAATAGACATTCACACAGCTTCATGGTTATAACGGATTAATCAACACTGAGCACATTTTTACTAAAGGCAAAGCTAGGTGTGGCATATATATGCACAAACATAGGAAATATAGAATGCAGCCATCTATACTCTGGTACAAATGCTTTGCTTCAGTTGAGAAAGGGACCTTACCAAAAAGGTTTAGTGTACAAATATATATATATATGTATATTTGCATACACACACACGGCTATATGTATATATTCATAAAAAGGTATCCTTCCTTAAATAGTTCTTGTTTGTATTTCACTATTAATTAATGTGAAATGTTTGTGTTAGTCTTTAAACAGCTGCTTCCTGAAGTCTTTTTAGTGTACCTCCACATTTTTATGATGTGCTTATAAAGATTTTGAGGTTACAGGTAACTGTCATGTTAGATCGTGAATCTTCAGTTTCTGAAAGACTGTGCAGTCAGCTGCCAGTTTTTATTTATTATTTCAATTTATTCTTTCCTTAATATTTCAGCTTGCTCAGCTTGTAGCTCAAACTTTTGAGAAAGTTTGGTTTTCAACTCTAGTAAGTCCTTCAACAGCTGCTGCTGGTTAGTATTTTATAGGTGATTGTCATTGTATAGTACAACAGTAAAAATGCTGTACTGAATAATGCCATATATTTAATAAATTTACAATTTTTGCAAGCAACATAAACCTTAAAATGATTCCTAAAATAGGGTTCTTTCTTAATATTTTTTCATCTGTTATACCTAGAAAATATAATGCACATTATTTTCTGAGACTTCTTTTAGAAATTTCCATGGCTAACAACCATAACAGCGTTTTGCACTTCTGCTTTGCTGGGTATGAAGCTGCTCTGTGTTGAGGTGAGAATGCTTTCATTTCCAGCTTTTATCATGGGGAGGGGTTTTATTTCATGAGAAGGTTGTTTGTGTGGTGCTTCAGCAATGAGCTGTGGAAGTAACTCTGAAATTTCTCTTTGAGAGCATTCCCCAGCCTTAGGATCTGATCTGACAACACCTTGGCCCTAGTCCTGACTGCACTGCAGGCTCTTTGCACCATCCAGAGCACAAGGTGACTCTGGAGCCAGTTTAATTGGCCATGGAGGGATGTGCACAACAGAAGGAGCCTCCCTGGAGGCTCCACTCTGCCTGGTTGGGCCATGCTCAGGGAGCTGCCAAGCTGATGGTGCAGAAGCCTTTGGGAATGTTGGCAGCCAGAGAAAATCCGATTAGACTTTGGACAGCTATGATTTATGTGAAAGGACTACACCAATAAATGTGCAGCCAGTCCACTTGCCAGCCAGGGTATGGGGAGAAGTGTTCACAGTGAACTCATGTGTTCACAGACTGGTTTGCAGTTTTAGTATATCTCCACTCTGTGCAGTGTTAAAGACAAGAGAGTTTCAGTTAAAACTGTAGGAAAAATAATTTAATCAATGTACTTCTGGGGGTTTTTTTGTTGCATAATTGTCATTGTGATGGAAATGTCCCAGTCTGTGGATTTCACTTCATGCCTAGGCTCATATACAACCCAGTGTAAAGAGCTGCTCATTCCACTGGAAAGGGTTAACAGGAGACGAAGAACAAGGGATATGCAGTTAAGATATTTGCATGAAATTGTTAGGGGAGTTGTGGGAAGCATTTTAACGTTACAATTTTCCACCAATTATTGCTTTTTAAAAATAGCATCACAAATTTGAACACAGCTAAAGTCTCCAGGCTTTATCACACATCACAACTTTTGCAATCAGAAGAGAAAATGTACCCTTTCAGATTTTTATGTTTACTTCAGCCATCTTTTCACTTAGAGAGTAAAGGGAAATGATATTTAAGCTTTTCTCTTTTCTTTCTCATCCTCCCACCTAGAAAAATATGGCACTGAGTCAGGTGGGTAATTCAGAATGAAAAGAATAGCTCTTGTTTACATTCTTGTATCTGGTTTTCAGAGCTCTTTTTACATTTCAAAATTATTTTCTCTGATTATTTCTGGGTGTAAATTTGGCAGACTGTTCACACTGCATTTATTGATGATTCAATACCAATTGTCGTTCTCTGAGAAGGCAGTAATGTCTTTTTTTCATGCTTTTTTCTTTTTTTTGCCCTTTTTAAAAAAATATTCAATTCCTGGCAACAATTGCATCATTCCCCACTAAAATTTGAAAAATATTCATTACCATAAGGGAACTATAGTTAAGCATCCCTTTGTGACTTTTAATAATAGAAATGTGCAAAAATAATGGGGCTGTTACATGTGTAAAAGGCTATGTTCATCCTTTATGTGTCTTAGAATTTGAATAGATGAAGTATCAAGACTCAAAATTGTTAACTTCCCCACTACTGAGTCAAAACAGCAACAATGGAATTTTTGGCATGGCCATAGGATATCTGGGATGCCACTGTTTGAACTGCTTTTACTTTGGCCTGAGTTGGGCACTGGCTCACTGGAGTGTCAAATAACTGAATTGGTGGTATTGAGCCATGCTGTGGCAAAAAGAGCAAATCCTTTGGATTACCGTGTCCTTTGGGAACAGGAAAATTACATGTTTATTTTAGCTCAGAGACAGAGTTACCCTGGGTTAGGTGCATCCAGACAGTGACAGGATTGTTGGTCAGTCAGTGTTAAAGCCTCTCAAATATAACTTTAGTTTTTCATTTCTCTAAAGGACCTTTAGTAGCATTTATGTTTGTATTTTTAAAGAACTTATTTATTACTGAGGAAAAAAAATTGTTAGATATTGTATATTTACAAAAAATAAGGGCTTAACCTCACTGGAATATTTGCTGATCATCCAGTGGTCAGTATTTTACATTCCTGCTTGAGTAAAGATGTGAAATATCCTGCCTGCAAGAGATACAAAGGCAAACATGAGGTGGAGAGCAGGTGATATTTAAAGAAACAAATTCATAAAGAGGGGGTTAAGAACAACCTGTATTATTTACAAACCGTGGTACGTAAAGTTTCAAAGCCAAGTGATACAGATCTTTTTTGTCTTTTTAAGAAGTATCCTACCAAAAACTTTGTTTCAGAACTCTGTGTTTCAACTATATGTTTGTGACAGTATTTTGAAATTTTAAAATTTGAGTGTCCCAACATGAAAGATTATTTCTGTGATTGCAGTCATGGCACTGAATCTCTTTGGTATTTCTGCCATTGTTGGTTTTCTTAATCAGTCTTGTTCTGTATGTTTTGTCATTTCTGTAGGAAAACCTAACATATTTCTGGAAGTTTTGATAATATGTTGTTGTATATATATGTGTATTTATAAACCATATATTTTGTTGATTTCTGTATAAAGGACAGATAGTACATTTTTCCGTTTTGTTCTGGTTTTGACTTCTGCCAAAAATAATTACGTCAAGGTTTCTCTCATGTATTTACCATACATTTTATTTGATTGTCCAATTCAGAAAAAACGTTTATCTGCTGGACATAAAATAAATGATAGTAGCAATGGTGCTTAGCATTATGAGAGGATTAAAAACAGTCTCCAGTGAAAGTGTCCCATTCAAACAGCTCAGCTAACATTTCTCCTCTCATCCCAAATGCTAACTGGACTTCAAACAGGAGCAAATAGTCCAGCAAAACAATGTCACATCGCATGAAAAATGTGTCCCTGCAACATTTCAGAGTGGGGGATGCTTGACTTGTGAAATTAGAGGTATGTCACATCCTGGCACATCAGCCGTGTCATTTCACCCACGCCACAGCACTGCAGACTGGAGGTGACATGCCACAGCTGAAAAGCCAGCACATGACAAGCTCTTCATTTAAACGAGGGTGCCAGATGCCAGGAAATTCTGCAGTCCCCACTGATGTTCTGTATAATCAGTCTCCAAGCCACTCTGCTCTCTCCAGTGTGGTATTTTGAAACACCACTTAGGCAGAGCAATGATTATCTACACTTTAGGTGTGCATCTGGAATAAAATAATGCCAATAACCCTTTCCCCACTATCCTTCCCCTACGTCTGTAAATCATTTAAATATAGCCTTTTATTTCAGAGCTCCACATTTGCCAAGGAATATCATCAATCCACATAAAGTCCCAAGTGTCAGATTTTGTGTCTGGATCTCTGATTTAGGTGAATAATGTGTAAAAGTTCATGTGGTGTGAAAATGCATATAGATAACTCCTACTGCTTTATGCACATGAGGACATTAATGTTTCTTCCAAGGTCAATTCAATTTATGCTCACCAAATCAGAAATGTCACCTGCCTTCAGATAAAACACGACAAAGAATTTTGTTAATATTTGCTTCCTGTCCCACCATATTCACTTTTGAAACCCTCATAATAAAAGAGGGATGACGTGAAGACCTTACTTTCTTGAAGATGTCATGATATATTGTAATTGTAATTTAAATGTAAGGTCTGCTAGCTACTCTCACAATCTTCATCTTGCATATGCTTAAGAATTAAGAGCTAGATTTAATATTAAATTTGGTTTTAAGACTTGTTTAAAAAAAAACTGCAATGGCTGCAGACATACCTATGCATGTTTTTTTTTTTACACGTTTCAAATATACTCACCTATTCTTTATTTGGACATGTCCATGCATGTGCTTAAGAGCTAAGAGCTAGATTTAATACTAAATTTGGTTTTAAGACTTGTTTAAAAAAAAACCACAATGGCTGCAGACATACATATGCATTTTTTTTACACATTTCAAACATACTCACCTATTCTTCATTTGGACATGTCCATTCCATTATTGGAAATCATGTTTATAACAAAATGTATTTTTGTCCCTGTTCAAAACAATTACTTGATCTTATAAATTGCCCAGTGAAATTTTTCACAAAAAGTTATATTGCAATTAATAACACTGTCAGTCCTTGTAACTGTGAACTGTTGATAACTGCAGGCTATTGCTAATGCCACAACAAAGAGTTGTTTTTAAAGCGTGCAGCTACATACTAAAGTACTTACTGACTGGATTTGATTAAACTGTTTTGGATAAAAGAATACGCTTACACAAAATGGAAATTGACCAAAAAGTGTGATCACTGAGAAACATGAGATAAATCAAACTACCTGTTAGAGTGGTCCAAGGAGAATAATTCATACCTTTTATTTAATGTTTATTCATTATTTATTATATGTCATTTCTAGTTCATTGGTTCAAATATATTCCAGAAAGAGAAAATTATTTACATTTGAAAACGTTGAGCTATTCAGTGCAAAGTGATGCCTCTGTTCATGCACTTTGTGTCATAATAACTTCCACATTTAAGTTTTAGATCCCTTGCCGGTAGCTCATCAAAAAGTTTAAGGATTAGCATAAGTAATACAGATTTATGTCTACCATGATCCAGGGATGTTCTTTTGTGGAAAAGGATAAGACATGTCATGTCTTACTTTCCAGCAAAGCTTTTCTCTTTTTCTCTGTAACGGATTTTCTATGGGTGTCGCTGAACCTGAATACTACCAGAATTCTAAAATGACACTCTTAATCCTTAGTCACCATGCTTTGTGACTGTTAATAACTTGCAAAATTAAGTGTTAGTCTTTGTTGCTCTTTTTTTTTTTTTTTTT
>VYXD01014668.1:369398-501919 GCA_013397195.1 Hylia prasina
CTCCTTTCTTTTTTCTTTCTCATAATCTCTGAGAAGTTGGTGTTTATGAGTTTCTGGCTGTTTTGGAGAATAGGACATGAGGATTAAATCAGTAGCTAACACAACATAACAAGTGACCAAGTGAAGCATTATGTCTCATCTTGACATAAAGATAAGCTGCTACCTGCTGTGTTATTTTTGCACAGTTTTCTACAGCACTTACTTTCAGACCCACACTAAAGTGAGTAGCCATAGATACCAAATGTTTAAAGTCCGACACAATCCATGACTTTATAATAAGTACCCTTGAAGCGCTTAAACTTTAGAGTAAGACAAAAAAAATCATACTCATGGTGGGTAGACAAATTTACTTCATTTTTAGTGCTATTTGGACAGTCAAAGAGCTCTAAGCTGCACAAGTTCTTGGAAGTCATAAGGCAACACTGGCTTGAGAACTTCCCTGCAGATTTCACATTTTAGAGTTCCAGTTGTTGCTGTGGCCCCTCCCTTACGTGCAGTAGTTCTGAGTAAGGTACACCAGGCACACTTAAAGGCAGGAAGTTTTTCACATATTAATGATCCTGATTTTTCAGATTTACCCATGGATTCTTTCTGGGCTTTTTCCCTCTCCCTTTTTGTATTTCTTAAGCACAAATATACTATATTTCTAGTTAGGAGATTAAAAATGTAAATGTGTTGTTCCCTGAGATGTTAATATCTTTTTGTGGGTTTACTGGTGGAAGAGAAAAGCTGGCTAGAGTTTTAAGAAATATTGCATGTGTGAGTTGAAATGTAGCTAACTGCACAAAGAAAGACTGCTTTCAGCTTACAAGAGGTATTTTTAATGCCAACTTTAATTAAATTTTGCAAATGCTGTATTACTAAAGAACACAAGGTTCTGATAAGAGGGAATTTTTTTTAAGGCTGGAGTGATTCTTTAAAAACTTCTATATTTGAATAATTAGTAAAACATATATTGTTATAAAATGTTTCAGTGTTGTCCTTTTGAAAATCACAATAAGAAATGTCTTCAAATTCCTGCAGAGGTAAAGCATACTTCTTTGGATCAGAAAATACATATGTGTTGACTTTGTTTAAGAAATAATACCTGTGCTAACCACAATGAATTTAAAATTTTGTCAGAATTTCTGAAAAAAACCCCAACACTGGCTCCAGTTGCTTGATCATCTGAATGAAATTTCAGATACGTATTTCCTGTTGTTTAGGATATAAAATTTTTCTGGTTTACCTTTTTAGCTCAGTCAAATTGCACAAGAATGAGCTTTGCCTGCCTAATGAAGAAGATTAGGAGCAAAGCATTTTTATAGAACTAACACAAACTTCAGATATGTGAGTGCAGAAACTGTTGCTTAGCCACAAATAGTTTCTATCAGATTCAGCTTTTATCTTGGATATTCCTGAAGGAATCTGGATTAACATAATGAGAATTTTCATGAACCATCTCATCATAATTTTAGTAATTTCAGTGCTGAATAGTACACTAGGCTTTATTATAAAGCTTCGTGACTGAGTCTTTTTGTTTTATAACATATATTTGCTCCATACAGTTTCGTTTGCATTCATTTTCCTGTTTGTCAGCTATTTTTTTATTGACTAGAATTTGAAAAAAAGAGACAAAGTACTAGTAAAATTCTGGTAATCAGTAAATCACCAAAGTTCATGATTATATCCTCCGAAATAGCAAACAATTGCAGGTTCTCTGTATTTCCTAGTGCCCTTTGTACAGGACATGTCTAAGGGATGTTCATTATATATTGTTGTGAGTTACAAGTAATTAGAATTCCAAGAATTAGTGGAATTAAAAATATCCTTCATCTGGATTTTATGGTAGGATGAGAAGCTGTGCATCACTTTTAAATTTGGCAATGAAAAGAAATCAATCATAAAGGAGTAAGCATATATAATATGCATTACTTGTCGATGAAACTATCTGGATGGAAGTGTTTTTAAAATATGAAATATTTGCAGTGATACAAAAAATCTGTTAAGATTTTTTGTAGACAGGCTTTTTTCCTTTCCCACATGAAAAATACAGAGCAAATGTGAAATAGTTGAAGAACTGATGATAAAGGGTATTTTCTGTTTCATTCAAGTTATTGACAGCTTCTATCACAGCTTTATATCTCTGCATGTGGGTGCAGCATTTTTCTCTTTATTCTTACTCCTTTTACAGCTTTTAAGCTATTTTCCTTAATGTAGTCTATGATTCCACTACTCTTCTATTAAAGATGGAGAATGATCCTTCACAAGGGAGCAGGTTTGCCATCAGAGATGACACCACAATTTCTTTAAATGCTTCTGTTAGTAATATAAAAAACATTTTTTTATAAAAGAATTTATTTTGTAAAGGAACTCTCTTGGAAATTCTTCTGTCCTCCAGTTCAAACACGTATCTACCTCCTTTTCTTATTTATGGGGGAATGGTAACCCACCTTTCTCTAGACGCAGTGTGGACAAAAGTAGCATTGCTTGTAGCTGATGGTGTGGATTTAAATAAAACAAAATGTCTTTGAAATCTTTAAAAATTTATAGAGCATGGAGGGGTTTTAGTTCTTACTTTGACTTGTGTATCTCAGAAGAACAATGTATTTAATGAAGATATCCATGATTTGCACAGATGTCAGTGAAGTAGATTCTTCCCATTGTGGAAATTGATGGCAAGTCCTTTCTTCTTGCTGTCCTCTGCAAATTACTTCCCCTTCCTAAAGTCTAGTTTCAAGAAGTCCTTCTTGCTGTGAGAAATGTATTAGGTTATTTACCTAATACTTACTTAGTGACATGAATAAAAGCACACATAGAATTTTGGAGATGAGCTCTGTCACAGACAGAGCAGGAAGAGAGGAACCTCAGAAAACAGAGTATGCTGTAACAGAAGTCTATGAAATTATGTCCTCAGGATATTAAAAGGATTTTAATTTCTTTAGTAATTTTACTAGTTGGCAAGGATACTGAGTGGACCTCTGTAAATATTGAAGTAAATTTAAATTTGGAATTCTGAAATCTGATTCCAAGTCCATAGATTGGTGCATAAAACTGACCTGATTTTTAAAAGGTTGAATATCAGGCCAGTCATACTGAAGCAATGGAAATTCTTCCCAGGGGATGGATACTAGAGACAGGTTTTAGACGTCAGTTTGGAAAACTCATACTTTGGGCTTCAAATTCTAAAATATATACATAACTCTTTTTTTGTCACATCTAAATTTTACTATTGATCTTTGTTAAATGTTTTGAATGAGAAGTTGTTAATTAACTTTTTATGCACTTTTGAATTGTGTAACTGAAATTCCTGTTCTCAGACAACCAGGTGTTTAAATCCTGGTGTGTGAGTTGCTCTCTAAGGGCTGCTTTACTGAGTACTTATGAATTTCTCAAGGTGTAAACTGAGCTAAATGGAATAAATGCCAGTTTGGGTTAGCACACAAGTAAAACTGGACAGGAATTTTCTCATATAGCCCAGTTCTGTTGGAAAATGCTTAGTAATGAAATGATACACCATAATTTAGTGATTTAATATCACTGTTACTGTGCAAACACTTAAAATGTTAGTCACTATTGTAGTTCCATATTTTATAATAAAACATAAACATACAATGCTGCACCAGTTTGTATCCACCTATTTTCATCTAGACTTTTCTAGGTTTTTTCTCTACCAAGATTTTGGGAGCAAAAAAAAGATCATACACAGAAAATCCTTTCTGAATTTTAACTTAGTTTGATGGCTCTTGAAAGCAAGTTTTGAGAGGTTAATGAGGGTTCCGTGAGTATTCACAGAGTGATAGCCATTAAAAAGATGACAATTGATGTGGTAATTATGTCTTTTTATGGAAAATTCTCTCTGCTTATCTGATCATTACAGAATTCATAGTGAGTTTCTGAACCCCAGGTCAAGAAGGTTTTAGGAGTTGAGGACCCATGACTGTGTTCCTGTTGCATTGTCTCTAATGCTTGCATTTTTCAATGGGTAACTGTACAGAAATGGAAAAATATATTATTGTATTATTGTTTTATCCTTTCAATAGTTGCTCCTCCTGAAATTTGTGTAAGCTGGAAATATGCTAATTTGATGTATCTTTTGGGTATATGCAGGCAACTCTGTGTAAATTTTGGAGTTTGTGGAAAAATAGAAATTTAAAAAAAATAGATTTAAAATATAGTGAGCACAACACATGGAAATTTCACCCAGCTCCCAGCACCACCCCCACCCCAGTTTTCCTGCACAAGTTTTAAAATACCTGAATGCATGTATTATTAATTATCTATTCAGTATTTGGCTGCAATTTTCTCCTTGCAGTTGTGAAACAGTCACATGTAATGAAACCTTGCCAAACAGCACAGAGAGGTTGTCAGAAAATGGAGGTACTTTACATAAGTAACATATGTAGATGGATATATAATTAATTAAGAGTGTATGAGAAGCTACATCCTCTGTAAATCTGCAATTCATTTTTCTTTGCCTTTTCATTAGTTAACCTATTACTGTAATTATCACTCATCTTTTGTGGCAAGCTTTTTAGATTCGAATTAATCACTCTAAAAATAATGCAGGCACCTAAAATATTCTCATCATCTAAGATGAATTCTTTTGTGGTGCTGCAACCTGATATACCTTGGTGAAAATTTGTAGATGTGGCATTTTATATACGTTAGGGAAAAACAGGCTGACTGCATGAGAAAAGGAGTGGTGAGTCAGAGGAGGGAGTTAGGAGTGACCTTTTCCTTTTTTTTCTTTGTCTTCATCTTGCACTTGTGGTACATCATCATCATTTTCAGAGCAGAAAAAGTGCCAGGCTAATTAATTCAGTATAATGTATAAATGCTTTCTGAAGTTAATCAACAATATTATGTCATTTAAAAAAATAATTGGGATGTAAGATCTTTAACTGCATTCACATTATCAACAAATAATATTCACAAATCACACAAAAATTCCTTGTTGGGCCTGTCAATCAGTCATCTGACGGGTTTTGGCCAAAAAGTTGTCTGATGTTCCTTGACGTGAGAGTTTCTGTAGTAACTAAATGTTAAAAAAAAGACCTTAAGTGATGCAAAATATGGTCTGCATTTCCTTCTCATTTTTTCTTGTAGTGGTGTAGTGTTGTGCTCTCAAGAAGTAATTATGACGTCTGAGAATGGATTCAGACGTGTTAAAAGCTCTAAATTAACAGTACTTGTAAAAAAGGACTGAGGACTGTATGTAATTTTCTTCTGTGTTAATGGTTTCAGAAGGTGGGTGAGTGAATCAGCCCCCCATTGGAGAGGTCAGCCTTGAAGCACTTGGAGTACTTGTGACAACAGAAATGGTTTACATGGAAAAATATTGGAAGGAAATTGTTTTGGTTTATACAGCATGGTATCTTTATGCATGATGGATAATCCTCATCAGTGGGCTGTCAGCCAGGAATTCTTTTCCACTGCTGAATCTTCAGACTGTGGCAGGACTTGCAATAGGTGCAGTCTACAGAAATATTATTTAAGATTAGATTTTCAGCTGTTTGCCCTGTGGAAGGAAGATCTTTCACATTTACAACTCTCTCATATACAACAGGTCACAGTTTCCCCAGGGAGAAAGAAACATGGCCAGCCTCTTTTCTTCTTTCGTCAAATGTGCCATCATCGAGCTAATTGTCTAATTCTGATTAATACTTCTATCATGTCTATTTGTGCCAGCTTTTATGTCCAGCCAGGAAATAAAGACACTTGTCCTTTTTCAAGTTTCTTTGAAAAGATCAGCAGAAGACAAGTTCTAATTGGAGCTCCTGTTCATCTGGTCTTATATTTAAGAACAGAGCAGGACACTTCCCACATGTCCTTGTCACAGTAGCTCCCAGTCTGTTGGCCTGCAGATACAAACACTTTATATAAAGTGTAGGTGATTAATACAAGTAGTGAAAGTGGCTCTCTGATTTGCCTTTATCTCAATCATCCCAAGTCCAAACACCTCAGTAAAAATTGCAAAATGACAGATTTTTTAAAATTCCTCTGTGTGATGACTAAAATGATAGAACAATTTTGAATTCCCTGGTAGTTTTAGTAGTACTTGCCTTTCTAAATCTTGCATATTCAACATTAGGAGTAACTTAGAGAAAGTATTTGATACGAGTTAGTCAGTCTGTAGAAAAAAATGCAAGAGGGGAGGTATCAGGTCAAGGTAAATTTATGAAGTTTTCACTTGCCCATGTTTCAGCAGGATTCCAGAGAGGTAGATTTTTTGTAGCATGCATTAAATGAGTTTTTGGCCTTAGTGCAATGAAAGATTGTTATTCAAATCATTGTTAATAAACCATCTGTCCCTGTGTAACTGTAAATGTTTTGGTCATGGAATCTTTTGCAAAATCATCTGGCTGCATCATTTGATGATCATGACAGAACTCTATCTTCATTCATGCCTCTGATTTCTGTGGCAGTAGTTTGTATCCAAATCCATAATCAAAATATCTGTCCTGTGTCTCCTATTGACAAAATCAATCTGACTAATTTTGACCATTGGAAACCAGTTATTTCTTCTTAATATCTGTGAATATTCTGTTTTCTAGAGAGAAATATAGCTGCTTGGTGCTAGTTTTGCTCCAAATGGATGTTTGAGTGGTATTGTTCAGACATATGGCCCTGGAGGTTTTGACTTATTTTGAAATCAGGCGGATTCCCAAAACTGAATTTCTTTTCATCCAGACATAACTTTCAGCATAAGAGATGAAATAACAAGGTGAGAAAGAATAAATGTTGATAGGTGAATTGATGTACTTTTCTCTTGCTTAGGGACAAAAAGAAAAAGTAAGGAAGTAAAAGTTACCATTTGCCATGTCTCAGGAAAATGAAACATTTCATGTTCACCTGTTCACAGACCCAACTACAACATCATTTTCAGTGTGTGAAAGGTGCTTGGAGGCCTATTCCTATGAAATGCACTTGCTTTTACTACCCCTAGTGAAGAGGCACGTAATGAGGAGAAAGTTTGGAACAATTAAATGAACTGCAGCATCTTGTTCCCTTATCCATTAAGGAAAGAGCATTACAGGAAGCAGCTATGGTGAATAATAACTCTGGAAAACTAAGAAGAGAGCTGACATTAGTGATAATGCACTTTCTGCCTCTGGAAGCTAATACATCTGCAAAGCAAACAATTTGAAATACACTCAAAAGCAAAGAAATACTGAGAGTGGAAATGCTGGATAGCAGATTGAAGCAAAACACAAGTTTGAAATGCAGTCATTGATGGTAGGAAAAGACATCAATTGCTATATAAGTGCTACTGGGATTTACATAGAACATTAGAAAGTTTGGGAAAAGCAAAAAAGCATAGCTCATATGTCAAAAACATTGGAAACAATTTGCAGAAGAAAACAATGTAGCTATTGATTCCCCAAAATGCCTCATAAAACTTGAGGGTATTGGGAATTGAATGGGAACATGTGGGTCTGTGGCCTGGATTTTGGCCTGCATCCAGTTACTTGGGGTTTATGGTCACCCCTAAGCTTACAAACAGGGCAGGCTAAATCTTGGTACACCTGCTTCTGTAAAACTGGATTTGCAAGGGAGGAATGACAGAATGGCTGCGTGACCAAAATGACACGCCTGAATGGTCTAGTGAAGGAAAACAGGTTTGGTGAATACATTTATGTTCTATTCATGGAGATTAGATTATATTCCCCATAATACTGGATTTTTGATTTTACAGTTATTTAATACACCAGAAATAAATTGATGACTAAAACAAATCTTAAAACTTAGGTACTTCAAAAATGTATTTTTGCTGTATAGTTGCATCCTCTAATTAATTGTAAATCTAACATAACAGCAATTCACATCTGTGTTCTCTGTGTGTTAATTTATCTCCGTTTCTCAGTTTCTTAGTTACTCCAAACACAGAAAGTGAATTGCTATCACAGTGTTGCCTTTATTCTGTAAGTTGTTTACCCAGCTACCATAAGGCTGTGTTGTTTCAATAACTCACATGGAATTCCACATTGCTGGGGATGCAGCTGATACACAAAGGGGTGAGCATGTGTTCATGTCCACCTCTGCACCTGCACAGAGCACACATTGAGACATCCAGGGTAGCATCTGAAATATGTGGGAATAATTTATTAGATCTTTCAAACAGTATGGCTACTGTATTCTGACTAGCTTGAATATTTAACTTAGAAAGAACTGACGAGTTTTTCATAGTGATATAGTCATTTGCCTTTTAAGTGTGTGTTTTGTATCCATAGGGAAATACATGGAGTTGCCAGGGTTACCATGACTTTTCTTGAAGTCTTAGGATGATTAAACACCTGCAGTTCATGGATGCATGGGACGAAAACCTTTCTGTCTAGGGCCATTTTGACAACGTTGGGATGAATGGCATCCAGCATCCCAGGGAAGCCTGTAACTGGAACTGATCTTGGGAATTCTCTTTCAAACTTGTGCAACACAGAGAGAAACCACTTTGCTGTGCAGCAGCATTTTTCGCTTGCAGGGAAAAAGTAAAGACAACACTAAAAGTGCCTGGGTAGTGAAGACTCAAAGCCAGAAATCGTGACCCTTAAATATGTCTTGCCATGGGAGCAGCAAGTCAGGCTCACAACTCTCTTTGACTGGGAGTTGTGATGCAAATGTGGTTGTGAATTCAGGGACAGGCTGCAACCAATAAATATATAAGAACAACTGCTGCAGTAGATTTTCCTGATATTTAATTCCACATAGATGATGATAATTTCCACATTTCATAATATTTGTTTTCCCCCAACCATATAAAGATAAGGCTTATAACATTTACATATGGGTGTATGAAGTTCTATAGCAGGTATAACTACATTTGCAACTTCAGCCTAAAAAACATAGACATAGTTATTTAAAAGCCAAATATTATGACAG
Organism: Hylia prasina; assembly: GCA_013397195.1. Classification (NCBI taxonomy): domain Eukaryota; kingdom Metazoa; phylum Chordata; class Aves; order Passeriformes; family Sylviidae; genus Hylia; species Hylia prasina. The sequence continues at coordinate 378,258 of VYXD01014668.1, forward strand.
ATCATCACAAAAAAGCTCAGTAGAAGTAAAAATCAAGGCTAAGAAAGGTCATATTTAATGTATTATAAACATTTACTTTCTTTTTTGTGCCTTTAACAAAAATGTTCTTGCAGGACCATTCCCTAAATATCCATCACAAAGCTTTATACTAATGAAAGTACATATGAGTAACTCTGTTTCATTATCTTTAGTTGGCATGCACTAATATTGCAAGTTGGAGGTGTAGACCCAAGCTCAATTTTGTAAGAGTAAAATGAGTACTATTTATATACATGTGTACATACTAGTTGCACTTAGACTCAAGTAAGATGTGATTCTATGATCTAGACAAAGAATAAAAATTATTTTATTTTAATAAAAAAATTAGAAGGCTGTCCCAAGCTGATGTGAATTGTTCTGTTTAAGATGCCAAAGACTTTTGTCTAATTATCTTCAAACAGCTTAGTTCTGCCCAGGTTAGAAACCAATTTACTGTTTTGTGCAAACCTTAAAACTACAATGGTGTTTTACATGTTCTTTTCCTTGCTTTTTTCCTCTTTCTTGTGAGGGAGGCAAGTCTTTTTGTCTGCTGCTAAGCAATGAATGACACTGATAAAACTTGGCTATTTTCATTAAAATAGAATAAAGTCAATTTGAATAAAGAATATCTTATGCTAGTCAAAATGCTCAAGGAAAGCGGAGAAGGGGAAAGAAACTGAGTGGTGGAAGGAATTCAGTTACACTTTTTTCAGGGGAAGTCCAATACCTCTGCAAGTCTAAAATTAGAAATGTGTGCTGTATTAAGAAATTAGCAGTAAGAAAGGTGGACACTCTAATGAAGCTATAATAAAATAATTTGTTAAGGTCAAATATTTCAATTTAATGCTGCTTGAAATATCTCTAAAACACTTAAGTGAAGCTGTGTGCGTATCTGAAACCACTTCAGTCCTACAGTGAAGGAATACAGTGAAATAGAAGATCAGTCAGTGGGAGAAAGCACATCACGAAGAACACATATAGGAACTTAGTTATGGATTTTTATGGCTGGAACATGTAGTAAGTGCTAGGAGGACTTGGTAAAAAGGAACCCTCTCAATAGATGTTCTCAAGTTGGTTTTGCATGACTGGCTCCAATGACAATTACATTCAAACACTTCGAGGTGTTTGGGCTGAACCTGAATTCCACTGATGCAGCACTGAACTGAATTCTGTTGCAGGTGTTCATGCACTTCAATGCAGACCTTTACTCAACAGCTTCCACCTGTGTTCACCCCTGGGTGTCTCTCTTTGAGCTTGTACAAAAACTTAATGCTGTTACAGTGTGTACTTTTTATCATAATAGAAACATAAAATAAGTATTTTGCACTGTCATAGGATCATGCTCCCAAGAAATTTCAAAACAATATATTGAAGTCTGTTTAAATGTATGTCTACCCTGAGCAACAGAGTATAATGCAGTAAATGCCATCCAGGCTGATAACTCTTCATAGAGCAGGACAGAGCCAAGGTTTAGCTTCCAGTAATAATCTGAAGGTTGGCCCTTGTCAAGACCAACCACCCTGCAGTGTGTCAGTAGGGCTGCTTGAAAGACCTGGGAGACATCTCAGGTGGAACTTTCGACTGGGAACTTTTCTCTGCCTGTCTGGTGCTCAGAATGCTTTGGATATGTGGGTTTCTCTCGGACAGTCCCTGGATTAAATCACAATATTGATGTGGCTAAGTAGACACAAATCCCTGTTTTGCCTATTTTGGTGACAAGAAATTGACCCCAATTCAGGAATGTCAGCCTGCATTATCTGTGTTTTCTTTCAGGATTTCCTTGCAAACCGAGATAAAGAGTGTAACCATGAGAGAGGCTTTGGGGCTTTGTATGATACCAAGAGAAAAGAGAAAAGTGTTTGTCTTTGGACACCTTAGTGCATAAACCACACAGGGATTTTTTAGTTTAGTGGGTTCACAAGAATGATGCTTGTGGTCATTAAGGAAATCTCCCTGCCACTTGCTTGTGCTCTGAGAGTCTTCTCAGAGTACACTTTCTCCAAGCTGGCCCCTCTTACAGATTTGGTGTTTGCAAAGCTGCTGAAGTTCCAAATTCACCCCAGTCTTCAGCTCCTTCAAGGCCACCAGAGCAGTTTGATTTAGATCATTACTTCAGTGAAGAAAATGCCCTCTAAGTTTGCCAGTGTAATCCTGATTTCAACAGCACATACCAGTGTCCACTTAAGTTTAGAGCTAAGTGTGAAAAAGAAGGGAAATGAGGGTAAAATATACTTCTACTATATATTTAACAAACAGTGCCTGTTGATTTGTGCCGCTCATCTGGAGCACCTTGGGCATATCTTCCAAGTCTAGAGTTTGTAGAAATTATGAAATAAAAACTGGAATTACTCTTAAGGTCTGGTTGAATTAATTCCCATTTATGTTATCCTTTTTCCCTCAAGGAGTTAGATTTTGGATACAAATGGAAATGCCCTTGATGCTATGCCTGACTAGTTGCAGAACAAAAACTAAAATTAAGACACATTAAAAAAATGAAGGTTTTCCAAAATCTTCCCCTCCCAAAGGATTTACTGGACAAAAGGAGAAATAGTGCGGGAGATTTAATTCCTCAGTAACTTGTGTCTCTGCCTTCTCTCCTATGACACATGGTAGATGTAGGCTTCAAGCACTCCAGTCTGCAGTTTCTTCTGAGGAACCAAAGGCCACACAGCCTTATGTAAGAAACTGAGAGTGGACTAGTGTAGCACATGCTCTCCTTTCATCTGGCTCAGATCAATCCCTCACTCAATCCTTTTGGTCAAACATTTTATCAGTGTTTATATCAAATTACCTGAATATCATATTTTTACAAATATTTTCCAAGGATGGGTTAAAATGATGGCCACTGATATTATAGGTCTCTTGTGTTTCATGAAGTGCATGAGACCAACTGTGATTTAATCAGATTTTTTTTCCTAATGCATTGGTTTGCACAGGGACATTTCCCATCTGTGCATTTTTTTCTTTTTTTTTTTGCCTTAGGGAATTTAGCAGGAAACCTAGTACACATTCAAACAGTGCAGCATAGTTTAGTGATTTGTATTCTGGTCACATCATAAATAATCTTCCCAATGCTTGTTCCAATATATAGTAAACACATTTGGGAAAAATACACACAACTGTGTTGAGTGGAGTTGATTTGGGATCACTAAAGTAGTATTAAACCAGCATGTTTGTAGTTGCTTCTTAAAATTTTAACCATGTGGGAGAGAGAGATTTCTGAAACTATCTGATAGATAATAGTGAACGCTAATATTTCTTTTCCTTGAATAGAGAATCCTTTTTTTGGATATTGTAAATTAATTTTATTTCTTATCTTTGTGCCTTGCAAGCAGACACAGAAACCATAAACTGAAACAGCAAAGCAGAATGAAGAGCTTGAACACACTCTAAAAAGACAAATACCTAGTTCATAACAACAGCCAGAGCTGAGTAGTGAAAGTCTCAGTACTTTTGAAAAGCACGGCTGTTAACAAAGAATTTTAAATTTGTTTTTAGTGCTTTAATTGCAAGTAGTTTTTTTAATGTCAAGCACATTAGTTGAGCAAAGAGTAAAAACTAAGTCAGAGGTGGTTAAATGAAGATTCCTTATGCTATCATGGGCCCAGCCATCTAACCAGCTAAAATGTCTGTACCCGACTATCTTGAGAGAAACATGAAAGCCACTGTAACCTCAAATTGCTTCCTTTCACATCCTGCTCCAGATAAAAGACTCAATCCTCTTTCCAACACCGTGTACTTGCTGCCAGTACAATGTGGTTTCCTCTCTACTCACTTACATTGAGCACTGTTTTACGTTTGTTCCTCTGAATATCTTGATTCACGAGGAATTTGCAAGGGTATAAAATCCCTGAAATTCCAAAGGTGTTTTTCAGTTGGTGAAGGCCGATTAGGTTCTTAGAAATCAATTTACTTTAAAAAAAGGTGGGAAAATGTCTGTTACCTCCAAGATATGTTGCAATTCTGTGTGCCATACATGCTAATTATTTAAATGCTTAATAAAAAATAGAGATGTAAGTTAATATATGAAGAAGACAAGGCAGTATGGGGCATACAGCAAGGCAGCTGCAAGACCAAGTAGTCCTGAATTCAAATCAAGGCTGGATTGAACCTCTGCATTTTATGGATTTTTTTTTTTTTTTTTAATTCAGAANATCTTCGCTTTTTTTTTTTTTTTTTTTTTTTTTTTAAGTCAGAACCTTACAAAAACATCTCGTCTATAGATCTGTTCAATAGACAAACAGTATTTTTGCACAGTCATTTTTAATATTTAAACTCCATTGGAAGTCCTTGTGTGCAGGGCAGGTCTCTTCTAAAATACATGGCAACAGTTTAGGAAAAAAAACCCAAAGAATTTTTACAGCAAATATATTTTGTTTTAAACCAGACATGCAGAGATATGTTCCATTTCTGGTTAACTGACTTTTCATTAATGAAAGTTCCTCTAGCCTTTTATAGTGTTTGTACACATTTATTTGTTCACAGGATTATTTAATTTCTTAATTGTGCAACTTATGTGGGGCAGATTTCAAGGATGAGATTTCAGACTACACATCTAGGTGATTTTGCTAACCCACCTTATCTGCTAAGTTTCCTCTATGGAATTATTTTTCTGGGTGTATTTTAAGTGATATGGAATTAAAAAGGGACTAAATAGCTTTTTGTTCAGGAATTGTATTGAGTACTTCTTTTCCCTCTGGGTCTTACCAAGGGCTTAGCTGTAAATAATAGTGTATATTCACTTTAAGATGGCCATTATTGCTATGGAAGTTGACGTAACTTTGAATTTTATTTGTTGGTTGAGGAATGAAAGGAGAACAAAGAAGAAGAAGCAAAGAGGCGCAGGCTTGAATAACTCAAAATGCTTCTTGGCAGCTGAAATATTCAAGTGTTTTACAGAATCACAGAACGGTTTATACTGGAATGGACCTTTAAAGATCATCAGTCCAAATCCCCTGCCATGGGCAGGAGCATCTTTCAGCAGAGTAAGTGATAGATGTAAATACTTTGTGATGTTTAAGTTAATGGTTCTGGCAGTTACATTTGGAAGACTGAACCTTATGAAGGGTCAGAGCAGTGGCTTTGGGCAGGTGCTTGTTCTCTGACCTTTTCCTTACAGACATGCATCTCTCTGGATCTAAATAAACTAGTTAACTCCTGCATTTCCTTTACAATAAGCTTCAGAAAGAAATGAAACATTTATTCTGTAAGGTGACTAGCATTCACACAATAAGAGAAGCTTGTTTTAATGCAATTGTACTTAGGAGAGAATTGTGCAAGATTTAGGGTAGGACACCCACGTAAACTTGTGCTTAGGCAACTTGTAAAGTTGCTTAACATGCTCATATTGCACAGCAAGACTTCTTATTCAAGCCAGGAGATCTGAACACTGCTGACATGTTAGGACCTGTGTGTTGTATGTTTAGACGTGGGGTTCAGTGCTGACATACAGCAATAATGGCTTCAGATATTTTAACTAGAACACCTGCAGCTGAAAAGTATTTACAATTTACACAGTTTATTTGGACCCAATTGGTATGTGTATGCATTTTTAGCACTTCCTATTGTCACCACCATGTGTCGGGAGAATCCACATTCTTGAGCTCAGAATACTCATGTCCATGACAGTAGTGCCTAGGGAACAACACAAATCAGGGATAATGGTAGAGATAACGTACTTTGATATTTTATCACACGTAACAGTTGTCTGTCTCTGCCCCCAAAGCACCTCATCTGTCTCTTCTGTGAGACATAAGTATATTTTTAGTAAAGAAATAGGAGAGATCAAATTTTGCAGGACAGTCAAATTACACTTCCCTGGAGTCATAAAATAAAGTACTATTACAAGCAAAATCATCACCTAAAGAAAAAATAACAGTATTTTTTTTAAAACAATAACAATTCTTCATTGTTGTTGATCATGGATGCAGTAATTCCTGAAGCTTAATGGGTTATTTCTTGAGCACTTACAGTAGCATGTTCACTTATGTGTTGGTTTTTCATGGCCTGGTTTTTGGCAGCAGGGGGACCACAGAGGTGGCTCCTGTGAGGAGCTGCTGGAAGCTTCCACCATGTCCAGTAGAGCCAACCCCTGATGGCTCTGAGGATGGACATGCTGCTGCCCAAGGCCAATTAGAGAGAGTGGTAACACCTCTGTGATAACATATTTAAGAAGGAAATCAAAACAAACTGCAGATTTTTCCTAGTCAGAGAAGAGGAGGAGGTGAGAACATGTGAGGGAAACAACATGGAGACACCAAGGTCAATGGCACAGGAGGGGGAGGAGATGCTGCAGGTGCTGCAGCTGAGATTCCTCTGCAGGCCATGGTGAGACCAGGTGAAGCAGCTGTGCCCCTGCAGCCCCTGAGGATCCACAGGGGATGCAGAGATCCACCCACAGCCCGTGGGGGAGTTGCCCATGCTGGAGCAGGTGGATGCCCAGAGGAGGCTGTGATCCAGTGGGAGACCTGGTGGAGAGAGAGGGCCCTGCTTCCAGGCTGGAGCAGCCTGTCCTTGGAGGATGGCACCCTATGGAAAGAGAGACCCATGTCACAGCAGTTTTGGGAGGATTGCTGCATGTGAGACTGGAACCACACTAGAGAAGTTCATGGAGGGACCCTCACGAGGGAAGGACTCCTCTCCCGGAGCAGCGGAAGAAAACCTCGGGTGACAAACTGGCCAAACCCCCCATGCCCTGTCTCCTTGCTCTGTCATGGGAAGGAGGGAGGGGTTGGAGGAAGAAAAGGTTTTTAAGGGCTTATTTTACTTCTCATTATCCTCTGATTCTATTAGTAATGAAATTCACTTTGCAACTTAAATCTGAGCCTGTTTTGCCTTTGAAATATTTCTCCTAGTCTTTATGTCACTCATGAAGTGTTCATTAATTTTTTTTTCCCTCCTCTGTGGCAGGGGAGGGTGAGTGAGTGACTCTTGTGGGTGCCTGTATTGGGCCAGTGTCAAACCATGACAACTTAAAAAGGAACAACTTACATTAATTTCAAGTTCACTTAACTGAAAAAAATTGCAGAGATGAAATTTGTAGTAAATAACTATAGATAAGTACAAACTAGTAAATCTTTTAACAGATTTTATGTGGTTTAAGAAACACTACCACACACATCTGGTCCTCATTGAGTTCATCATTATTGTCCCCGTCTGGGACCAATCTGCACATGAGGTTCAGGTGCTTTAGCAACAACCAGCCAGGTTATAAGAGATGAGATTGTCTGCTAGGGAAGAGGTGTAGGGGAAGAAAAAGCTGGAGAGGAGACAATGTGGAGTGCAATATAAAGGAGTTGTTGGTGTTCATCCTGTTAATTTTCTTACTGTAAAAAAGATGTTATGATTTGTGAGAAGACAGATGTGGGGCTTGCATGTTGGGTAAGTAGATGTTCCTTTCCTCATTTGCACCTAAGTCCACCTAACTTCTGTTCATCCTGGTTTTGTGTGTTGTTTTTCCTAGTAAAATGGTTTTTCTTAAATTTTATTTGTCTTTCTCACATGTGCCCTTATGTTCTTTATAATCTTTAAATGCAGTAGATTGTGTGCTGTTGTGTGCTATGAGAAATCTCTAGTAATGCATTGTTGCTACATATAATGAAAAGGCTTTACAATTTTGCAGAACAGAACTGTAAGCTGGGGACAAGGTCAGACATAAGAAGATATTCTGAGTTTTCATAAGCACATAGAAATGGAGTCTTCTCATTTTAGCCACAAGTCAGGTGTTAGCCCCTAGGCTTCTCCTCTAGAATTACATATAGGGTAGTAGTGGTGAGAATCTGTGGGCTACGTTTAAAGGGTGAAAAAAGTAGCTACTGTCAGTAAACTTGTATTTGTCATATGGGGACTCTAGTTGAAAACAGCTGAAAATGACTGATCTAAACAATAATGCACCTGTGTGAACTTCCTTTGTTAGTTCTTCATAACCCCTTGCACGCTGCTTGGCTTGGATCAGAATCCCTCAGGGGATCTTCTCCTTCTTCTCCTGCCCGTAACATTCCTGCTGAATCATGTAAGAGTTTATTTTCTGACTTAGCAGTCAATGTCCTTCTGGTCTCCAAAATCAGGTTTGAGACTTTTCCATTCCCCCTTCACAAAGTTTTTGTATGACAGGTTTGCTCTGGAGGTCTAAGTGCCCATCCAAGGTGGTTATGTGGTTACTCCCTTGGAGTTCGGACAGGAAAAACTTGTCTTGCAATTAGTGGGGAATGACTTTTGCACAGGGACATCTTGCTGGAATACACTCAAGATTTAAGCACTGAAGTCAAGCCTTAGTTATTCATAGCAATCTCTCTTGTGTCAGTATGGAGATTAGTGTTTTTCACTCCTTTTTGTGATCTTTAGTAAGTCTGCAGTGGGACATGGACATACCTGAATTCCAAGTGTTAGAAAATTTCAGTGGTATAACAACTTCAAGTTCATCCCAAGCCATCCAATGTAGTTGGGGCAGAAGCTGTTTCTCCCCTCATTCCCATGCTAATTATGTCTCCTCCTAGAAAGATCTATTCCATTTTGGGTCCCACTGATGTGGCAATTCAGCCTGGATTGCTGCATTATTATGTTCAGTTATTATCCTTTGACTCTTTGTACTGCTGAATCACCCTATCTCATCTCAGAGTGTCTTTGCTTGTGATCAGGTGGTTTAGTGACCTTGGTACCTACAAGAGTTTACTTTGGGTTGCTGTAAGAAATATGATGTTAAATAGATGCTAAAGGTTCTTCAGAACAAAACTGTAAAGCTGTGACTCACTGAGCAATACAGACTGGACAAAGAAAAGGTTTTGAAAACAAAGAAGGTTTAATAATACCTTGTTTATGCCTGGCAGTTCACTTCAGTCCTTAGATAAATATGACTTATCTTTGGCATCCCTTGCCCAGTTCTCTTGGGGCCCAAATTACAATCTGCTTGCTGCACCCTCTGCCTCTGTGAGATTGCTGCAGCTGACAGCTGCAGAACTCAGCACTGGCCACGGAGCCAACAGCAGTGAGTTTGCAGACGTGCTTGTGCTCTGCCTGTCTTTTGCAAACTTAAAATAAAATTCTGTGGGCAGATGATACTGGTGGTGACTGAGTTCACACATACCTGCTTTTAGTATGTCAGATAAATGCATCTATATAGAGATTTAATAATCTATTAAAAGTGATGTTGATTTTGTCTTGTTTTCCCTTGCCCTCCTATTGTCATCTCTTTTCTATTATATGAAAGAATGACTTGGGGGGATGATGGTGGGGGAGACAGACAGGAGAAGTATCATTTTTTTTCAAAGTTATGGCAATATCTTTAGGAGTACATGCTAACATATTTAAATGTCTTAAATTCAGCAAAGAAAATGCTATGTATTGCCAGGACTGTAATGTATAGCATGGAGAAGACTATACCATGTGCTTAATTTGAAGAATAGAAATAAAAGTAAAAATATTTTAATTTGCTATCCAGTCTTGTTCAACAATTAGGAAGTTACTGGTGAAAAATAATTTTTAAGATCTCTGAAGTACTTGAAATTCATGTCCACTATGTACAAGTGCTTATACATATCTGTGCTAGTGAAAACAGAATTTCATAATATAACTTGTTCTTTTTCATAGCTCTCATAATTTCACATCACTGGCAGTTTGGGAGAAGAAAAGCTTAAGGATACACTGAGGTGAAACTACCAGTGGGACTCTAGCATGTATTCATCATAGAATGGTGTAACGACTGTGTCTTGGGTTCAATGCAAGATGTATTCAATTTGCCATCTGTTGAAACTGGCTATAGAGGTGTTTCTTTCCTCATTGCTCTGAGGGGAGCTTATGTTAATGGGCCAGCTGTTAAAANCAGCTTTCCCTGGCAGATACCTGTCTTTCCAAACTAAGGCACGGACCCAGACTGGCAGGGAATCTGGGTTGTTTATACAAAGAAATGAGCTGGTTTTATTCACAAGGCACAGTGTTTCTATCTGTGATAATTCTCACTAGGTGACCTATCCCATGTGGCCACATCAGCAACACGGGTTGTGAATGTCCTTCTTTGGGGTGATCATGCCCTGCTCACCCCACAGGCTTCTCTCTGCAGTGCTCTGCCCCTCACACCTCCTGCCCCCAAAGCCAGGCTGAGCCAAGGTGCCCTGTGCCCCCTCCCTGTGCCCCTCTGTGCCCCTCTATGCTGCCAGGGTGTTCTGCAGGCATCTCACAGCATGCAACTCAATTCTATCTTATCTCTTCCCACAATTCCCTCTTTCTTGGAATACTTTGGAAGTTCTATGCATTTTGAAGGATACCAACTCTTCGGTGCGCTGATGCCTGTCCTACTTGGAGCTTTTACTTCTCCCTGCTGGTTGGACAATCTATACTGATGAATGGTTTCAGTCTTCATTTAAAAATAAATAATTCCTCTCTGTTGCCTGTGCTTTGGTTTCCTGGATTCTTGAAGTAATTTTTTTTATTTGTTTCTACTGTATTGGAATTCTATACTCAGTTTCAATTGAGTCTAGAAGAACAAAGCATAAAATAATTGAGTTTAATAAAAGAAAAACACTCCTCACAGTGATCAGTAAAGCACAAAGGTGATGTTTATCTGTAGGAGTACCAGACGCATGAGCACTACTTACCAATTTTAAGGGTTGTTCATGCTTTTTTGAAATATCATCTCCTCTCTTTATTGACCTTCTACTACTCAGAAATCAACAGTGACAATGCGCATGTCTAAAATTGTGGAGCACAACCAGCAATTCCAAGAATTAGATTTAATATTATGCTTCAAATCTATGGTTTTTTTTCAATGACTATTGGAGAATTTATCAAGTCCCCTTTTTGCAAGGTTGATCTTCAGTACTTGTGGCTCTGGAAATGTGTAAACCCACAGGCATTACTGACTTTTCAATTACAAAGTAGTAAAATACATTTGTTCTACTTTGGGTCATGAATAGTTGTGTGTGCTGAAAGAAGAAGAGGAAGTTTGTTGAAGAAACCTTTGGATTGCTTGAAGAGAAAACAAGAAATATTAATACACGCAATGAAACTTTGCAGACTGAACCTTTATATTTAAAAATAATGCAGCAAACCCTGTAGTGGTGGAACCATTAGCTGTCCCTTTCATAAACCATCACGTTTTGTAGAGTAGGATCATACTTTCCCAGGTGCAGAAATGACTAGCTAGTTTTATTCCATTGCTTCCAAGTTTTTGCTGCCCAGAAAATACTCTTCAATTTTACTTTTTTTTAAATAAGTGGTGGTCTTTGGACCAATATTAAGCAGAGCTGGAAAAATGATTTTTTTTTTCTTAAAGTGCGAGAGGGAAAAACTGTTATGGGCTGTAATTTTCTTTGAAAAGCAAGTAGGTTAAAAAAGTTACAATATGCTCTTTTATTGTCACTCATAAAAGCTAAAATGTTACTGGGAGTTATGTGAAAAATCATGTTTTAGTTTGGCAAACAGTATTATCAATTTGTTGAGGCATTGCAGAATTTTTTCTGTGTCATAATTAACATCTTGGCAACCCTGCACATAAATAGCTTCATTTTTATTTTTGTGCATATTTTTAAAATAAAAGTGTCATCTGCAGTGCTGCTAGCCTGCTTTGCTTTAATATAGACCTGGGAGATGCACACAGACATCACACACTTTGGTGGTGGGTCTTTGCTCTACAGCACTCATGAGAAATTTCTACTTGTTAGAATTCTGTGAATAAAAATTGGGGTTTACTTCCTTAACAAGGAATTATAAAAAGAGAATGAAAACAAAGAAAGCTGGGAAAAAAATTAGGGCATATCTCCAAATGTCTTTGGGGATTTCTCAAGACTAATATGTGAAGATCCCTCATAATAAACAGTGCCTTTTGTAAAATTCTGTGCTCTTGGACCTGCAAGTATCAGCATAAGTGTGTTTCCCACTCAGTTAAATAATGTATCATTGAAATTGCCCTTAATGCAAGGAGGAAAGGAATGGCCAATAACTGTAATTATTTCAAAGGTCCCATGGCTGCTGTTATTCATATAAACTTTCAAATTCTGTTATGTATACAGCATTATACTATTAACACCACCTACCCAACATTCCTGTTTATAGTCTGCATGCTGTATGCTGTGATAGGTGATAACAGGGCTGTGTCCCTTCACAGAAAGAAGCTGTGAGGTGGTTTTGTTTGGGGAGTTCCACATAATTTATGTAATTGGTTAATATATGGAAACTATGTGCACAAACGATGTTCTTCTACCAAGAACTGAGTTGATGTAAATTGAATCATGCAAGACCCTTGGTCATTAATATCGTGAGATCTAAACTATAAATGACCAGTATAAAGCAAAAAAATCCCAGACAAGAAATACAGAGAATTTTATGCTAACTCCTTGGAACTGATGATTGAGAACAGTGTTTGCAGATGGCACTGTAACAGAAAGAACAAATATTGAGCAATGCAACTAGACATGAGAAGGTTTTTGTTCATAACCACCATGTGTGAAGTGGACTGTTCATTTGATACAAATGCAACAACAGATGCTGAAAATGTCTCTCTATTATGGCATTAATTACAATGAAACAATATTTTTAGTCCTGGTGTGTGCAAATGACTTGCATATTAATAACTATAATTTATATCATGATGAGTTATTAAAATACGCAATCCTCAGGTTCCTGCAGTACCCACAAATTTTTAGTTCCATTGATATCAATGTATTAATACTGCTTGAAATTTCACAGCAGATCAAAAAAACCCTTGTCATTCTGAAAGATGACTAATTTGCATGAATTCTGTTCTTTGGTTCAATGTGTTACTTGAACACATTGTTCATACCTTGAAATTTTATTTCTTAAATCCACAAAGACAAAGAAATCAAGGAATCTCAGCCAACCATAATTCTTTTTAATGTATCCAACCATAATTCTTGTTAATGTATATATTTTGTTTCGAGTGGAATTAAGCAGTATAATTTGTGTTTAAGGGCCTGAGAATAAAAGGCTTGCTCCACATTAAGTATTTTCACTTGTTATAACTCAGTGGCATTGTGCAGATCTGCTGGGTGGCTTTTTTGTTTAACTGCTTGATATAAGACACCCATTTACAAACCAACAGCTTCTGGAGCTATCATTTGCTCATGTCTGACTACTTGAAGCTTACCTATGTTTTCAAATTCTTGTATTGTTGTAACTCACAAAAATAACAACAGAACTACTGTTGTCTATTAATTTTCTGTTTTGCATATGCTGTTATGTTCTCTATATAAAATGCTATATATAAACTGTGTTGCTTATAGAACACTTGTTCTATAAATAGCCATTTGTTCTTTGACTGGAATAGATGCTGTTCCAGACTTTGCCAGTTCATTTGAGCTCTAGAGTAGAGCTTTAAGGGAAGGTAAATGACATCCTGAAATCCTGATTTCTATGTTAAATGTGCAAGGCAGTATTAAAACAAGAGCTGGCACCTTCTGACCTCCCTTTTGCAGCTGAATTAATAGTTTAAGATTTACCATTAGTGTTAGTCTTTGGGCTGGAGGCAATTGTTCACAACACTCTGTATCTGCGTTGCAGAAAGAGACAGGAAAAACATTGATATTAAAAAACTTCTTTTAAATTCCCGTATCTGGATGGTGGCAATCTAAAAAAAAACTAAACTAACTGAAACATAGTGTAAGAGCTGTGGGGCTAAGGTTACCAAAATAACATGTTTTGTCCATTTCCTACACAGAAAATGAAGCCAAGGGAATTGGTTGCTTACCTCGTCTTTCTTCCAGCAGCAGTTTTGAGTTTCTCTTATCCCTGCCTTTGTTTAGTACTCTGTAGATATTCTTCTGAGATGAAATGGTTCTTATTTTTCAATAGGGCTTGCTTTTGCTTTTGAGACTACTGCTGTTCAAAAATGAATGCATCTGGTAATTTTTATCACTGCTGTCTTTAATTTGAACTTCAAGTTAACTGCTCTTAAATTAGTAATTCCACTGCAAACTTGAAGAGTCTTTTTGAAGCTATGAATAAGTGAAAATGGCAGGAAATGAAGTGTGGGTTTGTGTTTGGAGATAACAGCACTAACTGTTTTTCTTGCACTCCCAGGTTCTGGGTCCTTGCTCCTAAACCTGTTTCCTATTTTGCACAAATTGTAGACCTCAGTTCTGAAGTCTTTAAGGTTTTGATAAAAATTTCTGCCTAACTAAAATATGTCTGATATTTTTCTTTCCTCTGAGTGTTATGGGAAGGTAGTTAGAGCTATTAAAATATATTAGATTGCATTTTCAATTAAAGTTTCTGTTTTGAATACTCAATAGCTCCAATGACCTTTTTGAATAATTACAGGAGCTGCTTGTTTCTTGTCTATTCAGTGGTGTCAGTAGGGAGCAATTCAGGACAAATCTCAGCCACCACCCCTTGCCCAAGAAGGGGACACTAAGCCACCATTGGATGGAGAAATGAAGGATTTTGTGTTATGCAGTTGCTCTGTAACAGCAAGCATGTGCTGTTTCAGATACCATTGAGGTGAAGGGATGTGACTTGTGCTGCCTCTTTTGCCTTTCCCTGCTCCCTTTTAAAATTTTGCCCTTGACTTTAACTGGTGTGTCATCTGGCCAGGACACGCTGGAGTCCAGTGACCTCTAGTAGCTTCTTGTTTCAGTAGCCCTATTTAAAATTAAAAAAAAGGTTTCAAAATATGGTGAGACTACAAATGGAAACTACTGATTTTTGTTTATATCTCTTAATACTCTTTGTGATGAAGGTGCTGAAATATGTTTTAAAAACTCCAACAAGGAGTACACGTTAACAATACAGTGAATCACAAAGCTTTTTCTAATGGGACAGATTGTCAGTGATTACTGAATTTTCTGGCTCCTGCTGCTTTGGATGATTCCTGCTTTGTACTATGAGGGGTCAGGAGAAAATGGTGGTGTTTCTTTTGTGTTGCTGAACAAAGTACCATGTTTCTTGACTTCTGAAATTAAATAATTTTGAACTATTTTTTTTTTCCCCTTCATCTCTTCTTATTCACCTTCTTTTGCACAGTAGTTTGAATTCCCATTAGAGAAAAGAACGTTAGTAACAGGCTTTCAACTTCCCAGCACTTGCAAGGCAATCATTAATGGAGGTATTTTGATATATTTCTTTCCATGACAGCCTTAAGCTGCAGCCACAAATGACTTTTCAGATTTATTTGAACTCTTGTCTTTAGTTTTCCTGTTTTTGATGAATGCGTGCTGCCTTTAAAGTTTCTAAATATATGTTGGACATATGAAAACATATTCAAGGTCTCTTCTTAAGTGAAAAGGAAGAGTAAAGCCCATAAATAAACCATCAGAGCATTGCGTTTGGAGACATGTCACACCTGTTGTAGAATTAACATTCTGAATCTTCAGAATGTCAGACTGTTTTTGGAAAGATTCTTCCTAATGAAGAGAAAAAAATAATAGAAAAATAAGGAAGAAAAAAATATCACTTCAAAGAGCTACTTGCCTGATTGAGTTGGGGTGAAAAAATGACTTGATGGCTTTGATCCTTCCATCAAATGAAACAACATGAGAGAGGAGGGGGGAGGGAAATATGTGGCTTTGCAGAGTAATGTCATGCTATCAGCAAGGACCACTAAAGATATTTATTGGCTTCAGCAGACTGCATCTTAATACAAAAGAATTTTCAGTCACTGTAGGGCTACCAATTTCCTCTGCATTAAAATTTGGTGGTAGAATGTTAATAAATCAAAAGTGGTTATCTAACCAACATTAGTGGAGATAGTTTCAGCATTACTCTCCAAAGAATAAGGGCTGTCTACCATGCAAGGCTTATTTCCAGTATAAACAAACATTGTATTAGATAAATATAAACACGTTTGTCTAAATATGGTGTGAATATTTTATGCATAGTTTCTACTGGGGAAGTAAAAAAAAATCTATCAGACCTACAGTCTGAGTTTCATTGAAGAAAAATGCTACAATTTTCATATCTGCCATCAAATTTGAACTAAGTCTTACTTGAGAACAGTTGTGGGGGGAAGGGATTGATCTTGAACATCTGGTTGTTGTTTTAGATCCTGTATTTTCCATTTGTGATGTGCATGAAACAACTGAGGACATTGAGGACGGATGGGTTGTAGGCAGGATAACAACATGAATTGGTTGGGAGAGGAACCCCTGGGTGCTGAGTGGAGTCAGGAGCTGCAGCTGTCACAGGAGAGGTGTCAGCACAGGTCGTGAACAGTCAGAGCTCTGGTGAGAGAGCCATGGGCAGTGAGCAGGGAAAATGCTTCCTCTTCCTTAGTTCTTGCTGTCTTCAAAGAAATGGGGCTTCATACTGTCTCACTAAAGATGGGCAGGGTTGCATCAGGAGATATTTGGCTCTGTCATCAGTTTTACCTGAAAACAATAATCTCCAGGATTCTGCACTCATTTCTGGCCCAGGAATAGTTATTTCTGTTCTCTGATGTTGTGATTGTGAGTTGCTTTTGAAGCCAAGCTTTGCAGCTGACCTTTCAAATTTGGAGTGCTATCTCCTGTAGCAGAATACAACACTCCATTTTCCAAGTAATGCTAGAGCATTCAAGGTCTGCTTTTTCTATTCTGAGACCTTGTTTTTCCAACCTTCTTTTTAGTCTTCCATAAAGACGATAGAAAAAGGGGGAGGGAAGAGAATAGTAGCAAATGCTTTTAAAGATTCAACGAAACAGCAATGCAAAATTATTTTTAATGTGTAGTCAAATCTAGGCACAATTGCTTTCTCCTCATCTTTATTGTAAGGCTGTAATAAATAATTAAGTTGGATGCACTACTTCTGTACAGGTTGGTGTAAAGTATAAACAGCTGCTGTATGGTATTTCAATCTCATTTTACTTACTCCCTTTAGTGAAAATGCTGACCTAGAAATTGTCATCTCTGACTGGAGCAGTGCTGCTTCTGCTCCACTACCTGCATCTGATAGTGATCAGTGGCAGCTGTTTTGGAAAAAAGTAGGATAAAAAATGTCTATAGTGGGAATATATAGAGTAGCTTTTGCATTTGGAGAACATTTCTATATATGATGGTGTGGTAAGAATCAAAAGACCCTAGGGGGTCAAGTAGCAGAGATGTGTTTTCATGCCAAACAATAAAGCATTGATTAAAAAGAATAAATAATAAAATTTGTGAAAGATCTGTTTCTTGGATTATGGTAATTTTTTTTATATTCCAGTTATTATTTAGCTAAAACCAATGCATAGTTTGTACATCTTACAATAAAAATTTGAGTATAAGATCAAGATCAAATCTTTAGCACTTTCAGAGGTTGGTCCTGGTAACACACGAATTTGACTCACTGTAAGTAAGGTAATACTTCTGTCATTATGTGGTCTGGGAGCATCTCGTGCTGTTACTTGTGTAAAAGACATTAGAGTGAATAAATATATTTTCCTGCATTGTATGTCTACAGGATGTACAGGACATGCAGGCCTGTAAGTGTAGGCTGGTACAATTTGTGGCTGGGCCTGTTCAGATGTGTTTTATATATTCAGAATATTTCATTGATGCCAGTGCATTGGAAATGGATATTGACTTTACAGCCTGTTACTGTTTTTGTGTAACACTTAAGATGAATTGAATATGAATTATTACTCTATTGGGTAGGAAATGCTGGCTGCTTGTTTTGAGTGGAAAGAATTGTAGCCAGTTCTCACCAAGTCAGGCATCTGAAGTGCTAGATGCTTTTGAAAACTCTAGCAGATGTCTAACTCTATTTGTAGGTGTTTGAACAACATTTTGGAATCTGAAAAAACTAAAACCCCCCTGTAGATAGCACTAGAATTTTCATGGCAGATTCAGGTACATAGATTATCTGTCTTATTAATGTATTTTCTGTGAACGCTTTCCAAGTCTTGCAGGATATTTTACTTGTGAGATCACCAGACACTTTCTGTTCACTGAAATAGTAATAAAGGTCCTTTTTCATGGCATTGATGGATATAAACACTCATAAAAGTGATTTCTGATTTTACTTAAATTCTTGCTCTTGGTACCACCATCAACAGCTCTGGCTCTTCCTGCATTTTACCTGTCTAGGCTATGTGTACCTTCTTTGAGTAAAAAGTAGGTCTTTATTTTCATCATGATGGAAGTGTGAACCTTAAAGCCTCAGACAATTTTCTTCTGTTGTCAGCTCTTTCCACGAGCATCTTGTGAGGATTTTTGCATTCTTTTATCTACAAGAAAAAATAATTAGAGTATATTCAGAAATGCTTATCTGATATTTTTTTTAAATAATAATCAAAATCTTCTTCAATTTAGCATTTCTTAATATGCTGGAAACTTTAGGTAGAATGTGTACAAAGAGGTTTGTCTAGGACTAAAAAGATCTTATTACAGAATATGCTGAGTTGGAAGCAACCCTCATGGATCATTCTGTCCAGCTCCTGGCCATGCAGAGAACCACCCCAAGGGTCACACTGTGAGAATATTTTCCAAATGCTGCTTGAGCTTTGTCAGACTTGGTGCTGTCACCACTGCCCTGTGGGGGAGCCTGTTCAGTGCCCAACCACCCTCTGGGTTAAGAGATTTTCTCCAATATCCAACCTAAACTCCCCTGACACAACTTCAGGCCATTCCCCTGGGTCCTGTCATTCACCACTAGAAAAGAGCTGTGAGTCTGTCCACTTTCTGTATTTTGGTTAGCAGGCATTTGAAGAGAAATTCTGGAATGAGGGTAAATGTGCCAAGCATCCACAATGTAAATGTAAAGTAGTGAGTATTTCAAATGGTGGCAGTAACTCCCAAGCCTTTTTACTAACTCTATTTTCTCCTATTGAGGGTTTCTCAAAATAATTTGTGTACTTATCTTCCCATACATGCTCTTGGTTATGTTTGGGGACTAAGAGTGGTAGGTGACAGCTGTGAGACTTTTGTTGTTGTTTGGAGAGGTGTTTTTTATTCTTTAAATTCACAGAGAAAGTGGTAAGGAATAACTGAGGAAATACTTACAGCATAATTTGGGTATGTTGGCAGATACATTCTTTGTTTCTTTAGTTGAAACTCCTTTTTGGGATATGAAAGACAGCTTATCAGTGAAATGGAATTTTTCTGGGCCTTGGCATGTGGTGACTCTGACCTTTATGATGACATTGATTGATGGTCTGGATGACACTCTCCAGAACACTCTGCCAAGCAACCTTGGCCATTGTTCTCCAGAAGAAAAAGCCAGAAGAGAACGTGGGGGTTGGGTTGAAGCAGTGAGCTTGGTTAGCCAAGAGACAGCCCTGAAGCTGCTGCTCACCTCTGTGCTGGGGGCTCAAAGCTTTGGGCCCTCAGTGATGTCTGTACTACAATAATTATTTGTTTTAAGCTTTTTTGCTGAGAGAATAACAAAATAATTATCTGTTTATCCCGACAGATCAATTGAGCATCTGTGGGAGGGATGAGACCTTCAAGTGAGCTGCTGTTCAGCATCTGTTTCCATCTTATTCCCGGCACATTCACTTGTTAACTTGTTCAGATTCTATTCCACCACTACTGTTGGCCAGTCAAGATGTGCTGCCACCTGGGCTTCCTGTTCTTAGTAGAGTAAGTGGTTTACCAATGGGAATAAGTTAGTGCAACCTGTCTTGAGAATGCAGAAATGGCCTGAGCTCTGGTTGCTACAGTGCTGCTCTCACCAGGCTGCCATCAAAGCACACTTCTAGGGGTACCCCTGGCTGTTATTTCCCCACAGTCTCCTGCAAACCTGGTGCACAGTTGTATGGCCAGAAGTTTGATGCCTTACCCAAAAAGAGCAGAGTTATCTGTGTGCTGTGGAAAAGGCATAGACAAAAGGCAAATTGCCTGGCTGATTATGTTATCAGATGTTAGTATGTTGTTCTTGAGCAGAAATGAAGAGTTAAGGAATATGTTACACATAGGTTTGTGGTGTCTAGGTTTAAAGAACTCTCAAACTCTGTTAGGAAGACATTTTCTTAACTGCAAGTGATTCTTTATTAAAAGTAGCAGAGATTCTTGTGTTTTGTTTTCAGTTTCTTCTGGCTTTCTCTGTAATGTTTGAAGCACTTCTGTTGCTTGAGTGCTTTACCATGGAGACAGTTTAATGATTCAATTGTGTTTTGTTCCTGTGAAAATGTGGAAGTCTGGGAAAAGGAGACGTCACTTAGTTCTGTTAAAAATGTTTTTGATAAATATTTACTGTCTTGTACAAAAGCTGGCCTCATGTAGTATTATACTAGTGCTTTTCTCTACCTTTATATAATAAAGCAAGGGGAATATTGAGGCAGACTTCATAAATAAAAATGGATTATGGTTACTGTAGATGCAATTCCTTTCTAGTATCCTTTGTTCAGAAGCTTCCAATAACATGGAGCCACAGTTTATAGTTGTAGCTTGGGTTTTTTAAAATACAAATTCTATCATTATATAGTTTAACAAAAATTAAATCAGAATCCACAAGATGGCAAGTCTTGGAATGAATATTATATGTGGAAAACACAAACTGGCTATATACCTTTTCAACCACAACAAGGTGGTGTCGCATAATCTGTATTTCTCCCCTTTGGCTTGCTCATTTTGTAGGAAGAATCTGATTGACAAGCTACACTTATAACCAGCTGATTTCTAAAGGTCTTGCAGTGTGATATTTTTTGCTTGTGACTGTTTCCAAGACTTACAGTGAATGAGATAATCTTTACAGGTTGTTAAAAGTATATAATGGATTTTGCGTTTTATATTTTAGAAGGAATTTTCCCAATATAGCATGTGGAACTAACAGCTAGGTAGTTAAATAATCTGCAAAGAGCCCAGTGTGTGTTGGGTGGTGGTTTGTGGGCTGGGTTTTTTTGTAGGTGTAGTAAACAGAAGATCTGAAATAGACTGAAATAGGGAGGAGCATGCAAATGATAATAGATCAAAGCTTTTTAAACAGTATTTAATTTTCCAAATATATTCTCTGAACACATCATCTCAACAGAAAAGGGAAAATCACATTGTACAGTAGGAAAAAGTGAACAAAAGTGTAGGTAATTAAAAGTGTAGCCAGACTGTTTGATAACAAGTTAGGTAGCATATAGGAAAAACAGAGAAGAATCTTGCACTAAAAGATGAGTGATGGATCCAGGCGTTAATAAAACAATCCAAGGTCTGAAAAGTAGGAAATCTGGTAGGAATGATGTAGTTGGTTTAGTCAAAACCAAGACTTGGAGCATGTCTTGTGCAGCGTGCTGAGCCAGGTGATGACATGAACTTACCCTGGCAGAAACCATTTCAGTGAAGTTTAGCTGTTACTAGATCTTGAGAGCTGCTGTAGCTCTGTGTCAATTGAATTTCCTCAATCCTGACAGGTTGGGTTCTCTGTGCACGAGGAATTTGCGGTGAAGGGTCGAACTCTTCAGTGCCCAGTGGTGAGGGTTTTGTTGGGCAATGAGTCTAGCAAATATTTCTTAATCTGCCCAGTATAGACCATAGGAAAGAGAGATTTTCACAAACAAAAGCCAGACACAGCTCTGCAAACCAGCCTGTAGCACAGATGGGTACTTGGCATGGAGGCAGTGATGTTTAATGGGCGAATTCGTATCCTGGAGACTTGAATGCCCTTTCCCAAAACGTTCATATGGTATAAGTTTTTTCTTTTTTTTTTTTTTTTCCATGCTGTGAGGGGGAGGATGGTCAGGGAACAGGCTGTGGTGCCTCCCTGAGGGCCTGTGTGCTACTGTTCTCTTGATGCATTACTGATCTACTGTGCAGTAGGATGGGTGCTGGCTGGAACACAGGCATGCACTGCACTGTTCCTGTATTTAACAGGATTTTCCTACATTGTACAGCATTTCTGTTTTCCAATTCACTCCCAGAATAGGTGTGAAAACATCTACAAAGCGTGCATTCTCTTTCTGAGTCTTCAGTCCCCAAAGTTTTCAATAAATCACAGGTAGTGAGAGGAAAGAATAACAATCTTTCTAGGCAAGTCCTGGGAGACTGTACTAATATCTCAGTAATTACAGAGCAAGTATAATGACAGGACACAGAATAAAATCTGAATCTATCAAAAAGAACAAATAGCTTTTTTTAGTTTGCTTTTTGCGTTGGATTTTTACCTTGTAATGGCAAGTTTTCCAGCAGTAAAGATCTTTTCAATTGGTGGCTTCAAAGCCTTGCAAGTTTTAAACAATATTTCCATTTTATTGATATGTAAACTCCTGCTTACACAATAATATGTTTACCCTAAGTAGCTGTGTATTGATCTGGCACTGGTTCACATATTTAACATGAACTGAGAGGTTATTCTATATCTTCTATAGCCTCATTCTAGCATAATTCCATTCTGAAGGGACTCCACTGATGAAACTGGAAATTACAGCATATTTCTGACTAGTAAGTAATAGGCTTTTTTTGATTTGAAGCTTTACCAGCCTGCTCCCGTAGAGACTGATATGTTTGATTTGTCTCATGTGGACATGTAACTCTTACTAGTCTCGCTATTTGCCACTTTACAATTTAATTAACTCATAGTTGCCAAGTTTTTTTTCAAGTAGCCTAAGGCTTCAGCTAAGAAACATGTAAAACATGCTCTGCTAATGCCACCTGCTGATGCTGAGAGTACATATCTGCCTGCAGTTTCATTTTATGCAAAGTTTTTATGTGCCATCTTGTATACATGCAATGAATAGCTTCTCCTATGCTTTGTCAGAGTGTTACTTTGGACCCATAATAATGAATTAATTCTGGCTCTTACTCCTGTGTGCAGTAATTTCACTTTAGCTCTAGTCCAACTCATAAAGTGCAATTCTGGTTGCTAAAAACAAAAGAACCCAACTTAGTCCTTGTTCTCGCTGTTGTGTACTAGTTCCATGCATATTAAACTGCAGACTTAAAATAAGCTATTTTTTACATTTTTATAAAATGTGTCTTACTGTCTCAAAAATTTGATGTGTCTGTGAAGGCCTGAACTCTTGGGCCTGTGTGTGACACATGGCAGTTGAACATTTTTCTGCCCCAGCTTCTTGCTGTCTTTCCTTGTTGAAGAGGACTTGTGTACAAAGTGACCCTGGTGATCAGGATCAAGGGGGTGGTAAAAACCCCCTCTTTTGCTGGAAGTAGTCTTCACTATTCTGATTGATGGCAGGCAGGCCTGCCAACAGCACTGAGAGACAGGATGCACGGACACTCCCCACTTTTTGGATGTGTTTAGCAGTGGATCATTTTTATTTTAAGCCTTGTGTTTGGTTTTCCCTCCTTGCACAGTTCAGTGGGATGCAAACAACTGAAATAATCAAGTGCTGGAATTACTTTGTGTCAACCTGTGCATAAACAGTAATGGAGTGATTTTGAGCGGGGCTGTGCAAAAGCAGGGGAACACTGAAAGTTTAAGTTACTGAGAACCTGCTTTTCACATTACCCTCCACTAAGGGCATGGTTTGGAAGTTGGGGAGGGAGAATTGCAATAGACTGTGTCAGGCACAAGCTTAAATTGCTGAAACAGAATTCTGAAGCTGAACTAATACCATTTCAGGGAAAAAAAACCAAACTGAGCTATTAGCATCATTAATTTATTTCTGCAGTAGCCTCTCCTCCTTTGACAGACAGCTCTGTATGTTTTGCATCTGCTTGTTTCAGCCACAATCATATCCTTCACCTTTGTAATTATGGACATAATAGCTGAAACAAGGTCTGCTTCTTGGGTTAATGGGATTTAAAAAATATTTAATTACTATTTATGATTACTTTTTCTCTGGTCAGTCTTAGTTTTGTTCTCTATTGTTCCTCTCATAGGACCCATTTCTTTAGCTCATCTGACTCAAATATTTGTCATCAAAATAATAGAGGATTTAATGTTTATATACCTTTTTTTCACTATGTGTTTCCCAAATTTCTCTTTACTCATAAGAAAAGAAATCCCTCTATTTCACTCTGTGTTCTCATGTGGATGTTGGGGCAGATATCTTTGCCACCCCTCAGGCACTGTGTTCCAGCCCTATGGGACAGTCCATTTGTTTTTTTGGGATCCTGGCTCTTATCCCCCATGGCTGTGACAAAATTCTGTTCCTGTAGAATATAATTCCTTTTGATCTTCATTGTTCTTGCTCTGCGTTATTTTTTCCACTAATCCATAGTAAGAAAAATATTTGGACTTCTGACTTTTCTTATGCATTATCTCAGAAATACTTGTTTTGTGGTTTAAAGTAAAAAATTGATTCAGGACCTCTGACTGGCATCATACAAACACCTTCATCAAATGCAACTGTCTCTCACATAGATGGGCCTTCCTATGCAGAAAGGTGAGTTTATTTAGCAGAGATGTTAAAGTTGCCTATATTATTCTTTATGTACTTATGAAAGTGAAAAATGTCACTGACAAAAATGCGTCATGAGTTTAATTTTTGTTTTGTTATGAAAATTTTTAATTTACTTTGTTGGGTATTTTTTGAAAAAAATGGATTTTTTTTTTTTTAACTGAAGGTTTAAGAACAAAACCAAACTTTTATTTTGGTAGACAAGTGCTTATCTGTAAGTTAAATTTTCAAGCCATCTCTTAATCCCTGAAAAGGAAGCAACTAAGGAAAGGAAGACTGATAAATTGAAGCTGTTTATCTTGTGTGTGCAGGGGATTTAAACACGTGATTCTGATGTATTTTAATTTTTTGAAATTGCTGCAGTAATGCTTTTCTATTTTAATTTTGGATGATACATATGTACATAGAACCAACAGAGTAAGTTTCTGAGTTTAAAAGTCCCTGGTTGCAGCTGCTTGAACTCCACTTTGCTTTGGACAAAAACAGGTGCTTAACTTGTCTATCTGCCTCTTATCCTCTCCTCCAGCCCACATGCCTCTGAAGTAGACTGTGAAATGCTGTAGCAGCTGTTGAATATAGTTGTTAAAGAAAATGTAAGGAGAGAGACTTGCTTTAGCAAGCAGGAGTCTTTATATGTTGTGGAGACCGGCTGCACTCACACAGCTATCATGCAAAGATCATGTCATTTTAAAACACCGTCATAGAGGAAAATAGTCCTAAATGGTGGACTTTGCTAATACTAAAGAGTAGAATTAAGAAATATTGCAAAAGGTCTAAACATATCTGGGTTTTTCTTTTTATTCTGACAGGGGTTGATTACTGTTTTGTTGGAGCACTTAAGAACAGTCCCATTCTGACAAGTCAAATGAAGGGGTTATGTAGTTTCCCAATATTTAATTTTGAGGAGATAGGCTCAAAAGTGTGGGACAGAGAAAACCATCTCTCATCTGCAAGTACTCCCTAGTGAGTGATACTTTAAGTATGAATGTACTATTAGAAGTCCAAGATGTAGTAAAAGTGTGCATACCTGAAACTGACAATGTTCAGATGTGCGCAAAAATTGATCAAATTACTTCTAACCCAGAAATCAGGGTCCAGTTTTCTGGCTGTTTTTGTAGGCATTTTTGAATGTTGCATGCTTACCAGCAGAAGTCTCAGCCAGCCTTACTTAGCCTGTGAACTTTGAACTCAGTAAGTAGAGCAGACTTTTTGTCTGTCATTAAATTTTAAAACACATATGCAGGTTTGTGGTGTCAGCAAAGAAAAGAATTTCTTCTGGCAGGATTCAGCTTCAGGACTTTGTGCTCTGGGATAACCCTGCTTGAGCAGGGAGGCTGAACCACTGTGGTCCTTTCTAGCCTGACCCATTCTGTGGCTCCAGAACTTCAGTACCTGCGTTGGTACATTGCAACTCTCTGTGGTGTTAGTTACATAACATAATGCCTATTAACCAGGAGCTGAGGGCTCTGCTCCAGTTAAGGCAGATTTAGTGTGTGCATGAGATATAAACCTCGTGATGATCATTGTCACAGCACTTTCAACACAAAGGGTTTCCCTGCCCCTGACAACAACTCTCAAGCTCAGTGCACGTCTCTTCCTAACCTCTTGCTGTGCCTTGATAGTCTGGCACAATGGCAGATTCTGCAGCTGGTTTCCTTTAATGAACTGGAAATGGCATTACACGGGTGCAGGCTTGGTGTTAACCCATGATTGATGTGTTATTTCACCAGGTAACTTCCTCTGTGCGTGTATTAGTGCAGAACAGACATGTTCCACTGCACACAATGGGTTCATTCTTCACTAGATAAACATAATGTGAGTAATTGCAGTTCATTATGTAAATACCTCTGTATGAGACTTCTATGGAGTAGTAATGGATTTTGCAGAATATTTTTCTCCTACATAGAATGCTGTTTTTTAAAACAATGCAACAGTGTCCATCAGGAGGGAGGCTTCTAAACCTGCAATTTAGAATGTTTTGTTATGTTAGTCTAACTTGAATTGAACAAGCCTGACTATACAAACATCTTACTACCTACTACTGAAAAGTGAGAGGCTGTTTGGTGTGATAACTGTATTGTTATTTTACTATCTATTAAGCATCTACATCATAGAAGGGGAACAAGGGTGGAATTTAAAAGGAAAGAAACATGCGCCCTTGAAAAAAGGGAAAGAGATCGGGAGGGTTAAGAGGATGTGATAGAGAAGAGGGGAAACTGACGTCTAGAGGCACCATTGCTTGTGGTAGTACTGGGAAAATGTCAAAAACATAGGAAACCTCCTTGTAATTCCTAAATTTATAGGGTCTATTTCGAGTATTTCTCTCCCTGTATGTGTGTGTGTTAGTACTGCTACAGAGATTACAACAAATATTTGAATATAATAATAGAAGAGCATTCCAGTCTGAAAAATAAGAACAGATCTTCTGTTGGTAAAGGATCATTAAGAATGAAATATTAAAGAACTGAAATATATCCCTGTTAAACTGACATTACTTTTTTCTCACAGTATGGCTTTAAATATCATCTTACATTTAACTGCAGATTTCTGCCTAAGTTTTGCATTGTGGCATGTAGAAAAAAACCCAGTCAAATGAAAAAAAGAGCTGGCAACTCTTACACCTCAGATTGCAGTGTTTTTTGATGATTGTTTCTACTTGGAATAATGTGGAATGCCCTTTATTGCTGGTCATTAATACCTGAATATGTGAAAATCTTATATTTTATTTCTGTTGGGTTATTGCATTTTGCAAATAGAGGAGTCTTTGA
This sequence comes from Hylia prasina, assembly GCA_013397195.1. Taxonomy (NCBI): domain Eukaryota; kingdom Metazoa; phylum Chordata; class Aves; order Passeriformes; family Sylviidae; genus Hylia; species Hylia prasina. The sequence continues at coordinate 405,231 of VYXD01014668.1, forward strand.
TCCTTACCTTGACTGATAACTCCCAGATGCAGTCGTGTCAGTCAGCTCTGTGAAAAAAAGGTTGCCCAAGTTCGTGAAGTCAAATCTTTGTCTTGGTGAATTCCAGCCAATCCTGTAACATATCTGGAGACCCTGACAGGCTTCCAATCTACCAATGTCCCTGAAATATTGATGTATACAGAATGGAAGCCTTTGTGTGTTATTGATATAGCTGAGTTCCCTGCATACTGAACAAAAACTGTTAATGAGGGAAATAGTTTCAACATACTTAGAAAACCAGCTCAAGTCTATAACTGAATGAAAGGGAAAGCCAGATAACACAGCTGCTCTATGTAATGGCTAGTCTGTCTTCAAACAACTCGACTGTGAAATGATGCAAGCCTTGAGATTATTACTTTTCCCCGTTGGCAATTTGTATGCTTGAACAGCCTGTGCTCTACTATATTTCAGTCTCAGGATGGGGGTGGCAGGATGCTGGGGGGTGCATATTATGCCAGTTGTGGTAAAAAAGGGCAATTAGGGCGCTCCATTTTTTTAAAATAAATCCCTAGTCACTTCATCCACAAGTCTTCAAAATGCATAACACTGGCTCCCTGGGTAGTACAGCTAAGGCAAGATGCCCAGAAAGATGACATGTGTTGTCTTCAACTACTGCAGTTTCCTGGTCTTACTGCTTCAAGAAATATGTAACTGCTGCTCTAAAAAGTGCTCCTTGAAGTGTTGACTGTTGTCAGATCTGCTTCTCGCTGCCAGCAGGCTGTGGGATCAGATGTTACCCGGGGTGCTGTGAAAGAGTTCAGCTTGGCTGAAGGACTCCAGTTGGCTCTGTGCATCTGAAGGTTAAAGACTGGGCATGTACTGATTATCCAGAATAACTAAATGTTGTCTTGGGAAACTGAAGTTTTTTATTTACTCAGTTTGGGAGAGCTTATCTCTTCAGAGCTCTACAGCTTCTTAGCTGTGTGTTATGACTGTCTTGCTTTGCCTGGCAGTAATTAGTTTGGTTCAGCAAACCTAGCAGACTACTGACTACTAGGACAACACTGTTAGAAAGAAGTGCCATTGAATTGTTAGTGTTTTGCTTGATAACAAAAACATCATAGTATTGCTTTCCTTTCATAAATAAAAAAGGTCTGACTTTAGATTTTGAAGCTTTAAGCAAAGTAAGGAAAGTAAGCAAAGCTGCTTGGGAGGAGGATTTTAAGCAGTGTGAGTGGATTAAGCAATGTTCTCCTCAGGTAGAGATCCCTGGGGAGAAGTAACACCCCAGGGAATCAGCAATGCATTGGTGAGTGGGTCAGGGTTCTCATGGGTGGCAGCGGGGCCCTCACGGCTTGTGGCTGTACCCCTTGATTATGAGGCAAGTGTCACAGGAGCACAGGGCAGCACTTCAGAAGGCTTTTGATGGAGTTCTGGCACCTCCTGTTCTGGAGACTGAGAAGCTATTGCAGTTCAGGTTTATGGTAATTTGAGAGAGAACTGAGCATAGGCTGTGATTTAGATCGGCTGTGTCTTTTCCAGAAGCCTGTAGGAATTGAAAGGGTATCTAGGATGAAATAGCCTTCACTACACTTATAAAGGAGGCTGGAAGCATGGGATTTAGGGATCCAAGTAGTTGGAAAACTGTTTAGGGAATTTGATGTGTTTTTGTGAGAAAATGGGCAGTACCTTTCTGTGGTTAGGAAAAATGGGACTTGTAATAGATAAAGGTGTGAACTGAAAATAGAAACACACAGCAGTGGAAAACAAAATGGTAGGGGGATAAATGTATTGGAAGAAGAATAGGGAGCCTTAGTTTACAAGTACCAAATTATGGATCAGGTTGTATGGGGTCTAATGTTTTTCCTATGTCCTTGTTGTCTATCATTTTTGTAAGCATTGACAAGATAGCCTATTGCCTTTTTTTTATTTTTTATTTTTTCCTCAGCAGACCTCAGCTATTTAAAAAAATTACCAGTTTGTGGAAAGTTAAGAAGTTCATCTACCCAATGGTGGATGGAGATGGTTATTTCAGTATCGGCTGAGAGGTGGAGGGCGGAGAACTGCACAAACTTTTTAGGTCATTGATAAATGGCACATATAAGAAAACATCCCCTTTGGTTTAAGGGGACGTGTCACTGGCCTTTGCTCAAACATTGCATTGAATCCATTGTCTAAATCTGCTTTATTGGTCCCAATTGAAGATTAGTAAAAGTGTTTTCACTGCATAAAACCCCCTGAACCAAACCAACCCCCCCAAACTCCAGCCCTCCCAACCAAACCATGCAAAATATTGGCATGGGAAAAATGTGACAATAAGTTTGACTCAGAACTTTTCTTATTCTGTATTTTTCTAAAATCTATCTAGTATTGTGTGCTTACAAGTAAAATTATAGTATAAACTGGCATTTGGGTGGTGATTTTTTCCTTTTCTTTTTATGGATAGGAAGGATGACTTTATTATAGCCTGAATTTGTTAGGATTAATGTTTAAAATGGAGTGATGCATTAAAAAGTAATAAGCACAGCAGTCTGAGTGTGTCTGTTGCAATGTTAGTGACACTGTGATGGATTAACAGCCTGTAAAATAGAAATGCATGCTCTGGCAAATATTTTACCTAACGCTTATTAGTATATTTATGGGTATCAATTTTACTTTTACTTTGCATCTTTTAAGCATAATTGCGCTTTAATATAGTTTAAACCCCCACAAACCTATAAATCTGCAATTCTTCTGCAGGTGTGAACTTTCCATGATATGTAATGTCAAGTTATATTATTAAAGTAGAAGTAGAACTTGAACATTATACACAAGCCAGAATTTGAAACCCCAGAATAAGAAACTCTCTTGTTGTTTTGGTGTTTTTTCCTGTGATGGGGTATTTTGTGTGATGTTGGAATCATTTATTATGCCCAAGTCCACTTTTCCACTTCAGAATATTATAGAAGTGCCCTAATAATAGATGGTTTCATCTGTCTACAGCAGCCAGGTTTCAATTAATGCTCACCAGAACAAGAAGGCACTTGCACTGGTGGGAAAAAAATGCAATTTTATATTTGATTCTTACCCAAGGTGACAGTAACCCCTTAAGAAGTGAAACTTGATTTGCATAAACCAGCAACTCTTAAATAGGTTTTATCAGGTTGCTATTGTGACCCTAAGACAAATTATGACTTGCTTACGCTCTTGAAATTAAATCAATTTCAAACTCTGAAAAGGTAAGAAATTTGCTTAGTGCTTCCTGGTATTGTTTTAGAGTTTATTGAAATCTGCTTGCCTTTTGGTAGCTCCTGGTGGCCTTTCTCTGCAACTGAGATCAGATATGTAAGTCTAATATCTTCACAGGACACTTTATTTTGTTGATATATATTATTTTTTCCTTATGCAACAATTTAATGGAATTCATTACCACAGTGCATTACTTTTTAATACATACTATTTCCAATTTGAGATAACTTTCCTTTTGAGATAACTTTGATTTTCAGGATCAGTCAATGTTCACAATAAATGAAAAAAGCTCAACAAGAGCCTTAAAAGGCTCACAAGAGTGATAGAGCAGAGGTGGATCACAGGTTAGCAACTGCTGCCATGGAATTATACAAAATTTATTTTTTGTTACCTCAAGAAGCAGAACTGCGGTGAATATCAGATCAAGAAACTGACAGCTGTAGTCAAGACTTCATAAAAGTCACATCCCACCCAAATTCATACTTGTGATGTAGGAATTTATTGGACAGTGACAGAATTATGGGCCTCTGAAGTACCTTATGGTGCTATGTAATTACTTGACATGGCACTGTTTCTTGGATTAAAAGCCATGTTATATTTTCAACTTGGCAATAAGAATGTTATTTTGAAAATAATTGCATGCCAATCTAAAATTTGCAGGTTGGTTTCAGCTGAGTGGTTAGAACCTTGACCTCCCTGATGAGTGGGTCCACAGATGTCACTTCATCTCCTGCTGCAAGAGGTGCCCCTTTGACAGTGGCTGCTCAGGACTGTTGCTCCTCCCTCCCCCTCTGAATACATAATTTTTGGCACCCAGTGTTTGTGCCACCAACCCTGCCAAGGTCTGAAGTAATGGCAATTTCCTAACCCTTGAAGTCTGTACTCAGAGCTGCAAGAAGGGTCCCTTCAAGTGGATCTGAGAAATTTGTGTAAGGTTTGGGGGGAAGCATTCACAGGCATGAGCAGGGGTTCATTCTAGAGTGCAGACAGTAAGAGATTCACACTTAAATACCCTGTGACTTTTGGTCTTCTTTTTTTTATTGCCAGAGAAAGAATTCTTGATAGGTTTCTTTCCATAGCATTATGTCCATTATATCAGAGCTCTTAATTACAGTTTCTCATTTTTAAGTCCTATCTTCAGTTTGCAGGTATTTTGAATTCATTGAAAACATTAACATTTACAACCTAGCACCAGCTTTGGGAGTAAAAAAATAGTTTATTTGCTTAGAGAAGAGTTCATTTCCCAGCATGAAACCCTTGAAAGAAATCAAAGGCAGACTTTGTCTTAATAGTTGAAAATTCAAAATAAATGAAGCTTATGTAAAATGGCAGTAACAGACTAGAGCTACAGTGGACTGCTGAAATTGGATTTGGGTAGCTATAAACATAATTAGCTTAAAGCATTCTAGCTTGCCATGCAGTGTGAGCTCTCATAGGCTGGGATGTGATAATGCCTTGCTCTTTTGCATTTTAACTCCTTGTGGAGATTCAAAAGCCAGCTGATTTAGGCTTTGTGGAAGCGAAATTAACCACATGTTCCTTGGGGGGTTGTGGCAAACTGTGAGGTTTATTGGGTGTTGTTGAAGTGTGCTAAAGATAACGTGACAGTAACCTAAAATATTGTACTCCAAACATACTAATTAGGGTTGTATATTAGTATTTTTAAAAATCTTTAGAGATTTGTATTTCTAGTCATGTAAATGATTTATTATATGTAAACATTGGTTGTGTATGCTCTTAATGCTCTCATGGTTGAAATATTAGTTCTTGATTTGACCTATATAACAATATACACAAACAAGATGATAATATTGTAAAGTTGCATATAAAAAATACTGATGTGGTTCAGACTTTCTGCAGGATTTTTGTTTCTGTGAAACACTAGCTCATGCCCATTATGTGAAGGTGTGTTCATTTAAGCTAGTGAGTGATGCTACTTGACCTCAATCTTTGCTGTAAGTGGGTTGGAATCAGTCAATAACTTGGCATTCCCACACCAGTGGAACACTTAGATTTGTACACATGAGACCTCCATAAAATTCTAGGAATATGCATTCAGCCTCTCCAGAACAGGCCTCATGTGCAGTCTCCTGCTCTTCCTCAGATGTACAGATCACTTGAAACAAGTGAGCCTCTGTTCTCACAGCAGGGAAACACTGCTTGATGAGTGCTTCCACCACTGGGTTGTTTCCAAATAATAAATTCAGAACCTTCAGATTTTGCCTTTTATCTGACAGTCTCAAGCTTTGCAAAGCTGAGATAACTTTTGTTATCCCTCTACTTCTCCTGTTTCTATTTTCAACTAGTAAGTGTATGTGAAACATTATGTTTGTACAGAAGTAAGGGGAAGTTTCATAGAGTTGTTAAAGGCTGGAAGGATTTTCACCATGGGACATTATATTAAATTGTTTACTGTATAAGGTGACTCTATATCCTTTCACTTTCTCCCTTTTTATTCTCCCACTGCCTTTATTTAAGAGAGATTTTTTTAAAATGAAGTATTTCAAACAAGAGTGAAAATGGACAATTTAGTCTGTTAAATAAAAAAAAGATTCACTGTAAAGAACATATCTGAGGATTATAATCTTAATATTTAGAAGTGTAGAGGAATGTAGTACAAAGCAAATATTAACACCACATCATGCAGAGCAGTTACAGCTTTTCAATTTTTGCAGTATCTGAATCTTCTAATATATGTGGAATATAGATAAACTGACATATTTTCTTTCTTGTATTCTTTTTAAAATATTAATTTCCAGTTGAGGTGCATTACATCTTCAGCAAAGCTTTTAGTAGTTCAGACTTCTGCATTTATTACTTCTGTTTAGAATTCATTGTAGATAAGCATCTGAAAAAAGAAATACAATAAACATTTGTGTTAATTTTATAATTTCCTGCTACCCTTCTCCCCTGCACCATATGTTCTCTTCTCTGTATTCCTCTTGATTGACTTTTATTAGGGTTTGATATGTGTCTAATCAGAGACCTCAAAGTACATGCTGATGATGCAATTGGGACCCTGTTTCTGCACCTTCTCATAAGTGTAAATATACCTGGAGATAGAAGAAAAGAACAGTGGGATTTATTCATTAGGTACTTATTATGTGTATTCATATATGAGGCTTTGCCTTATTCTGTAGTCTCTGCTTCAGCCTTTGTGTCATATCTCATAGTACCCCTTGACCTGGATTTTTTGTTTGTTTATTTGTGGGTTGGTTTGATTGTTTTTTGTTTTTCCTCCAATCTCTTGGTTATTTTCTTGAATGTGGTCCTCTGAAAAACTTTGGGGATTCATCAAGTTTCTCTGCCACTGTCTGTGACTTTCTGTTACAACATTTGATTCACATATCCAAATTTTATTTCTGCTTTCATGGAGAAAACAGCTTCTTTCATTTTTTGTGAGCAGCTGAAATGCACCATTATGCTTGATCATCAAGGGAGAAAATTAGTTGCCATTTTTTATCCCTTAAAAATGGGAGGCCAGGAGCAGGGAGATGCAACTTAATACATTTGTATGGAGAGCTCTACTTCAGAGACCAGTGGCATGTAAGGAACTTACCTGGCCCTTCTGCTGAGATGCACTTTGGTTTCAGAAGGTATATTTGCTATGTGCATAAATGCATTCCTTCTCTGGTCAGTTATCTGTTCATACACTTTGCTAGTGGGACCAGAAATTATTCCAGATTCAGCAGTTGTCTATAACAGCATAAGGACATGACAGAAATGCCACGTTACTTCCAAAAGATAAATTCATTACTATGCTTTGAAACTTGGCTTTCTTCTGCCTTTGCTCCAGGACATCACAAGGCTGTAGCAAATAATGAAACACATTGCTCTATCCCCAGTAAAAAGGACTGAAACTCTTCAGCAGAACTTACCACTTCTTTTTCTGCTGTTTTCCTTGGTCCTTTGTTATGCAGACCCACTTAGGGAAAGTTTCTGCATCCTGATGGGAACAAGGGAGAACTGCTAACATGAATTTTGAATCCAGTGTCATGACTGCAGTGATCTCCATACCAGGAATAGTCAGTAGTGGTCAGGCCAGGACACAGCTGCAGATTGTGGTGTCACCTGTAGTGGTTTGTGAGTGTTATGGTTCAGGCTTGCTTTCCATTCACTGAAGGGTTGGGAGGAGTTGATTTCCTGCATGAACATACCCCGTGTGCATTAATGGAAGGTGCTGAAAGCACTCCATGGTACAGTCTACAAAAGTGTTTGTTAATACAAAAGAAGCTTGTTCTTCCAAGCAAAAATTTCTTCTGCAAGTGATTTTAGTCTCTTAGATTAGCAATAGTACAAATACAATTTCTGTATTAAACAGATGTGGGTGTCCAGTTTTGCACACACCAGATGCATAAACTGTAGGTCTGATATAGTATTGAATGTATGAAAAATGTAAACAAAGTCAAGGTTTTATGAATGACTTTATATCTTTTCTTGCCAATAATTAGTGATGGGTTAAATCTATGTTAAATTTTGCTGGCCTCTTGGACACGGGCATATTTTGTGCTTTCAAAAAGTTTCTAGGGCTTCCAGTAATGCTTTCAAAAATGAAGGTAAGTGTTGTCATCAGGGCACTGTGTTGGCTTGAAGCAGATAAGGATCTTTAACATAAGAACTGTTTGAATCTCACAAAATGAGCTTATGAATTTATTGCCTGACAGTTTAGCATGTAAGAAGAAGTAAACAGCACAAGTATTGAGATAATCAACAATTTCTGTTTCATTCCTGGCTTTAGAAAGATACAATTGTTAATGTAATATGTTCAAAGGAGCACATAATTGATTATACACTGTTAGTCAGCCATGTGCATTTTTACATTTCTGCCTGTAGGTAAGCTGAACACCTGGTGACATGGCAGCATGTTTGAAACGCTGCTTAGGAAACCCACAGTAACAGCACAGATAACAGGACTTTCAAAATGGTTCAGTAATACACAAAACAAATGTTCCTTTAAAGAAATTTTTTCTTTATTGCCTTCATAGGAAGGTATTAGTACAGAGAGAAACGTGCTCCATTTACTGTTCCTGGTGGGGATGGCTGGTGGGTGGTGAAAGTTGCAGGGTGCTGTGCTACTGTGTTCGGCACAGTTCCCCCGTTAGCCTTTCTATCTTTAAACTTCTCGTTTCTTCTGAGAAAGCAGGAAGCTTTTGTCAGCTAGGTATTGAATTGATATTTAAAGCAAACTGTTCAGTGCTCTCAGAGATATTAATGTGGAAAGAAATACAGGTACTACATCTCGAGCTTCAAAAGAGAAAACAGAAAATGTTAAGCAGAGTGTTCATAGGCAGAGTGAATATTTTGAGGTGTTAATTCTAACTACAGAGGGAAGAAACTAGAATTCTGGAGCGGACACTGGAGCTATACTGTAGGATGCAAGGGATGACTCAGCCCCTGCTCAGATCATGGTCTTGCCATACTTGTTTACATTAAAGTTCAGTTGCTATTTTAATTCTGCACATTTAACGGGGAAGAAGATGAGAAAAAAAGCAGAGGGAGAAGAATAAAAGCAAAAGGAGGGAGGGTAGATTTTAAAATGCAACAACAACAAAAATACCTGGACCAATCCCTCCTCCTCTGTACGCCGCTCTCTCAGTGGAGGAGCTTGTAATCCTGTATTTGCTATATCAAGAGGATTCTTCTATGAGCACAAATTAATAATTTATTCATAGGCTGGAGTCAGCCCGCATTGATTTACTTATGCTGCATTTCTTTTCATTCATAAGCCTTTGCTGGTCCCGAGCTCTCGGAGAGTGACTTGCTGCAGTGCTCCGGCGTGGGAGGAAGCAGCAAATGTGCCTTTATGCACAAGGACGTGCTCCCTGCGACTCGATTTAATGTGCGAGCCTGCCCGAAAGCCGGGGCTCGCTCCGGGAAGCCGCCGCTGCCGCTCCTGGGCGATGCTCCCCGGGCAGGGACCGCCGCTCTCCGCCCTCCGCCCGCCCGCCCGCCCCGGCGCGGCGCCGCGGCCGGGATGCTCCTGTTCCCGCACGGCGTTGAGCTCCGAGCAGCCTTCGCCTCTCCGGGCTGTGTGACAGACAGGTGCTCGTCATGCAGCGGTGCCCTGCCTGAATCGGTCTCCGGTGGGTGTGCGCGGCCCCTCGCCCCCGCCCCTGCCAGCCCTGCCGAGCCCTCCCAGGCTCAGCCTCCGGCAATGTGCAGCGCTCTCTTCTCGCCTTTCTGGAAGGGCTCAACTACACTTTCAGCTCCTCCAGACTTTCTCTGCTTTTGCTGTACCCTCCCTCTGGTCCAGCTCCTCCCGTGCCTGCCTCTCTGTCTCAGCGCTATCCCGTTAAAAGGCTGCTGCTCCCGCTCCGCTGAACCAATGCACTGGCTGGCTTGATCTGGGATGAAGGCTGGAGGTTATCGCCGTGGGAAAGGAGAACTCTAGGCAGCTTTCCATTTGCAAAGTGAGCAGTAATTGCAAGAAGACAACCTCCCCAGTTGGAATCAATAGCCTGCTTTCTTGCTGCTAAGGGCACTTTGGAGCAGCAGTAGGTCACTGAAGTAACTTCAGCACACTGCTGACTGCGGAGTTGTAAAGAACTACATGCAAGTGGCTGCAGTAGTGCTGGAAAACGCTTTGCTGTTACCAGGGACACAATAGTTTTCAAGTCATTAGAGCTTCGCTTCTGGTCTGCTCCTTCCATTACACAGAGAGGGTCATTCTTTGGAGGAATGAGGATGGAGCTGTGAATTTTTCTTTTCCAGTGTTCCAGTGTCCCTTTCTAGTGGAAGGGGGTAAGAGTGGGGGAAGAGAAGCTTTTAGAAGCAAAACCCCACTGCTGCTGAACTCAGCTTCACTTGAATTTCCCCAAACCTTTCCAGGCACAGAGAGGCACAATGCCAGAGAACCTGAATCTTCTTCGGGCTTTTGGGGTTTTTTTCTTTATCTTCTGGACAGCTTTTAACATGGCCTTAGTGGATGTGGTTGGATCGGAGCAGCAGATCCCCTTGTCAGTGTAAGTGCTTTCATGCTATTCCTCCCAGGACCATGTTCAAAGATGAGAACTTGGCTACTCCAGTTCTTCTGTTTCTGTGTTGCAGATATTTAACTATTCCAGGGCACCTTTGCATCTCTGTCAGCTGTGTTTAAAGTGGTTGTCTCCAAGGCGCTTGGCACTATGATTTTATTGTAGGAGCATGTGTTGGTGGAGTATGTGGCCACTGAGTTTTAAGTGCTTGCATTTGCTGAAATTGATGCTGTTAACTATTTCTCATGTGGGAATTTATAATTCAGAACTGTTTTGCCATTTTATCTGCTGTTTTCCTTTCAATGGATATATGCCATGTTGTGCCAAAGCATGTTTTTGTGCAAGTTAATTCCTTAAATTTTAATGCTTCGGGTTGGTAGTTTCATATCAGAGGCCTTACCTTAGCACAGGGTCTAGTTTGTGCTTATACTTGTACAGCTTCACTGATCTTTTGCTGTGCTTAGGATCCTCAGTGAGCTCTCTAATGCAAAATTGCTCAGATCCTTCCGAGTGCAGCTGAAGCTGTTTCAGTCTCTGTTGCTTGCTATGACATGTGTATTACATTTCTTCCTGTCTCTTTTTTTTTTCTTCACAGTGTAAAGCTTTGGGCCTCAGCATTTGGTGGAGAGATCAAATCTATTGCAGCCAAATACTCAGGTTCTCAGCTCCTACAGAAGGTAAGGATTTCTTCAGTTGTAATAAGGAAGGTTTTAACTGAGAAAATGGAGGCAGATTTAATTTTTAAATGAACAGGAAACCAGTGCTGTATGTGCTTTTGTCCAAGATCTATTTTTGTATTGCATACTAGTCCCTGATGACTCTTTGCATTGCACTGCACTATCTGTAGAGTTCTTGCTTAACCTGATATTTTTCTTTTTGGGTGACTTTTTTTTTTCCCATTGGAAAGTAAACTCCAACACTTATTTCTTGTAGCCTAGGCTTCAGCCCAGGTTGCGGGTGTTTAGTCTGGTTGCTGCATTGTGATGACGATGTTTCTGTGCAGAAACAGCTGTTTCTTATGAAAAATGTTAACTTCATTCAAGGAGCAGAATTAGTGCATATTGTATTATTTTCAGCCTGGGCTGTATGTACACAATGCACTCTATCAGGAGAAGGCGGCTGCACTGTTGTTTGTCATCTCTGCAGTTTTTACAATGCCATTATTCCCCCAATCATCTCAACCCAGTGCTGAGATGTATTACATCATTACAGATAAGAGGAATGAATGTGGTTATCTTCTTGCTCAGCTGCACAGCTGGGTAATAAGGTATTGAAGTATAGCAAAAACTTGAGAAATTGGTATAAGTCTACATAATTGGGGCAGAGGATAATGAAAAAGCAGATTTGAGTATTAGGTATATATCAAGGACTCTGTTTAATTTAAATATGCAACCTATAGTAAACTTCTGTATTGTGGACAGTTTATTTTTACAACAGTGGCAAAAAAAAGAGAGACTAAGAGGAATATGTTAGATTGAGACCGCTATTTTGGGGCATTTAACATGTGATTCTCAAAATGCAATACGTAAATGGCAAAACATTGAGACATTCACTGATCAAAAACACTCATTTAACCCATATATTAAATTTCTGCTGATGTTTTGTAGACGTGATTTTTAGTTGTCAGTAATACTAATTTTATCTTTTTCCTGATTGTGAAGGAAATTATTCCTTGAGCTTGTAGCATTTATTTTGAAAGGCTTATATATGTGTGAAATTATATAACAGTACGTGTAGCAGCTGAAATATAAAGCTAGTGCTATCCTTTAAATGAAGGCAACTGGCCTTAGTAATTACTAAAGACATATGAGTTGTTTAGTAGCTTGTCTTTTCAGATTTGTATACCCAAGACTGTGACACATGACTTTCACTGAGCGAAAATACAGAGCTATTAAGAACAAAAATATTTGCGTTCTCTTACTGCCTTTCAAGGCCTTTAAGTGGCTTCACTTCAATATGTTGGGCAAACTTTCATTTTATTATGAAAATCTGGACACTCAATATTTATTATACTTCCAGCTCACATTCCTTAAAGTCTGTGTAGTCTTACATTGCCACTGTTATTTATGAACACCTTAAATTCATAATGCAGATGGAGCTTTCAGTTTTGATTAGTTTGTAATCAAGTATTATTAGAAAGATTTATTTTTTTAATTGGGCCATAACAAACAAATATCTTTATTTAACTTTGGAGCTGTTCCATGCGCAGCCATTTTTGCGCAAAAATGGCTTTAGAAATGAAACCTACCCAGTACTGTGCCCAATGTTTGCTAGAAGAATATGGAATGTACCGTGTGTGGCAATCATGCTAAAATCCACAAAGAAGCAGTATGGAATCCTTAATCCTCCTTCTCTTCCTCATAGTAGATGCTTCTGTCATCTCTTCTGTAATGTATTTTTTTCCCTCTGAAGTAGCAAGATTGCTTCCTATTGGTGGTTATAATTGTAGGTAGTTGGAAGTTATTCATTTTACCTTTTCATCAGCATCCTTTCTGTTTCACTAAGCAGTCTGTGCTCCTGTTTTTGAAGGTGGACAGTGTATGCTCTTTCCAAGCTATTCTGTTTTTCTTGCTTATATTATATTTGATTATTTAATGAAAGAGAAAAGACAAAACACAGGTTTAACAGGTATTTAGAGCATTTTTATTCCTCTGTCACATACTCTATTGTTTTTTCCTTTTTGTCTTCCTGCTGGTACAATAGTTTTGATAAGATGTCAGTTGCTTTTTCTTTTATTTAGAGTTTCAAAATGTCTCTGTCCATTTAAGCTTGCTGCATCGTGGTGTTGATTGTGGCAAATGAGCCTGGATGACAGATGACTTTAGCATGTACTTTTTTGTATTGTTATAAAGTATATTTCTTCTGTAAGCTTGTGTGAATAGAAACATACCAAACTTCAAGATCTGAAAGTATTTTCAACATGCAAAGTCAGTGACAGAGGTTGTCACAACAGTTAAGGAGATGATAGCACAGGAGAGCTCTAAGTACAAATGCCTTTTTTCCCACCCCCTCCCTCCCCACTAGCCAGCCATCAAGAATATGTTTAGTATTTACTGTGAGCTCTGGGTGATCAGAATCCACATCATTTTAAAGTCAAGATTCCACTTTCAAAAGCAGTGAGACTCCTGATATTACCAGAGGAGCCCACATTTCTTGATTATGAATTAAGCATGCTTAAACAAGTGAAGATATAAAATGTGTGTATGATTATGGATCTGGACAGTATAGATTCCTCAACTGTCAACTGCTTTGGAGTGCCATTTAGCTTAATATAGGCTTGCTAAATGAAAAATTAATGTAAAGGTTACTTGATTCATTTTGTCAGCACACAGAGTGCTGCTTTCAAAGGGATATGCTCACAGTTGAGGCGTGACTGACAGTCTCTACTGCCCAAATGTTTTGCACATTGAGTCATTTGACCCACACTAAAATTTCATTGAGCAAATTAATTCATGTGAGATATTCAGTAAAGAAATTTTTTGCCAGTTTACAGTTGTGAATATTGATGGAGTTACTGCAATTCTTAAGGTCTTGCTGTACTGTGCACATCAAATGCGTGACCAGTACTGGTGTTCCCTTGAGTTTGTAGAAGATATGTAAGAATATTTTGGTTGCTTTTTGAAAGTATTTTTTTTAGTCCACTGCTTCCCATATCTTAATTGAATGTTTCATTATTTTATGTCATTATCATCATCTTATCCAAGTATTTTGTTACACCTCCTGGAAGTATCTGGGATATGTGATTTTCCCATAACTGACTTTAGATGAAATACAGATGCTTCAAATTGCTTGGAAAATAATAGTTCAGTAAGTAATTTCAGAAATTATGATGAGGTTTTAAGCAAAATTAGCACTTAAAAAATATTCAGCTCCTTGCTTTCAAAGAGATGGAACACCATTAAGTGTACAAGAAAACATCCAGAAGCAAACAGGACTGTATTATTCCTAATTTGTCTGGTTTCTGGAGGTTTTACAGTTGTCATATAGATTTGGAGAGGCTCCTTGATGCTGTAGAGATGTTCATACTCTTCAGCTACTTAGCAAATACTCCTGGGGCCTAAGAATTAATTTTAATTCTCTCTTAGGTGTTGCCTTTTTTCCTTAGACGGTCAAAAGACATCTGGCTTATTTAAATCCTGACATTTTTGATTTTTTTTCTTTTGTAAACACTGCGCTTAGTGGGTCCTGTACTGAATGTGAGAGTATAGCCCACTGGCAAAGCCAGGCTTCAAATATGGGATGCAAAGCAGGGGTTAGGTGCCAGGAACATATTCACTTCAGCTGCTGCAATTAGAGTTTTGGAAAACAGGCTTTGGGGAATGCTGTTGTTATACAGCAAAGCTCAAATCAGTGCAGTGTCTGTTTGTGTGAAAGCGCAGCATGGTCTATGCTTTCTCAGACTCCTTTTGATGAGACTACTCTTCTTCAAAAAATATTCTGAGCTTTGATAATTATTCATTTCCTCCTGAATCATCAATATTATTTATTGCAAATGTAGGAACGGGTGCCAGGTGAAAATATGCTTAATTTCTTGGTCCTTCCACAACAGTTTGCTCCTGATGAGAAGCTTGTTTAAGGCTCCCTCAGATTTTTCTTATGTAAGTTGTCTGCTGGAGCCCTCAGTGTTATGTAAGCACTGCCTGCCTTGGTCTGAAGCAGGCTGGAGTCTGCATCTGCCTGCTTCTTTCGACAAATCCTTCATTGTGTTGAGAGTTCTCTTGTTTTCTCAGAACAGGTTTTTCAGTCAGGAGAGCATTCCTGTTTTTAAAGATGCAGAATTGCATTTTATCTCCCTGACTAGGATGGGGTGTTGTATCTTGGTAGTTTCTTGCAACTGTGGAAATGTCAGTGCAAAATTAATATAACGGGGTGATTTAGATCAATTAGCATTCAGCTGGTGAATCTGATTCATACAGTACATCTATCTTTAGTTTAAATTGTATAATAGTGCTTTAAATTCTTAGGCAAGTTTAGTTGCAATCATCTTGACATTAATTACCTTTCTTTTGTTCAACCTTATGTTGGTTTTGGTTTTTGTAGACTGTTTCTTTGCTCAAGACACTGCAGCTACTGCTTTGAAGGAAGGCTCAAGTAGGACTGAGACATGCAAGTTAAAGGATAGGCATGGACCAACCTTTTGCATATCAATGTAAATTTTTTTCAGCTGAGCAATTCTGAAACAGCAAAACCGATATATTTTTAAAATCAAAAATAGGGAAAAATTATCAATCAAATTTGTAGACATATGGCTGTAAATCAAAAAATACAAAAAAAAAAAAACCAACAAAAACCCATCAAAGGAAATACCACCACCCCCTGCAAAAAACCCAAACCAACAGCAACTACCCCTTCTCCCCACCAACCAAACCTGACACTGACCCCAAAGCCCAAATTCAAGCCCCCTCAAAGCCCCCCACCAGCCATGTAAATGGTGTAGAGCTTGCCAAAAACTATATTCAGAGCTGATCATTGTAATTTGGATTCCTGAAGTCTGGTTTATGTAAAATGTGTCTCCTAGCACTGACTTAAAATCAAACCTTAGAAAATAAATGAAATACACATCTGAGAATCTTAAAACAACGTAACTCTGATGATTAATGCAATCAATATTTTGGAACTTGCAGAGCTTGAATCTCCATCCCCTTTAATTCCTACACATCTTTGGGCTATATGAATGACAAGATTATTCTCCATGCCAAACTAGGTACAGAACATTTCAGTGTGCTTTGAAGTATTTAATGTTATCTGCAGAATTAAAGATGTAAATTCTTCTGGATAGATATTTTAAATTTGTTCAAGAATTAAAAAAAAAATCAAACACGTTATGGTACTAATGTATTTGGTGGGCAAACCTGGTGGGTTTCATGCTAATTTTCAGGTGGCATGTTGATCTGTAGAGGAAAGGATTAGTCTTAGCAAACTTTGAATACTTTCTTCTCTCTTTCTCCATGACAAAAAAACACCCTTGGCCTTCTTTTTTTTTTGTAATAAGGTTCTGCCTTTTCTGGATGTATTGGAAAAGTTTCATTCTCTTCTGTGAAGTTAGAACTGCACCTTGAATGATCTGTGATTTATATTCTCCTCTCCTGTTTGAATGTCATGGCAGGAGTAATAATTTTTTTGGTGTTGGTAATGGTTTTAAAATGTAGTCAAATCAGCTTGAATATCAAAAATCATGTTTTAGATTTCACTTGGTCTAAAAGGAAAGCCATGCTGAATTCACGTTTTGCTTCCTTCAGCACTCTCTTTTGCAGTATGTTCTGTGTCTTTCTGGGTTTTGCAAGCAGAGTGTGATTCTTTTCCTTGAAAGCAAAAAAGTTCTATTGTTAGTATGTAAGAGGAATATGAGATGGCTTTGGTAAGTTCATGATACATGCATTACACTTTCAGTAATGTCTTTTAATATGAAAATTACTGAGCAGACAATCCAACTGGAAAACATCAGATCTTGAAAGGAAGAGAATGCTAATTCCCTTGCTTAATGCATTTATGGTTGTTTGTTTTCACATCCTGTATTGGAAAATGCTTACATTTCAAGGTTAAAGGAGCTGCTCTCCATGCAAATTATCTTGACAGTGAAGGTATGTAAAGCATGAATAGATGCTGTATTGTAGTGGTGATTCTCTCTTAAGTAACTGCTAATCAATACTCCACACTTTCAAATGTCATTACTGTTCTGTAGGGGACAGTTTTTTGTTGCTGATAATAAGTGCTAACACATTTTACAACACAAATTATATATTGATAGGGTAGATGGTATTTTAGGTTCTGTAGAAACTTGACTGACAGGTTTTAATGAAATAAAACAATTAATATGTAGTACTTGTGAAGTTCATTTCTGCTTTTTTATGTATAATGTTTTTTGCAAAATTACATGAATGTTTTTATGGTCCTGTTTAGCATCTGCCAAGTTAATTTGAGTAAAGCTGAAGTACTTTCTTAGATTGCGTGATCAAATAATTGCAAGATTTGTATTTAAAAAGGAAGTATTTGCAAAAACACTTAAAATCATCATTGGAAAGAAGTTGGTAAGGTTCTTGGTAGCAATTATGTGTCTCTGGAATTAATCACTTTCCAGAAGTGATTAATTCCAGAGACACATAATTACTGAAAATATTCTGCCCTCAGGTCTTCCAGGACTTTCCAGGTGAAGTTGCCCATGTAGTAAATGATAACCAGTACACTGGTTTTAAAGACAACAATGTAAGACATGAGGGGATTGTGAGTGCTCAAGACAATCCTTCACATTGGAGCGTACAGATTCTGCATCCAGCATATCAAAAAAGGGCAATAAAAATTTGTTCTCCATATCCACGGTAGATGTACAAGAATTGATCTCTAATTAAACACAAGAATTAATTTTTTGCTACTATCAATTTTTTTATTTAATTGGGTTTTTTTTTACTGAGAGAAAACATGGAATAGTGTGGAACTCTTGGAGGCTGGCTGTTCAGAACAGTAGACTTTGTTGAACTGCCTTATGTTAGGAAGATGAGCTACATCCTTTATTTTGGACTATCATCAATAAGAGTAATTGTATTTCTTCTTTGATTTCTATCTATGGGCTATTAGCCTTTGTGTCTATATCTCCTTAAGGCATAGCTGGGGTGTCCTTCATTTTCAGAGCAGAAACAGGTTATAAACACAGTTGTCACTGCTGTACGGGGTAGCCAGGGAGCCAGGCTGGATGAAGACTTGCTGGTTTTCCTCTCCCCTTTTAAGCACAAACAAATTATCTTTATAAAATATATTTTACTATAGAGGAATAAATATGTCAGCTATAATAGATTAAACTTGTCAGAAAAAGATTTTGACTACTCAGCTCATCTCTTGTAGGGCTTCAGGTCTGACAACCACATGAAAAGATATCAGCAGGGTGAGCTTTTCAAGGTGTTCCAATGTGTTGTGTTAAATGTAACTATGAAGTACATTATGGAACTTCAGTGGGCTTGTAAGACCCTGGGACATCCCAGTGAGAAAGGAGGAGATGATCAGATGCAAACTCCTGGTTGATTTCTTATGAACCTGCCACAGCTTCTAGTGCTTTGTTATCAATACAATAGATACTGTTAAAGTTTGTTATTCTTGAGAGGAATTTTCCTGAAGCATTGTTGGATAGAATCTTCAAAGCCTATAGGTTCTTGTAGTGATTCTTCATCAAAAGGGTTTGACAAGTTATTTCTTCTAATCATATTTTCTGTCTGTCAAGATTCCTGAAAGAACTATAAACAGGTAAACCATTGCATTTCACTGAGGTGATAAAAAAAATTATATAATCTTAGAAGGTGTTTTCTTTGTCAAAGTACCTGCTCCTACTCATATGTTTTGCTTTTACTTTTCTTGACATGTTTTATTCTTGCCTTTGTTTTTCTTCATCTCTTTCTGAGCCAACTTATTTATCTTTCATTTTAATCTTTCTAGTTTTAAATGGGAATATTTTCTAGAGAGAAATGTTTTCTTCTGAGCCCAATGCCAAATGTTTTGTGTAAATAATTTTATAGTACAGGAGGCACTATCTCTATTTATCCTTCTAGATTGAGATCTTAGAGCACCAAAGTTAAGGAAGTAGGGGACAAAAGAAAAATTGTTCTCTGGTCCATTAAAAAGCCAAGATATAAGGTGGCCTAATCTGCATCAAGACTGGGATATAAAGTGAGAAGTATCATTCAGAGTATCAGGGCTTAATGTGTGGATTCTTGATTAGTAGTTTCTCATATATATGGCTGACAGTAATTTCCTTGAACCATTCCTCTTAGTGTTTTGGAAAGGGTGGAAGAGCTTCTAATAGTTTCATAAAATTTTTCCTCAGTGCTCTCGAAATGTGGATTTGACAGGCTTCCCTGAATTTTGTGCAGGTGATGGATTATATGTCCTGTTGATACCATTCCTCTACAATGTGCAAGTTGAATAGATTTCTTTTCCTTAATGTTGTTCTGAATATAGTGATGCTGAATTAAAAAATCCTAATTATACTCTAAGAATTGATACTTCTGTGTTTGACACTGACTCCACAAAACTGATTCTGGAAACCAACACTTGTCATCCCCTCTATACAAAGTCTTCCTGTCTTCCACTGTGGAACTCTGTTTTTCATTATTTATGGACTCATGGATTAATTCTGGAACAGGATTTAGAAGGTCTTTCAACTCAGATTCCTGTTCAAAGTGGGGTCAAAGCTAAAATCAGATTTCTCAAGTCTTTGAGTCTGATCTTCAAAACCTTCAAGGACAGCAGTGCCACAACCTCTTTGGTTCCAATGCTTGTCTCTAGTCTGGGCAAGAACTTACTTGAGCTGGAACCTTCCATTTCAATTTGACTGCTGAGTATCACTTCCACCTCCCTAAATATTGTTGGTTCATCACCTTCAAAATCTCCTGGAAGGCATGGAAAGCACTTTCTCATGACAGGCATCCCTGAAGCCCCAGTCATAGACAACATTATGGAATTTTTTAGTTGTTTCATCAGGTCTAAACTCTTTTTCTAACCTATTATTTTAAAATAGTTCTCAGTAGCTTTATAGACTCTCAAATTGAGCTCTCTGCTGTTTGATATTCAGGTGGGCTTTTTACCACTCACAATAGGAATGTGTAACCATTCTCATAATTATTAAGTCTCAAGAGTAATTTCCACTTAGCTGATTGCATGAATAGGAGAAGACTTTTTAATTTGTCGTGATAACACAGGAATTTATTTTCTAATCTAGGGCTAAGACAAGCCATTTAGCTCCCAGTTGCTTTATTAGCTATTTCTTTTGCCATCTTTATCCCCCCCACTATCTTAAGTGAACTTAGTGTTGTACAGAAAGAGTCTGTCAGCTGGCAAAAGGTTTTATGTCTTATTGTCTATTTTTACTTTATTCTACAGTAGCTGTCAAGGGATTTCTTTGTGCTTTTATGCACAAACAAGGATTTGACTTGCTTTCCTAAAAAGAGGGATTTGAAATTATGCAGTCATAATATCTGTAGCTTGTTAGGTAATAGCACAGTGAAAAGGCTGTTTGGAATGCATGATTATGAAAACTCTGGTCAGGCCCCCAGCATGCAGTGTTATTGTTCCTCCAGGTCCCATTTCAGTACTTGGCTATTCAATATACTTTGAAGATTTTGTGTCAAGCTATCTAAAATTGCTAACTTTAAAAACACAGACACAAAAAATCTACATACTATGGATATTAAAATTTGATGTGATGGGAACACATCATTGGTCACAAAATTAGATAATTATCTTCTAGGGTAACAAAGCTTCAGAGATAAAAAGCAGGAACATTCAAACTTTGGCTTTACCTTGAAGCTAAATGTCTATCATCTTCTGACAGCTGTATGAAATGTATGAATACTGAGCTGTTTGGACATGATGCTATCATATTACATTAATAGCAATTTTCACTGATAATGAAAACTGGTAGGAGGCTAAGAGCAAAGATTTAGATTATGACTTGCAGCCATTGACTATCTGCATCCAGCAGATTTATTATCCCCTACGCACATTGTGCCTTTTATAATGTTTTCTGCTGTTTCTTCATCAAAGTACAAGAAAGATATTATAGATGGCATGAAACAGAAAAAAAAAAATCTGGGTACTCACTTCACGTTTTTAACATATACTCATTACAAACAGCAACGCAGTTTTACAGTTAAAGTAGGGATAAATTCTGGCATCCCCCATGAAACCTTTGTGAGGGAGAAGAGTGTGAATGAAAGAAAACTGGAGAATTTCTGTTGGTCAACTCTAATTTTCTGTGTATAGGTATATCTGGCTTTTATCCTGGGGTGGTGATAACCATTTCTTGATGGTTCTCTTAAGTCCTGTAATCTTGGTGGCCAAAACTCAGTGCAGTCCTTAAGCACAATGCTAATTTAACCTGTAATGATACAGACAAATCTGGTGTAGACAGTGGTGGTAGGATTTCATGGAGAGTGCTGGAAACCTTAAATTGAAAATTAAAACTGCCAGTGAAACTCCCCCTGTCCCCAACTGGAGGCATCTTTTCCTATTTTTTTGTGTAATATGAGCCTAGTAGTACTTCCTTTTCCCTCAAATTTTAAAACTTTGAGATTAGATTTAGGGGCAATGCTTCATTATATAGAGTTTAACATATAGAGAGAATTGGCTAGTGAAGAACACCCTTAGCATATGGATATGGAAATAGAGGGAAGTGGAATGGAATGGATCAGCACTGAGTGCTACAAGGCATTAATTTTAACACACTATTTAAATATAATTTCTTGCTTTACTGAAAAATAAATGGTTTCCTGTAACAGTCCTGAATAACTACAAAATTGATAAAAACTTGCTTATTTCTGTTGTTGATATTTGGTGTCTGTAGCTGGCAATAATCTCCATATGGCATTGCACTGGCAAGTGAGATTGAACCCTTTTTTGTCAGAGGATGAATCCCTGCTGTGTTTTGAATACAAGGTGATATGCTCTGCTGATATCAGAAAGTAATTTGCAAATTTGCAAACCTTTTCTTCTTTCCCTTATAATTTTTTCCATGCTGGTATTTCTTTCTTATTATACATTATCCACATAACTACAGTTCTGCACTACTTTTCCCTGTCTAGATACTTCAGACTTCTTCTGACCTATTCTGGGTTTCTTCCAAGGAAGATCCAACCAACAAGACTCTTATTGGAATCAAATTCACAATTGTTAAATGCAGCTAAATTGGGAATTGAGCAACTTTATTTATTATTTTATGTGTATCTGATTATTTCTGTATACATTTCAATTACCACAGAAATTTATTTTTGTGTGTTGTCACTCTGTCCTTCTCTTTACTCCTACTTGTTTACAGCCATTGTTTTTTTCCTTTGGAAATTTGCCATAAATGTAATTTTTCTGTTCCTTTAGCGGCTGTAATCATAATGTTGCAGTAAGGATTTGGTCACCTGAGAAAATGATGCCGAAATAAAATGAATAATAGCTTAGTAATACTTTTATACCTAAGAATGGGGGAAGGTTTTGCAGATGTAGCTGTTTTTCTTAATTTTTTTTTCATTAAATTATGATGCATGAACCCTTAAAAGGAAGAATAAATAGATTAGGATCTATTAGTGTACTTTATTCATTGTGAATGTCATTGGAAAGTGAGGGTGGTTATTTCCCCAGTAACAGCCAATATACTTTGTTGTGCCTTGGATGGCTTGTGCAGGAAATGGGATGGGAGGGACAGAATTCCCTCCAAAACCAAAGGGAAATTCTGTCATGGAGGGGGAGGCAAGTTTTGCAGAAAGGAGTCAGCATCAGGAAGCTACTGCAGGCTCAAAACCCAGCTAAAGGTGAGAACAGGGACACATAAAGGTAGGAAAATGAAGAGGAATAGAACACATTGGGAGCAAAAAACCAGAATGACTGAAGAATGTTGTTTTTTTCCTCTGTATTTTAAGACAATTAGAGAAGAAATACATTTGTATGAAATGCAGGCAATATCTGTATTCTGGTGATTATTTTTGACAAATTTATTAAATAAATAACATTAAAAATATAAAAGCCATAGAAGGTCAAGTTTACTTTTTTGAGTACACGAGTACAACATGATTTAAAACTTCATCCAAGAACTAAAAATAAGGAGAAATTATATGCTAAGAAATGTAAATTTCAAGTCAAGAAAAGCATCTGAAATTAAACTGGATTTTGTAATGATGTAATTCTGACTTTTGTATTTTGCTTCTCAGATGCTTAAAATTGGAATGCTTAAGCATTTTTAAAAATTTGTAGATTGCTTTGCCAAAGTCCTTTATTCCGTACAACTCCAGTGTAATAGGAATACTGTTCAGCTACCTTCATAAATTGGCACTGCTCCTGTCCAGTCCACCTTAAGCACGCTATTAATGTAGATATATAGTTGTTCGGTAGAACTTCCTCAGCATTGCAAGATGTCCAGGGAATTTTGTCTGAAAAAGGATGGCAGAGCACAGCATTATATGAGGGATTGGGACCTATACTTATGTGTTGGAATAATTCAAACCTTAGTGTATAGTATTATTCATGTAGACCATATTTATCTGATTGCATGCTGCTTATTTATCTTGGTTTATAAATATACAGGAGTTGAATTACTGAAAGCTCTAATTATTCTGAACATAATTTGTCAGACAAAACCAGCTGCTAACTCAGCTCTTCTCAAGAATCTTCAGTAAAATGCACAACCTAAATAATAATGTCTTGAAAAGTACAGAATTCCCATTCCTCACACAAATCCTCTCTGCCTGTTGGGTACCTGCCCCTCCAGAGTCTAGTAAAAGCCCTAGGGTTTTTTGATGTGACTGAAAGGACAAGAAATCCAGGCAGACTGTACTGTGGCTTGCATTGCTTGGACTTTACTCACAGCAAATTTTTCAACATTATTTAACCTCTAGGTTGGGAGAGATGATTCTTTCCCATCTTGGCTGAAATGTTGTTATGTTCATTGTCTAGTGCAGCCATTAAGCTGAATTAAATAATACTCCTGCTTTCAAAGCCTTCAAAAAACCTACAGTTCTAGTTTGCCTCTGACCTGGTGATTAACCTTATTCAATTCAGTTCTGAAATGTCTTCTTCCATGTGGAAAAAGATGTGAAAAGTCCTCCTTTCTGTCTGCAGTTTAAAAACGTTTTGATGGCAACATCTGTGCAAAATGTGCTTCTGTGAGGTGTGTTTTAATAGGTATTCTTTGTTTCGTAAGTTGGGTTTTTTTAATAAAATGGGGTCAAATACCACAAGTAGGTATGGGTGAATGATCTAGTTGACAGAACAGGTCAACTATCTGTAACTTTGCATATATAGCAATGCTGTCAAAAAAAGAGAACCATCTAGATGGCATTTTAAGCATCTGTTTCCAAAGGCTTAGGAGCATGAATGGAAACAAGGTGTGTGCAGGATTAATGTTATTATTTCAGTCTCATTTGGAACTAAACTGATTACCATAACATTTGAATGCACAACAGTTTGGGGTCTATTGAGGCCAATGCAGATGAGAGTTGCTTTTCTTGATGTGAGGGGCACCTCTGTAGCAGTCTTGTGCCTGAAGTAATGTCATTTTGGGGTAGCTTTTAATGAAAAGTTCTTGTCTAAAATGTTGTGTACCCCAATTATTTTCAAAGAATAGCAGATTCTCTGTTGAGGATCTAGGGCAAAATCAACACTGCTGATGAGAAATTATATAAAGAAGAAAAGTGAAGAAAAGAATTGCTGTTGACTGGCAGGTAGTTAAGGCAGAAAAAATTCCCACATATATATCTAGGATATATAAGCAGGACTGCATCTACTGTGACTGTATGCTGCCTTGCAAGCCTTTAAACCAGTTCTTGGAATGCTGAACTGTGTATAAATTGTAAAAGGATTGGATCTTCAATCAGGTAGTTTTCTTTTATATTTACAATAGTTAAACACAATAATGAGACTGTTATCTGTAATGAAACTATTCTCTTGGAAAAGAAGTGGAGAATGTTTGAGGGGGCAGTGTTCTTCAGACTAGAAAAACATTATTGTTTAAATATGAAGAGTAATTATACATCTTCCTGATGGCTTCTCATTAAGTCGAGCTGTAATTTATTTCACCGCAAAATATGTACTTTGCTGATTTCTACTTTTTCTCCTTGGTGGGTAGGAGGCTAGAAGGCTAGAATTGAAAGATGGCTTTTGTTTCCTTGTTTAATTGCCTAAAAGGAAGAGTGACTGGAATAGAATCCCATTTCTTGTAGGGGAACTATAAAATGAGATTCTCTCACCTACTGATTTCAAAATATGCACTTAATTCCTCTGTTCATTGCCTCCCACAGGAGCTGGCAATCCTTCTGTGACACCAACTCTTCTCTGTCCTTGTGTCACGTACAAGGAATTGCTTTTTTCCCTTTTTAATGAGTGTCTTGATATACAATGTATCTTTTGCCATAAGCATTTAGTTCTATTCTCCTTTCTAATACATTTAATTTCTTTCCCCCCACAATCCTCTGTACTTGCTTCAGACTTCTGATATTATTTGATAATTGCCTTTTTCATAATACAGTTTATTTAATCCTGTTTTCAGATTTATTCCTGTGTATTAACTTAATTTTTTTAATATACATGCACATATAGTAAAGCTGTTAGTACCTTCTCAGCTCTTGGAAATACCCCAATATCTATCTGAAGAAATAGAAAAGCTAACCTTCATGTACATAAAATCCCTATGGGGGTGGTGACTCCACCACGTCCCTGGGCAGCCTGTGCCAATGCTTGACCATCCTTTTAGCAACAAACTTTTTCCTAATATTGAATCTAAACCTCCCTTGGTGCAACTTGAGGCTGTTTCCTTTTGCCCTCTCACTTGTTACCATGGACCTCTCTGTCTCTGCCAGTGTCATTCAGCCTCCTAAATAAATGCCCCTTGGTTTTGACTTCATTTGATCTAGAACTTCTTGGTTGTAGAATGTGATTTCATCTGGAAAGTGCAAATTATTCTCTGCTTGTTCATCGTGCATGAAACAGCTCAAGGTCATGATTTGCTATAGTTGCAGAAAGAAACTGATCTAGTTGGCTGTTTTTTAATGGCAACAACCTTCATTTAAAGAGAGAGACACTGTTTATAGGATTTTACAGCTGCAGGCTAAATATTGTGCTAGAAAGGGGTAGCAATTGCATTTGTGTAGTTTTATGCCTCTTTTTTGATTGCATGTTTAAAATTCCTGTTCCATCCTAACTTTTCTCTCATTGCTGTTGATAGATTTTACAAGATATGTTCTATGTATATATACATAGCCATATGTCATCCTCAAAAAACAAAACTCCCTAAAATCTTGGAAAACCTTGTATTACATTTGACTGTATTATGTAGCTGTATGAAGCATTATGAGGTTTGGTAAAAAAGGATATAGAGCCATTTGAATACAGCTTATTGTCTGAGATGATGAAATTTATCACTAATGAGTTATATACTGTGTTCTCTATTCTTTGTTTACTCTATCTAAATAGTCCTTAAAAATCACATAGTAGAATTGTGGTATGATTCCAAGTCTGGACGAGGTTTACAGGTTAAACTTTTTATTTTTTATAACATCATTATCCAGGAGAACAAGAAAAAGGCTGATAAGAAAAAAACCCACCTGTACAGGTGCCCCCCCTGCCATATTCATTATACATTCAAGGATTGTTCTACCTGTGCAGAGATAAAAATACCCAAGCACTGCAGCAAGATGTTGTATTGCAGGTGGTGTTTGTCCAGGCATGAAAAAACCCTTCCTTACTCTGGTTTTCTGAAATGTGGAGAAATTGTGAACAGAGATTTACTTTGTTGTGCTACATAAGTATTAACAGTGTCTATTATGAATTAGAGAGGTAAAGGAGGAAGACAGTAGGTGAAGTTGGATACCATTGTTCATTGTCCTAAACAAGCCAAGTCTCTTGTCTGATGTTCTAAGAGCAGGATTTAATTGCTGGTTGTTTTTTTTTTTAATTTTTTTTTTTTTTTCCTTTTGTAAGACACCGCCTGGATTCTGTTTTGACCTTTTCAAGAAACAAATCCTTTCCATGTAAAAGTATCCTTTGCAATTTCCTTACCATAAAGTTATTGCATATTTGTAAATGAAAAATAGAAAGAATGAGAGTTAAAAAATAAGCAACACCCCCAAGGACATCTGATTTGCCATAGCATGCTGTGAATGAGATCTTAGCTTTATTTAGTTAGATTTGGTGTGTGTTTCTTTTGTTTCAGGTTTATTTTTGTTTTTACCCGAAGTTTTATAAGCTGTTGGAAAAAGTAGCGATTTGGACAAAGTAGCAATTTGGTACTTAAACCATGTATATCCAGTCCCATGTAGAAGTGGTATTTTAGTAGTGCTTGGCTATTGTCTAGGGAACTGCATAGCCCAGAGCTCCTGCTATGTCAGATGTTTAGGAATAAAGAGCACTAAAAAATCTATATCTTAAAAACAATCTCTAGTATATTTTGGGGGAGGATGAGGTATCGGTATAAAAAGTTCTCACTTTGTTTGGTGTGGTTAAAAAAATTCAAAGTAAACCAGAAAAATTGTTGAGAAAAATTGACTTGCGGAATCACCTTATTACTAAGGTTGAGTGTGTAGCTGACATCAGAGGGAAAATAGTGGAAAAGAAAAGAGCTGGAAATGAAGGATTTTGTAGGTTGGCCTGGGAGCCAGGTGTAGAGGCAGGTGTGTCTTGGTGACCATGTCTTGCCCCAGATCTGCTGAGCTGCCTTCTGAGGAGTCTTTGCCCCAAATGCTTTTGAAACAGAATATAAAGCAACTGCTCAAAGGGAAGTAATTCTTGATTAAAACTTTAATAAAATTAAGATTAAAGTTTTAATCAAAGGGGGATTTCTAATGACGTAGCCCATATTTTTTGACGTGTGTTGGCTATTGTGTGTCAGACACATAGACAAACATGTTTCTGAAGGTCATTGTTGCTTGGGTGCTCATTTCCTCAGCTTTTCTGTTCTGCAACTGGGAATGGCAGCACAGTAAGACAACAGTAGGGGTTTATCCCTTTGTCTAGGTGTAGTTCAGTCCTTTTTTTTTTCCTTTTTTTCCTCTCACCAAAGGTAAATGTATTCCTCTTGCAAACAATTGGCTTTTAGTTAGTTGGCTAATACTAAAAGATAAACTGCAAAAGTGCCAGAGGATATTAAGTCACACTGGAAATCTTAGCTGTACTGGCTAAGAATCCCAGCAAGGAATCGTTGGGGTACAGTTCTCAGTCCAGACCACACTTTGTCTATGAGCAGATCCTTACCTGGACTTCAATAAGTTTAACCCTTCCTACCTGGAATCAAACTAATGACAACCTTCCCCCACCAACACCCTCTTCAGTCGTGCTTCTTTGTGGGTGAGCTGCCTGAAAAGTTCCTGTATTCAGATTCCACTCTCTTATCTGTTTCTCTGCAGAGCCTTTCTCATCTGGTTGGAATAATAAGCAATAGATTGTTATTAACAAGCAAACAAGAACAATTGCAAACAGGCAAAATATCATATTGTACAGACTGATCAATATTTCATTTTCTACCATTTTATTAATCTGTTTTGGTTGCTGAGGATAATTTGCCCTCCTCCTTCAACTAAGAGGATGCAAATTTTCAGGCAAATGAGTCCACCCTTCAGAAGGTTCTCTTTAACCACTGCCATGTGCATGCCAGATTTTTAGGTGATCTATCTCAACTTTTAAAAATAAACCCTTCAGCATTTCTGTAGTTGCCTAAACATTTTGTATCTATGACATATACTTTCTTAAAAAATGTATTGTCCTGTTTCACACAATAAACTTGGTCAACACAGAAAAAACAACCAAATCTCATTAAACTCTCTTATCTTTCTGGGATTTATTACCATTTGGCATAATTAAAACACCTTGAGGATATTCAGTTAAGCTTTGACTCTTTGTATGCTTCTGTCCTCAGGAGTGCTCAGCTTAACATGGGAGTTTCCAGTTCCATCTCATTTCATGTGTTACGGGTGCTTTATTTCATCAAGTCAGAAGTATTTTAATCTCCTGACACTCTGCCACGAGGCAAGGTGTTTCAAGGAAAAGTTACCTGTTACACTGTTATAGCAGACAAAAGAAAAAATTATATGGGATCCATAATAAGATTTTATTAGCTTGACCTATTTAGTAGCTTTTCCTCCTTTATGTGACAATTTCTGTAATACAGATCAAGAGAAGTGTCAGTTTTTCACTGTAAAAATGGTAAAGCAATCACACATAGCTCTAAGGCATTGTATTTTGAAGTTTTATGCTTAATGCAAGACTTTCTTCTAAGCTTAAAAAATGGGAAGGAATTTCAGAAGTGTTTTGATAATGGTCTGGGATTCTTTTGTGGAACTTTTTTCTTGCGTTTACTGTTTTTTGTCACAGGATGGCAGCATGAGTAAGACCCTTAGAAGGTATAGCAGGGAGTCTTTTTTGATGTATTTTAAAGATTTCTACAGGGTTAGATTTGCTGTCCTTCAACGGGAGACATCAGCTATAATTTTGCATCCTAAAGACTGATTAAGTTTGCCATGCTAGTGCATCATCTTATGATCTGGAGGGCAAATTATGAAGGGATGAAATGGATAAGCTTCTCATTTGAAAGATAAAATTTCCATTCAGATCAGGCTTTTGAATAGTATTGGCTTTTACACACTGGTCTTTTATTTTCCAGATAAGAATCCAGGGATCATTTTTAGCATGCTTGTATATGACTCGGAAATTTTTCCTTTTTGTTACTGGAATAACAACTTCTGACTTGTCAAAGTATTTCACAAAACATATACTTGAGGCTAAATCAAATGCCTAGATCCCTAAACTCTGATGCATCTTAGCTATTAGAACTTTGTAGGCCAAACCTTTTTTTAAAATGAGTTAATTGATAATTGGTTTAACCAGGTCCTGGGGAAGACCTCTCACAAAATGACTGGTTTTGCAAGACACCTACTACTACTAGACATCCCCCTGCCAAGTGCAGTGATTGTGTCTCAGGTATCTCATCTGGAAAAGCACCTGTTTTTCAGATTAAATGGTTCTTGAACATATACATGTGTTCTGATTTGTTCAAAATTATGGATGAATTTTTCTTGCCATACATTGCCTTTTTCCTCAAAACTATTTGCTTAAAAATGTAGGATATAAAAGGAGGAAACCCAACTTCTATTTGTGACCTAATGATTTTTCATTTTATTTCTGTTACTCAAATCTAAACTCTCCAAATTTTACACCCTTAGTTTCCCTTGAATTATATTCTCTGATAGTTTTTTGTCCTGCTCCACTGTTATATTTAGGAGTTATATAACTGAAGGTTCAGACTTTCAATATTTGTTCCAACATTGAGAGATATGAAGAAAAATCTTTTCTTACTGAAAACTCTCTGCATGGTAGACTGAATTCTTCACCCTCTTTCCACAGAATAATTCAATACAAAGATCCTAGGATGTATCTTCACAACCAGGCTAAGCCTTGGAAGTTTATGGCTTGGGTATAGAGAGCAGTTTGGGTTCACATAAGAAGCAAAAAATTTCAGTCTGAAATAAACCTAGTATTAGCCCTCATATTTGTACAACTTATAGCTATTAGCAATAAATGCAGAATAGTGAGAGGTAATCAATGAAGACCTGCTGATTCCATTTTTTCCTGTAGGAACAAGAGTTGTTATTATAGGGCATTGTCAATAGAAAGGGGGAGTACAAGTGGAGGAGGGATGAGGTTTGGGTGGGACATGTGCTGATGTGGTGTGATTCTGACTATGTAATCTTTCCCTGCAGACTTTTTTCATACTGGATCTTAATTTGCCACTGCAGATAATTCTGCTATAAACCATTTAGAGTTGTCATATGCTCTCACATAATGCTATGTCAACCACAAAGCCAACAATGTCTTTGATCACTTCTCTGGTGTTTATTAGTCACTTTCCTTTCAGGAATTTCTGGGCCCTTTTGAAAGCTTCAAAGAATTCTACTCCAATCCTGCATGAAACCAAGACACCCTTCAGCTGAAGTGGGCTCTGCATTATCCCTGCAGATGCCATTGGTGCTGGTTCTGAGTCTACAGAGGAGTTCATGAACAGCACTGTAGTGCTTTTCTGCTACTGCTGGGGAGCTAAGCAAACTTACACTGTAGTGCTCCCAGCTGCCAGTAATTTTAGAGGCTTTAAGTATAACGCTCACTATGCAGATTTACATTTACAAATTCTATTACTTTGTCCATTTTATTCTGTGAGTGGTTCATGTCCTTCCTATTCATTTTTCTGTGTCTCGAGTGTTATTTCAGCTCTAATTTGTTTGACATTCTTGGTAGTAGTATATTTGTATTCACAGAAAAGCATGTGAACAATTTCATCTATTGATGCTGTACAATGTGCCTATTAGATATACAAGTAGCAGTTGAATATATCCCCCGACCATTGTTAGGCCTCTTCAAATGATAATGTGCCCACGTTCCTCTGTGAAGCTGATGCAGCATAAGAATGAGTCTGCAATCTTCAAGGACCTGTATGCTATGCTAGCAGTGACCAGAAATCAAAAGTAATTACTTCCATTACTTATGCAGTGAATAGCAGGGAATATGTGTAGTTTCATTATGTTCATTAGTTTTACTTGTAGATTGCAGCCATTAGCAAATCACAGTGTTGCAGTTCACCTGGCTCAGCTATGGAGCTCATCCTGTTCCCTTGGTGGCATCATGAGCAGAAATAGACTGAAGAGTTCCTGGTCATTCTCCAAATATTTCCACGTGAAGTGTGAAATCAGTCAGAGGGTGACTTTTAAAATCTCTAGTTATTCACTACCAGCTCCTTCACTAATGCCTTTTTAGAGTGATACTTATTATGCAATGATAAAAATACATACACAAATCTTCTTATTTGCCTCTTTTTAAAGAGCTATTTCTGCATATTTGGAAGAAGTATGAGCATAAGGAGATTTGCTTTCAATATCCCAGGAAAGAAAAATTATGCTTATTTTGTCTTTTTTGGTTAAAGGTTCTAATAGTAATAAGTGATATTACATAAAGGGATCTCAGTGTAGCATAGCTAGAGAAGTGTCAAGTCCATGTTCTAAAATCCCCTTGAAGGCAAGAATTAAGAACGACAACTTGTTACCATTTATTTCCTGAGCTGAGTTTTAGGCAAGTCTACGAGTTTTACAGAAGCAACAGCAGAGAACAGCAAGCATGTGGGTGTTCTCAGCAGGATCACAGTGTGCTGCTACCAGCAATCTCACCAAAAAATAGTAATGAAACAAGAAAGAAAACAAGTATCTACTAGTAATGTATATGCTAGTGAATGAACTACCTGATATAAATAGCTCAAATACGTCACAGTTGCAAAATGGAGCAGGTTCATCCTAAGTGGAATGTTAATTGGGCAGCTTCTTTTGACTTGTTTAGCTTCTCACTCTTCAGAGAGAACTGGGGGAATTTATGATGCAGAGTTCTTGAAATGTCTGCTTTGACGTGGATCTGACTTAAGTTTATCTTATCAATAGATAAGATAATCTTAATAGAGAAGGCAAGCTCATGGGTGGCTGAATATGGGACTTTGTCATGCTGTTTTAGCATGACAGCATTTTTGAAGAACTTATGGACTTCAAGAAGTAAAGTGAGTAGAAATTATGTGACTTTGCATTGTGTTTTTGGATTTTCTCTCAAACTCAGAATTTGCTTGAACAAAATGTTATTTGGTTTGAATTACTGAAGCAGCATGCTCAGTTGGCCTTAAAAAAATAAATGGTGCAGTAAGTAGGTCCTTGCTGTGCTGTAGCACTGGATTGCCATCTCTGTAAATGATCTGAAGTGTAGAGGTGAATGCAAGTTCTGTGCATGAATAGAGTCTGTACTCACCATCTTTTATTCCAAAGGGCAGGCACAAGGTTGGAAAAATCATTTCTTGGTACCATGTGTGTCTGTGTGTCCCAAGGACCACAGGCAGGATTCTTTTATAGTGTTCATTCACCCACATATCCTGTGACGGATTGCAGCACCAAACTGTTATACTTTGCACTCAATACCATTAATCTAAAGTGTGCTATTTAACTTATGCTGGGTTATTAGCTGTTAACCTTGAAAACCAGTGAATAAAAAAATGAAGAGTATCCTGATGTCAAGCATTATTTCTTGAAAATGCAGTGCCTGGATTCAGTAGTTGTCATTAACAACAGAAAGGAGACAATGCCAGCTAAAGTATTGGTTTAGATCACCTGTTATGTAGTAAACAAAGTAAATGGTAATATCATACTTGGGAACTTGAAGGACTATCTCCCCCCCACTTGTTTTTTTTCCTCATCCTCACACACACCAAGATACTTTGGGGTTTAATTAGCCACTGGACCACCTCCCCCACCGCCACATTCTCTTTGTTTATCATAGTATTGTAGCTTGGATTCTAGAAATTAAATATTTACTGAATTTATCATGCTGTTAGGAAAATAACTGTTGACTTTTATGTGTGTTGGTTAGTTGTGGGCACAGGAAGAATTTAGCATCGTCGTTAGTTTTCTTAGGAAAGAATGAATTAGGGTTATGTGCACCAGACATGCCTAGTGACTCAAAGCATGATGGGAAATTCTGGTAAGATAGTTGATTTCTTAATATGGCTGATAATTGAAAGGGGGAACTCTTCAAACAAGATGGGCTTTGCATTAAACAATGTATTTTACTATGTATAATTTAAATTATTTTACACATATCTTTTCAAAGTGGCTTTTTGTGAGCTTTTTATTTAAATCTAGAGGTTGCCTTTTTAAAACAAAGTTTAACTTCGGAGTTATGATTATTTTGGTTTTAAATTAAAATTTTGAATTTAACAGGTCTTGTGTTTTCTTTATTTGTAGTTTAATTTCTGTCAAACTGTGTAATGTCTTTCACATAATTTAAATTCATGAGTTCTGGAACTCATAATCATGACTGTGAGTCTTTCAGTTACAGGGCCTATAACTGTCCTGGAATAACTGCATAAAGGAATGGCAACTCTGAGCTTACAGTCTTTCAATATGTGAGAAAAAAGTAACATTTGAAGAGCTGAGGGTTTTTTCGTTTCTCTATTTTGGAGGAGTAGGAAATGTGATATCAGAAGTTCAAGTATGGTGCTACATCCCACACCCCTATCCGTTATTTCTCTCCTCATGAGATGCACTTTCTTGGCTACTTCTTGTCCTTATGTACTTTGTTTTGAGACAGAAAAATAGAAAATCTCTTGGCTGACATTATGGCAGTGATTGCAGTTAGTGGACACCAACTCCAGCTGGAAGGATTTTGTAAAAGCTATTTATTTAGGGTGATTAAATTTTTTCCTTATCTGTTTCGTGGATATGGGCACATAAATGTTTAAAAAGTACTTTCGGAAAATTGAGGGAAGGTGTTTGAAAAGCATAAAGCAGAGCCTTTCTCCTGTTCTCTTCCATAGTCTTCAAAAGGGATTAAACTTAAAGACTGCCTGGTAGGATCAGTTCTGGGAAAGTAGCACGGTGTTTCAGCTCATTTCACATGGCTCAAAACTGGGGAGAGGTTTTCAATCAGTTGTATTTGCAGAGCCAGGCTTAGCCATATTTGTTTGCTGTCTTTTGCACTGAGCCATAAAGTTTTCTTTCACCATAGAGAGTTGACACACTATTTCATATTTTTGAGTATAAGAAGGGTATGTTATCACTAATAACCAAACTCCAGCTTTTCACAAAATGTCATTCTTCTGAAAAGTTTTCTCTAATGGATACCATTCCATTTCTAAAAAGCTTATTTTTTGTTGTTTCTGAACACATGCTATCCCCACAGAATAGGGGGATATCTGATGATCTGGGGGACTGAAAAGCCTCCCAAGATGTCCTGGAAGTTATTACTGCTTAGTCCTCTTTGGAAAGAAGTTTTTGGTGTGCTCTAGGCCTAGTATTGGGTACATTATAGATTGAGTTAGTGGTTTAAGTTTTTTCAGGGAACAGTGGGACTAAATGTAAGAGGATATTTTAGGTAGACTATTATGGGAAGAAAACTGATTTTGAAGCACATGGTTGGGATTTTAAAAATCACCCCCAACCCCCAGTTCTGGTGAGAGTTATGGGTCTGCTACAAAGTGGCTTCTGTCATAAGAAGAAAACTACTACTGCTCAGAAACACTTTCCTCTTCAGGATTCCAATTTGCCATGAAGTCAGAGCCCTTCCAGGATAGGCACTACAGGAGGAAAAGAGTTTTTCACTGAATAGTTATTGGTGAACCCAAAGAAACATGACTGTACTGCTGGCATTGAAGATGGATGGTTGCAGAATATAGCAAATGTAGCTTGAAATTGCAGGGCAGAATACAGACTGTTCTTTTGGGTTATCCTGTTTGTTGGTGTTCTTCACTTGTCAGTGAAATATTTCTGAAAAATATTTATATATTTTTCAGAAAGGCATGTGATGCAGGGGTTAAGCTATGTTGCTGCAGCAATTTAAATAGTTTGGACATCTGAGGAAAACATTGTAGCAATTACAGATAGTGTTGGGCAAACTTTAATAGAAGAAACCTTATGTATGGTGCAGATAACTCTGCCAGGCATAAGTTTTCAAAGTGGTATTTCTGAGGTTTCTCCTCAAGGTGGAAAGAGTTTTGAAGGCACTTCTTTAGCAGGACTTCCTAAAACTTATCTTGCATCAATTGGGAATTTGCCCCAAAATATTATTCTTCTCCAAAGTGTAATTAAACTACTTTATCCTATTTTTGTTCTCTGTGTTGTGTATCAGAAACTGGTAAAACTTGCAGTATTTGACTAAAATGAGAAAACCTTAGCTAAGGCAAAAGCTATTTAAACATTTAATGGTATGTGTGCAGAGAATGTTGCTGCTGAAACATCTGAGAACTCTTACCAGGCCCTCAGGTCGAGGCTTTGAGAAGCCCTGCACAATTTAAATAATTCTGAGGACAATCACTTGTTACTTTGTTTTTCTTAAACCAAACTGGTTCAGTTTAAAAAAGAAAATCTGTTGATTTGCCTTTTCCCTAGTGACTTGATGTAATGTTTTAGTTTTTTAATTTTAATTTTAACATGTAATCTCTGGCCAAGAGCAGGGAAGTGTCCATGGTACTGGCACAGCATTACAGCTTAAAGCAGCAGTTACCCAGGGCTGCTGTCTGTTTCAGACTTACATTTTCAGCGATATCAGCCACTGAATTTGAGTGGTACTATGAAAATACAGCACTGCTTGCACAAGTCAGACATTCTGTATTCAGTCATAATCATAGTGCTTTCGTCCTGTTCTGGTCCCAGCTTCATAGGATCAGTTCTTTTTTCTTCTTTATTGTGTGCTCTAGAAGTGAGGTCCATTCAGATGTTGACCATGTGCAGAAAAGAATGAGGCTTATTTTATGTAATATTTTAAATCCTTTGCTATTTTTTCTGGATTCAAGATATGCCTCTATAGAAATGGAAATAAGGCCTAGCAACTGAGTGGCATTGTGGAGTGAGTTCCATCAGCTGCATAAGTGAATGAAAAGATGAAAGAATCTGAAATGAGCTTAAAAATATCTCTTCCTATTACTTTGTCCCTTATAATTTTTGAAATCTGTCATATTTTATATTTAAAAATTGAATTGAAACAGTACTCTTCCTTAGGATGGTATATTTTAGTGGATTCTTAAATTTGAAAGATTTAAAGGTGAATGGCTTCTTTAGTGAACTTAAGATTACTCTTGAAAGCAATAACTCCTTCAAGAAATATAGTTAAATGGATAATATTCATGCGACCAGGAGCAATTTTAAATGTGCAGTTGGTTATATGCCTTACAATTGGAAAGGAGAATAATACAGAAATTTTGCAATCCACCAAAATACTCTAACACATTCAGTACGGCCTAATTAATATAACTACAGTCTCTTAGAGTCCAGGAGTTTGCTGGAAAAGCAGAGTAGTGGAGGGCTAAGTTACAGTTGTGTTTGGCTAAATCTCAGTGTTGGCTTTCTAACTCTGAGTTGAATCTTGCAGGCTTTGTGCTGCTCAGTTCAACAACTGACACGGTCAATCTTGATCTCTGCATTCTTATAAAATGCATCTCTGTTTTACAACAAAACAGCAAGTTTGGTGGTGCAATTGGGTCCTGTAGAATCATGCTTTGTGCAGAGTGGAAGTCCAAATTAAAAAATAATTGATGGGAATGGAACAGAATGAAACCAACTATTATGCTAGGCTATTCATGCATGCTGGACTCAAATCTTGAATGAAATATGCAGGGCTGATTTTCCATCCCAAAGAGGTTGCAGTAGGATGAGAAAAGGTAGATGCAAATCTTTAATATGCTGAAATGTACAAGACATCTTTGCAGGGTGAAATTAAGACCTGCATACAAAAGAAATGAAAAGCAGAGAAAGGATAGTTTGAAAGCTGTGTAAAATCACTGATGACAGGAAAGAAGTGATCAAGAAATTATTTGGTTTCTTTTAACAAAGGAGTTGAAAAGCATCATATGAAATTCTGTTAAAGGTTTTGATATGAAAGAGATGCTGTTTTCATTAGACATAATTAATCTATGCAATTCATTGTCATGGGGTATTATAAATGCCAAAGTATAAATAAGTTCAAAAAGCAATTAAGCAAGTGCACATTGGAAAGGTTTACCAAAGAGCATTAAAAATTAGGTGGATGCAAATTCTACTTTTATCTTGAAGTTCTTACATCACAGGTTTTTAATACCTGGAAGAATATATGTGGAACATATTAACACGTACATCTTTCCTCTTTATAGCATTTAAGCACCTGCTGCTGGACACTGTAGCAGTGAATATTGTGTTCATCCAATGTGACTATTCTTGTGTCCATAATGATTATTGTTGGCTACATAAACCATACCTTGTACATTTATGCTAATTAAGGGTGACAGCATAAATCATGGTGGCTTCAGGGCAGTGAAGTTTAGGCATAACTTCCTGTGCTGAACAGAAACAATTTCAGATGTGTCATTGGAGCTCTTACAAATAACCTGGCTGTTTTGCTTTCCATTATAGGTGTGTTTTGTGTGTTATTTCCTTGTTGAATACCGTGTGTGACTTCAGCCTGGTATTGTGAGGTTTGGTACCACTCTAGGAAAAGTAATCTTTGATTTCTGCACACTAGACTAAAGGAAAGATTTATTTACACTGCTTGTCTCTTGAACTGGATGTGGCATCTTCGATACACGTAAAAGGAAGACAATAAAACAGATAGTTGACAGCAAAACCAACCACACCAAACAGTTTCCCCCTGCTGGTTCCTCACGTAATTTGCTGTGTCATTGTAGATTATATTTGTTAGTTCAATTAGTTTTAAATTCCTTGATAAAATAATTTGTTAGTGTGACTATTTAGAAAGGTCAATTAAAATTGACCAGAGAAATGGCCCAGAGAAATCAATTTACGTCAGAAAAACTGTTTGAAGACACAATTTAGGTGCCTGATTCACTGACAAAACTGGATATGCAGTTAGATTTGAAATCCAGATGTGGGTGCCTCCCATCTACAATGAATTTGCACTTTTCAGTTATGAATGCTGAAGATATGAAAGGCTTCATGAGTTAGGAGTTCTATGGCTGAATGTTTGCTCTTGTGCTATTTCACTTCAGTTCCTTCTTATTTATTGCTTTCAATTAATTTTTTTTGTTGTAAAACAGCTAAAAAGAAAATTAGAAACATAACCTGTCATAGTAAATCTTTGCTACATAGTCAGCATACCTTGTACTCTGCTCCTCTAAATAAACTGTTCAACTGATTAGACATCACTACCTTCTTTGTGTTTTGTCTTTACAGCTAAAATAGCAGAAACGGGCACAGCAAAAAATTATTTTTAAAAGAAGACATTACAATATGTAGACCTCTTTCTCACCCCTTTTACCCTTTGTTAATGGTTAAGAGCAGTAAATCGACTTGAAATTGAGCCAAACTGACACCTACAATTTTTAGGCTGTGCTTATTGTGTGAGGAACTAACTGTGTAGCATCATTAATCAAGCTGTCAGGTACAATGTGAAAGTCCTACATTCATTACATAAAGAGAAACTCCACGAAGAAATGGAACCCCTGTGATGAATAGGCACTGGACACCAATTATTGTGGTGCTATTAATCATTACAACCAAAGTTAACATAGACTGGGGACTGCAAACTTAAACCACTGTGGGGAAGAAATGCACACATGCTCACATTCATATATATGGTTTTGTGAGCTTTATAATCTTAAACATTCAATTGATGAGATGACAGCTAGAAGTGAGTGTTGCCAAGTTAACTTAGAAGCACTTCTAAAGGTGAGCATGACTGATGAGGAATGTTCTTGCCACGCGTGCTCTGGGATCACATGAATCACACTGACTGTCACTGCCTCTCACGGTCTTCCTTGGGAGCCTGGATGGTATTTCACAGAGATTTCTCATATATAACCTTACAGTGATTGTATTGTTTCTAGAGTTGGAAAGTTGCTCATTGTATGAGAACATGAAAAGGATACACTTGCAAGTGACAGGAGTGGTGTGTAATATCTAAAACATAAAGAATATGTTCCCACGGATAGAAGTCTTTGCACATCTATGTAATGAATAGCTATGATTGAAGTATCTAAAAAATTGTCTCCTTGGATGGCAGACATCATCCTGATTTACAGTTTTTCACTTAAGTTTCTGCAAGTAGTTTTGTGGCAGGTACTTTTTGTAATTCCTGAAACTTTCTGTCTAAAATCAAAGTCTGAAATCAAAGCTTAATGAATTTGATGAGAAAAAGCAACCCCCAAAACTGCAGAGGCAGTGGATCTCAAAGTAATTTATTGCTGTGTAGCACCACTGCAAAGCAGCATCTATTGTTGAAATGATGTGCAACATGAACAATGTACAATCCACTTGGGGCTGCAAAATATAATTCAGTCAAATTGAAGATTTTTCAGAAAATGCTGTGAAATCATTAATTTTGTGGAAAACAGAGACTTCCCTCTGGACTAGAAACTATACAAAATGGGTTTGATCCTCTAGATATTTGAAAGCTCTTAATGAAATTATTGAATCTCCAAAATAGTGTTTCTTTTGTCCTTACGTCTTTGGTCCAACATTAACTTTCGAAAGCCATTATTTTGTGTTAATTCCCATCTCTAGAATAACTCTCACTCATTTCAGATATTTTGAACACAAAGTAGACATACTTATTTGGATGATCAATGACTTTCAAACTAAATAGTGAGATTTAAACTCTTCAGTTCATTTGCTTCACTCCTCTCTTGTATTTTCACAGATAATTCTCTGAGCTGTGGCAGAAATCTAAAGTTCATTTTTACCTGATGCATAAGAGAACTGTACTCTGCCATTCTTTCTTTTTCAACAGGATTTGAGTGGAAACCCTGCCTGCTGCTTTGCTTGGACTTTTCAAATTATCACTTGAGTCGTAAAGAGTCAATGAGGATTTCTTATCCTTTTTTCAGGCTGCTGAGAGCAAATGTTGCCATCTCAGTGTTTCATTGTAGAGAGGAAAGAAATTGCATGAGGCCACTTTCTGTACAATCATCACAGAACATTCAATCAGAATTAATTGCCAAAATTATATAATTACAGCTGCACTGAATGAGACTAGACCACAGCATCTGTTCCAGTCCCAACTGCATTTACTCTTGCTTTTGGGGGAAAAGTGCAAACTAGGATATGGTCTTTTCTGTGCCATTTTATGAATACCTAAATAACATAGTGGTTTATTTAATGAGAGACTTTGAAGTGAAATAAATATTTTAAAACCACCACATAGTAATAATGTTACCATAGGAAGAGAAGAATTATGACTTAAATTATTAATTAAATCCTGAATGGGTTTTGGGTTTGGTTTTCTTATCTAATGGTAAGCTATCTGAAGAACTGTCATAAAACAAAACAGTAACTTGACTCTCTACACTGAGTCCAAATAAATTAATATTGTGTTAATGACTGCACAAGAAACAGTAAGTTTACCTCTAAATATCAAGCAATCTTTAGAAGGGAAAGGTGTATGGTTTTTGACAAAGCAGGAAGAGGAACTGAAGCTTCACAAGACTCAGTGAGAAAGGTAAAAGCCACATTTGAGTTCCTTGCTCATGTGACTGGTCTTGGTGTCCTGTCCATTGCATTTACTTCTAGGCTATTGACTAAACAGTTAAGGAAATATTTCCTTTTTGCCAGTCCTAAGCCATCAAAAACTTAGAGACAGTCCCCATAAAACAAGAGATGAGCTTGAGCACAATACATTGCATCTACTTGCTCTACTAGTTCTTAATCTTGCAGTTGACCAACTTTCAGAATTTACTCTAGAATCATGAAATTGGTAGAAATACTTTTTCATCAGGACTCAATTTGTATGTAATAACTTTTCCCTTGGAAGAGGCATAAACAGCTTGAGATTTGCAATCATGAATAAGGAAATTTTGCAGACACCGTACTACTATGGAAATTCTAGGAGTTCTGGGTTATAACAGAGCATTTATTAAAGCTAATTTATTGTCAAGCGTTTCACAAAACTTAGATACATCGAACTGACAAAGAAAAAAAGAGTTACAATCCAAACTAAAAAGTATCTGTGTGTTTATTTCACAAACATTTAATTCATAAATTGTGTTTCTTGGTATCTCATCCTTTTTCAGAAATCTAGTAGCACGTCACTGAATCCTTGTTGCTCCCCCTTTTTACATTGAAGTCATTAGTTTTGAGCATGTTTTTTGCACATATTAGATTTGTTAATACAGTCTGATTTAAATATTGTCTTTCTTAAAACAAGTAGGCAGCATGTCTGAGGTTGTCATTTAACAAAAAATATCAACTAAAAACTGCTGCATCAATCCTGTAAGTTCATTTTCTGCTCTGTCTTTGCTAAGGAGGCAGGATTTTCTTTTTAATATTTCACACCTATAGTAAATGTTGACAATATTTGTCAAAAACTTCTTATTAAATGAGACAGAGATAAAATTGGATTTCATGATAAAAGGAGCACTCAAACAATCTCATTTAGAACGTATAGTCTTTTTTGCAGTGCCAGTCTGTAGAGCTGTTTGGTGATGAGTTCTGTTTATATGATCAACATGTTTTACTGACTGAATTGTTAATGTGCTTCATTTCCAGCAGCCTTTGCAGATGCATGGACGCATATTGTGATAATTGCTAAAATGACATTTTAACATATTTTCTTGTTTCAGAACTCATTTTATGTTCAAGTGTTAACTTCTCTCTCCACTCTGAGTAAGACCACATTTATTTATGACCAGTTGCTGACAACAACACAACTTAAGCTGAAATCAGAAAGTAATATTAAGTGATGAATAAGCAATAGTTATAATATTTCTATGTATTTCCTTCCTTGTTCTAACTACTGTGCCTGGATATGTGCATGTGGTTTCCATATAAGGGGTAAAGTCACATGGAATTAGGTTTTGTGTGGATTGGACAAACTGACAGTAGGCATTTCTACTGGAAAATTGATTCCTTTTTTGGTCAGGAGACTGAAGCTGGATATGGGCCTTTGACTTAATAAAATACCATGATGGAAAACTGCAGTTTGTATTGTTTCACATGTACTAACTTAGGTCTTTGCAGTTTTATTTGGTTCATAATAGTAGCTTCAGATGAAATATACACAGAGGAAGTATTTTCTGCACTGTGGATATCTAGTAGTTGAACTTCAGATGCAGCTTCTTAATTGGCATTGATAATTATAGGGAAATCAGATAAGGAAGTGTTAAGGAACTGCTTACAGCTAACTGGGATTTTTGTGCTGTTGAGATTCATGACTGAAAGATACCTTCAATGAAAACCTTGCTATGGCATTTTGTGTGATTAAATTACACATTGTCAGCCGAACAGAATTGCCTTCAACATTATCCCTATAAATTAGCTTTATGCTCTTTGCTCTGAGAGTCTTTGGAGCACTGTATTTATATGATGCTGTCTATTCTTAGGGCTCTTCTTTCATAATGAGGGTGCAGCTCTCCCCACATGGTGTTTGATGCAGGCATGATTACAGACAAGATGCAGAAGGCTCATATAATTTGCTTTATTTATTCTACTGCTGGAGATATATATTTCCATTTTAAAGATAGCCTTGTGATTTCTTTATGGAGACTTAAAGATTTCAGTAAGCAAGTATAATTGCAATTTCTTTCCAATTAAATAGTGATTTTCCTGTTGGTGGGAGCTTTTTTTAAATGTGTATCTGGTGGTTATTACACGCCAATGGTCCCATGTTTATACTTAAGC
The DNA here is from genome assembly GCA_013397195.1 of Hylia prasina. Taxonomy (NCBI): domain Eukaryota; kingdom Metazoa; phylum Chordata; class Aves; order Passeriformes; family Sylviidae; genus Hylia; species Hylia prasina. The sequence goes on from VYXD01014668.1 coordinate 448,039, forward strand.
ACGTTGAATTCAGATCTTCTTGACCTGGGATCTTAACCCACTGGAGACTCTGGCTTTGGCCCTACAAAACTTTATTACCTTGATGTCAAAAGCAAAATTTACAGTGTTGAGCAGCAGGAAAAATAGGGATAGGGAGTATCAGGATAAGTAGCAGGCCATCATTGTTCATGCATCCCTTTTGTAGCTGGAACAGCTTGTGCAAGGAAAGTCTTCTCCATCCTGCTGAGCTGCTACTGAGGCTTTGCCTGCTGTTGAGTTGCTGATGTGTCATTGGGGGGTTTGCTCAGCAACATTCTGGTGCCCTGTTCTTTGCAGTTTGAGTCATATTAAAGTTACCTCTCTGCACTTAGGCTTTGATGAAATGGAGAGATACTTGGAAACCACAGGTATTTCATGGTCTTTCAACATACCGGTAAATAGAAAAGAAAAATTTATTTTGATATTTTGCACTGGCTTTCTTTTCTTTTTTAAGCAGATTTAGATGGTTGGTATAGTGATGTAATGTGAAAGAAGCAACAGTTCTTGAAATCGTTCTTGTAGGCTGGTTCATTTCACAGGAGATATGTAAAGTGCTACTATTTGGGACATGAGTCTTAACAAAAGGATCACACAAGAAGATATGCTGTAATTAAAGTGAAACATTCTAACTGTTTTTACAACTAAAAACTTTTTCTTTTGAATGGTGAAATGATGAAATAAGACTAGGAGGTGAGTGAACAAATATGTGGCTGTCATGTGTATTGGTGTTTGTTATACCTGCATAGGGAATAAAGGCAATCTAAACAAATTAACACAAATGTGCTTGAAAATGACAGAAAATCCTACTGAATGTTCTCCATGGTGTGCTTAATGTAAGCTTCTTAGAGATCTCAAAGATAGCACTTGTTAAGGTGTGTGGCATCAGATCACTTAATTTAGGTGCCTAATGTCCTGGATTTCTGTGAGAAAATATGATCTTGATTTTACTTGAATCATTAATGTAAAACTTCATATATTTGAGTACATATATTTCAGAATGTGAGAATTGTGTTACGAAGGCCTCGGCATGTACACTAAACATCCATATGAAGAAGTAAAGTGCCCAGTGTTTCGAAGGATTCTGTTTGTGTTATTTTGATTATGTGCTAAACACATTGCAGAAAGTTGAAAAAAAAAAAACCCAAAAACCAGGGAAGTGAGCTGTAAAATAGCTGTAAAAACAGTAATCCTTATTTTATGCACATATTATACATGATATTCTGTGTCCTTACTGACAGGTAAGACATAAATGTGGCTGATGGGTTTGAGTGTAGTTGCACTAGAGTGTTCCTTAATTCTGGGGCGATGTTTTGTGACAAATTAAAATTCTCTGTAATTAGAGAATGTGCAAGTTTCAGAAGAGTTTAAATAATTTCAGATTTAAGAGGCAAAAATAGGAAAAAATTGAAAACTTAGAGGAAAACCTATTACCTGGCCATGGCTGTACCATTGACTGGGAATGGGGACCTGTCAGTGTGGAAGGAAGGAGCTGGGACTGTGGTGCTTTAGGCCAATCAGCAAACAAAAGCACCCTGAGCCTGGACAACACCAGAACTCACATTTCTGTCCTGCCAAGGTAGCTGCAGTGGTTTCAGTGTAATGATGGGTGATTTCTTGAAAATGTTAGCAAAGAGAAGGTTTTTGAGATGTTAATTTGCTCTTATGCAAATTAACCTGTAAATGGCACACTGAATGTGGAAGACCCAACTTCTTTTTCTAGAGTGGTTCCTATGGTTTCAGAGGTATGCCTTCTCAGTTGGGAAGATATGAATATTTATGGTGCACAAAACCCCCTCATCTGTGTTGCAGATTCTATGATTTTTATTTAATTTTACATTTAAAGATGTCATTTCTATCCATTGCATAGGTAAATGGCTTCATCAGCAATCATTTTATGCATGCAAGAGCTGGCCTGATTTACAGAATGCTAAACACAGATGGGTTTGTTCCTAATGCTCTCTAGTAGCTACTGTAGGAAAGAGTGCACAGTATATGCCTAATACATTATTTACTGAAGATAAATGCCAGACGTGATTATGGTAAATTAGACCTTTTGAATTATTTATGAGACTCAGTGCTAAATGTTTTTCTCCTCCTTGTGTTACTATAAAAGCTGTTATATAATTGTTGGTAAACACTTTTTTTGTTAATTATTCAAGATACAGGAAATAAAATGTTTGGTTAAGTGAATCTCTTATTCACTTAAAGCCATCTGGCTTTTTTTTTGTTTTTGCCTTTTTTTTCCCAAATGTATTTCAACATTTATCTCTACTTTCTGAGGTAAAAAATTAGTGCATTATCAGATAACATACCTTGTAGTCCTGTTGTCAACTAGATGGAGAAACTGAAAAGCAGAGTATGTATGGAAAATCTTTTTTTATTATTATTACTTTTTTAACCATCACACTTCACTTTCTAATATTTCCTGAATACATGAGTGGAAATATGTTCCATGATATGTGGCTATTCTTAATTGAGTGGATTTGTGGCTAAAGTTGGATATTTTAGCTTGTGCCCTGACTTGCACAATGATTGCCCTCTTTTCTGTTGAAATATTTGAGTTTCTGAGGAAAGCAGGTCTGTGCACTACTGGCATAATATTTTGTATGTTCCAATCTCGAACTTCTTCATTGGTTTCTAGTAAAACACCAAATGAAAATCTGAACCTGAATTAAGTATTCTATAAAGGAATTCCTCCTCCAGCCACTTTGTTTGTGGAGTTCTTTTTTCTTTTTCTAATTATATTTTGAAATTGAAATTCTAAGATGCCACAGCTCCCAAAGGCCAAATGAACACAATCTATTTGACAGCAGACTGGCTTTTGGCAGCAAGGAACACACTGACAATGTGGGCATGTACATCTTTTGTCAGTTTTTATTTAGCATGCAAAATATATTTCCCATGCTGTGAGCATACTTCTGCACCAGTTTTAAAGCTGTGCTGGCAATTATGTGTTAAAGTCTCACTCTGCATTTTTCACAGAGACAATGCCCACTTATTTCTTCCAACTGGAGCATCTTTGGAGCAATTTGTATTTATTTTGATACATTTGCTCTATTTTTTTCCCCATTCAGTTGGGATAGCAAAACTGACTAGTTTGTAGTTGTTTGGGCACTACATTTGAATGTGCTGTAAAGCCACAGAAATTCTTAGGTGGGGAGATGTCATGTGGTTTTGGGAGAACTAATTCCAGGAATATTTTCTCCATGCTTTGTACGTGCCTTATGAAATACCTTGTTGAACTGAGAGGTATGAATGGAGAAATGCTGGAAATACATTCAAGACAGTTCTGTAATTTGTGCCCAGTTCCCACTCACCATATTTCTGAGTCTGGAAGAGAAAATTGAGAATTTGTGGAAGGTGGAGAAAATTTGGTTAGGACATTTTAGGGATAATGCACTGCTGCCATCATGTATTTCTTATCAGTCCTTCTTATCAAATTAAGAATCAGATAACTTTCTTATCAACTGGGATATTTTGGAAAGCTGTACCATTTCTTCTTTCTTGCAGTGGATTAAATTTGTCTCTTGGATTCAGCAAGAAAAATGGAACACTATTTTGTGTTACCTTTAACTGACAAGTGTTTTTTGAATTGTTTCATTTTCCTCTATTTATAAAGCTTTATGAGAACTGTGGTTTGTTTGTTTTGTTATTTTTTTCTGGAAAGCTCATTCTTCTGTAAAAGGAGAATGGACAATTCAGCCCCAAATCTAAGCTATACACTTGTTTCAGGAAAGCTCTTGTAAGTAATGTTAATATATGCATTTTCCTCCACTAAAAAATGGGTAAAGTGCAAAATGCTTAGCACTTAAATCTGGGAGTAACAAATGGAAAAAAGCAGCTTTGATTTAAATTAATTCAACTTTAAGATAAATTTCTACATGGGTCCAAATTCCGTCTGTTTGGTTTTGCCCCTCTAAAATGGTGAGTTGAAGGAAGCAGCCCCAGTGTGGTTTGGCCTGTTCCTGTGTGCACATTTCTTCAGAGTGCTGTTGGATGTGTGAGTCAAGACGAGATGGTTGAGAATATGTTGAGCAATGATTTATGTTTCTCCTCTAGCCACTTACCAAAGGAATAGGAGAAGAACAGATAACGATTTATCCCTGCATATTCACATCACTTGACCTATTCAAATGTTTCCATTCCCTGTGATCTTTTCATAAATGCAAGGACTTGAATTTCAGACATGATTAAAAAGAATAGTTATAAACCCTGAGCTAATAAATGATAGAGAACAAAATACCTGCAAAGCTATAGAAAATGTTTCATATCACTCCTGAAAAGCAAATTCAGCCAGCCAGGGTTAAAAGTTGGTGCTAGTGAGGTAGTAATTAGTGTTAGTAAAAAACCTGAAAGTACTGTAATGGGTAGAGCACTGGATTTCAGTTTCAAATGGTTTGAAGGCCTATTTATCATCTCTAACACTGCTTGTTTAGGTATTAAGGCCTAAGATTCTCTGCCAGCTTTTACATGCAATTTCTTAATTTCTATTTTCAAGGTAGATGTAATTGCGGGGTTGCAAGTAGTGAAATAGGTGTCAGCTTAAAAAATTCTCAATGATGACCTTTGAAGGAGGCTTATTAAAATGTTGCTACAGTATAAAAAATGCAGTTGAATACTATTGCCCCAGGTTTCACTGAATTTCATGCCAGATGTGCGTAATTTACTGGAAAAAAATAAAAAGGAGTTTGGGGCTGTATAATTTCCTTGGCTTGTGGCCTTTTTCTTAAACAGTTTTGTGCATCCTGACAGTAAAAACCACTGTCTTTGTAATTTCATTGCTATAATTTCATTCATTTCATAAAAACTATTAATTCAAATTATTTCTAGATTTTCACTCTGCAGTTAACTGTAGGAAAAAGCTGAAAAAATGCTGTTATAAATGAAATATTCTGAACATAAATCAGTTTGGAATCCATACTGTATTTTAAGAGAATTAGTTACATTTCACTATTTGCTTATTAGAATTTGTATTTTGTCATAAAAATTAGTTTGGAAAATGCCCCCATTCATTCTGTTTAAATTTTGATCCTATGAAGAAAAGTCAAGTGTAACTTTTCATAGTAATTTTTCCTCTTTGAGTTCTATCAAGTGGAAGTAAATATGGCCCCTTTGTTTTCTCCTAATCCACTGGCAGCCTGCAGTTTTCTGATAAACAATTAGAGTAATGATTTATCTCGAGGGAAAAGTCAAATGTTTAAAAGTTACATTATCTGGAAAATTATTTTAAAACTAAATGGTGAAGCAATGGACCCAGAGGGCACGATGATTTAAAACACCACTGAGGAATACTTACAATGAGGTTTGTAAACTAAACAGCCATCAATATTTACAGGTTCAGACAAATGGTGATTTATTGTATATGATTAACTTGTGCTTTAGCAGAAGCCCAGTTGCCAAGACAAAAATTAACTCCATGTGCCATTTATTTGAAATAGGACAAATGAATTTTTTGTGGCTGAGAATAACAGAAATGTCTGCAAGAAGTAGGATAGCTCGTCTCTAGCTTGAAAACACCAAACAAACAAATCCACTACATGCTAAAAAACAAACCCCCAAATAAAATAAACTCGAACTAACCAAGAACCCCAAAAGGCCACAACACAGGAGCTGTGCGTAGTGAGATACCAAGGATCACACATGAGATACTGATTTTTCTCAACTTTCTTATATTTAACAAGATGTTGCAGGCACCCAGCACGGTGTGTGTTTGGAAACACAGGTATTAATGGCTAGCAACGAAATAACAAGTATTTTAAATAGAAAAATCGTCATAATGTAGTGGAATACTGTTTATTGGCACTCCTGCTTACCCCAAAGGGTTAACATCCTCACACCCCCAGCCCTCCCCAGAGTACATCAATAACGCGTTTAAAATTCATTACTGGTAATTTTCTCATTGGTAGCCGTTTACTGTGCATTAATGGGAGCGCTGATGAGAGCCTGTCTGCAGACGATAACAGACTTCCCCTTTCCTGTTCCTGGGCCCGTAATCAGGGCTGGGTTTGTTTACTCGCAGCTCAGGAGTCTCAGCCGATTTCAGGAGCTCCTGGAGCTGAGCAGCAGCTCCAATCCAGCTGTTATTCCTCGACATGACCGCAGGAATTAGGATTTAGTTCTCAGTGTTCCCCAAATCCTAGGGGAAAAAAATGGCTTTAGAAGCATCCTGTTGTAACAGGGCTAGCACAGAAGCGATTTGGAGATGAATGGAGCTGGGTACTTTCAAAAAACCACTTTTCCAAGGATATTTCACCTATAGAGCAGTGTAAAACTGATTTTATGAAAATGCCAAATTATTTTGGTAGTCAATTTTTTCCTAATGTGGCCATTTCCACCTGCTTATAGGCGACTGGCTGAGGCAAATAATAGCCTTAGAGTCACCAAAATCCCAAACATCCCCTTGCTGCCTGCAGGTGTGGTGCCCACTGGCTGCAGTGCTGGGGGGATGATGAAGGCTGCTAGGAGGCAGCACAGGCAGCAGTAGCTTTTTGTCTTCCTGGTGCTCCATTCATCACTTCCTAAGAAAGGAATGAGTTTCCTACTTCTCTAGCAGTCCATGTGGCAAAATTTTTCCTTGTCATATAGGGCCCTTCTTTGGGAAACAAATGACCTGCTTCTGTCTCTCCTGTATTGGACAGAAAAGGCGTTTAAGCAGGAGATGAGTTAGACACAGTTCTACTTCAGCAGTGGTTTCTTCTGGCTGTTGCAGGGAAAAAATTGTTCTGGATTTTTCATTACTCTGAGTCCTTAATGCCTCAAACTTCAAAGCAAGTGCTACTGGATAGTGGGCACTGTTTAGCTCTGACCAACACTGAGTTTTCCCCTATCTGATATCAAGCACAAGTTTGGAACTAGCATTAGGATGGGTGGTTCTTGTGCAAAATCTGAGAGAGTAGTAGAACTGAGGGCAGCCTGGCTGTGACTCTACCAACTCATTGTTTCATGACTTTCATGTTTTAACTGCTCCCAGTGTATTTTTGTAGGGTGGCAAAGCCTGCCTTCGGCTATTTTTAAGGGCTGATTTGTGTTTTAGCTATATCTAAGTATAAAGCATATGTCAATGAAATAACTGCATGTATCATACATTCTATGATCCCGAGGAATTTAATTTAATATGTCAAAGTTCCAGTGTAAACAAATCTCTGGATGTATTTGGAATGCTTCATCTCTTCAATGAGAGGAAAATTGTGACCGCTGTGTATTAAATTCTGTTTCATAAACAGTCATGGAAATGCACAATTTTCTGAATATAAACAATCTCACTGGCCTCAGCAGAAATGTTTAAAGTGACTAAACTGATTAGGAGCTGACTGATGTAACTGGAAGGCTGCAGTCACTACAAAGGTCTGTGCTTGGTCCCGAAAAACCTTGCAAGCATTGTCAACTCTGTATCTGGGAATCTGAACCCATTACAGGATTAAACAAGTTGTGGATCAACCTAAACTCCAAAAATCTAAGATATCTGAAAAAATATTTGTAGTATAGAAACAGGGCTCACTCTGGCAAGACACATCAAATGCCTTGTAGTTTAATACAGGTAAGAATATCTGTGGAAAGCATGCCCAGCCTATCAAGAGGAACAGGAACATGAAATAAGAAGAGACAAGACCTTTCCTACTATGTCTTGGATTGATTTCAACAAAATGAACCTATTATAGAATTGCCTTTGGGGTTTATTAATTGCATGTTTTCATTTCTATGTAAATGCAAAAAAAAGAAGAAAAAATAGAAAAAAATATAGACCCCGAATCTTTTTAGGAAGATTCATCTCAGGCTTCCCTGCTTTCCTCAGTGTGCTCAGCTTTTCCCAGCTGATCAGTGGCCCCTAAGTGAAACTGGCTGTACCTGCAATACCAGTGCAATACCAGCACAATACCAGACAAAAGTGGGTCCCTGTGCCAGTGGGCAGACCTTTAACATCAGACATCTCTTTGAAGTGTTATGAAACAGGTTGAAACCTGCAGAAAGAAGCTGCTGGTGATAACACACTACCTGCAAGGAGGCTTGTAGGGACAGTAGGATGAACAAAAAATACTATGATGTCCATGCAAACTGTGTTCTAATAAAAACACAGCTACATTTTTTTTAAACTTACATTTTCACTAAAATATTATCAGTGTGATGCAATAGTAGCATTTGAATATCTTCTTAAATAGAGCTTGATATATTTAGCAATGTGCAATGTTTTCCTTAATCCATTTTAATAGGATTTATAGTCCTTTTTTTGATCAGGAGCTTCAAGCCTTTCTGAAGCTTCACTAAAGCAATAATCGTGGTAAAGACAAAAGGCTTGTATGAATTTGGCTTGCAGTCTCTTGATGCAATTTATGTACATGCCTACTAAGGAAAATAGCCCAGCACAATATTTGTATTATGGGTCACACCTATGTAAATAAGTGATCTTTTGTAGTGGTTTACAGTTAGCATATTTTCTATATATTTGTCTTATTTCCTTAGAGAGTTTATTTAAGAACATTTTGAGATTCATCAATATATAAAGTTTATTTCCTAAAACACCAAAACTGGATCCTGTTCAGAGCACTTCATTGTATCACACATAATGAAGTGTTAGCCAAATATTTTCTTTAACCATTAGCTTCTTTTTATTCCACTTAATCTGGTGTGAGCACATGGTCCCCTTTCAACCCAGGTGACTGGACCACATGCAGACTCCCATCAGTGAAATCAGAGGCAAGTGGACCAATTTAGAAATAAGGCACAGAATCCATAGTCCTGATGATCAGATTTGCACAGTACATAAACTTGCAATTGTTACATAGATGTATTAGCACAAATATACTCTCAGTACCATGTAAAACTATCCTCACTACCTGGTTATATAACTTCATCTCAACACATCCCTTTTTACACAGTTTGCTTGGTGTAGAAAATAGGTTTTTTAAAGCAAGGATTAGGAGTAGTTAGTGTTTAAAGAAAGCATTTTGCACTCTTTTGCTCACAAAGAGGATTATATTGAAGATATCTGACTTGACCTGATTTTCCCACATGGGAGAAGCAAACCTTTTCCTCAAATGCTGTGAAGGTGTCTTTGGCCTTCATCCACATAGGACAACCTTGGTCTAAATGGTAAGTTCTGTAGAGCTTTCCATGGAGCCTGCTGGAATTATATTTAGAATCTTGAATAATGTTCTCCTTGTATACTTATTTCTCTTATTTCCTTAAATATTGTTGCCCTATTCTATCTGAGAAAAACACAAAGTGCATCACAACTGAGCTTTCCTTATTAGCTGATTAAAATCTTAGGTTTTTGTTATTATGTCTGTCAAAGTTGGTCATTGATAATATCAGAATAGCAAAAGCAGAGAATTCATTATAACTATCTGCTTCCTCTGAAATGCACTAAGTAGCAGAAACCGAGGCTTTGGAACAGAGTAGTACAAGAAAAAGATATGGTAATTACAGTGATGATGTTTTATAAAACTACTTTCTGCTATTATTTTCTGCATATCCTTGGGCTCAAAAAGCACTGAGATGAATGTCATTAAAGACAGTGTATTCCCAGCTGTGCCAAGTACAGTGTTCAAGAAATTCCTCCTGCGCCTTTTGAAAAGTGTTTCAACTTGTATAAAGTCTATTTACAGAAAGGATGAACCTGAAGACTGAGTGGGGAAGGTACTTTGGGAAAAAAAGATTGTAAACAGAAATGAATACACATTTTCCAAAGAATTTTGGAATAGCTGCAAGGTAAATACAACAGCTGAGAGAGAAAAGGTTTTAGTGTTTACTCTGAAACAGGGCTTTACTCTGTCCCCCTCAACCTATTTGTGCATTTTAGGGGGAAAGTTAAATAGGTAATCACTGGGAGAGGTTTTTTGAATCTGGAATCTGTAAAGTGTATTCCTGCATTGCAGGTCACTGCAATAAATTAGAAATTCCCTGTACGCTTTGTCATATTTCCTACTGAGCTCTAGTCACATGAATGCTGGGTACGTTAGATTTTTTTTAGTTGAAGCCATGTTTAACTTCCATGATTGCCAGATATCTGATACAAATGAATTTTATTGCATATTCAGGTAAATTCAGTCACAGTATGTTGTAAGGGTGCTTTAAAATATTTTTCTTATTGATTGTAGAAGAGACTACAGCCATTTGGCCTCATTAAACGTGTTGGTTGAGAATAGCCTGGGTGAAAGAATAACCTGGCATTGTATTGTCTCAATAGAATTCCCTTTTTGCAAAGGAAGGAGTTCTAGATTATTACTGCTCAAGTTTCTAGTTTTCACAGTTAACAGATTGTATATCAATTACTTTTTAATTGCTATTTAACCACTTTGTAGAATTCTATAATCAAATGTTTTAATTTCCCACCCTGTTTAAAATCATAAATTGAATAATTCCAGAATATAAACCAGTGTTAAATTGGATAAGCTTGGTTTAAAAGGTCTGTCTCTATTTCATACTGCCCTTGATTACTGAAAAGTTTTTTTTAGAAAAGGTAAATACTGAGAAATTCCAAATTCTGAAACAGTAAAATTGCAGTCAAGGCAGTGTCCCTCCCTACCCCCATCCCAGAGCCAGAATAAACCTGAATAAATGGGATTGCAGGATTTTATTCGGAAGGCAATTAATCCCTTGAGAGAGAAAGATCTATTAATATGCAAATGAAGATCATGACACGGTCAGCATATTTTAAAGGATTTTGTGTCACTGACAGGCGTTTCCATTGAAACAAAGCAATTTTCAAGAAGCAGCAGGAAAAAGAAGTTCTGAACAAAGGAGTTTATAGAGGATGATACTTTCAGAAGTGCCCCTTTGCCGCTTGTTTCTGACAGAAGCTGCAGCAGCGCGGGCACCAAAGCAGGGAGCGCTGGCAGCCCAGAGAGCTTCACCATGGGACAGTCAGCGCCCGGGCACTGGAGCTTAAATGTTTTCTCCACGTGTTTCTTTGCCCTCCACAAGCAGAGACTGCGCAGATCATGCTGTTTCTAGTCAGCAGTGGGAAGGAGGAGCCGGGGATACGTCGTGCATAGTGATCAGGCTGTTTGCACTGCAGGGCAGGCGCCTGCCCAGGGTTTTGGCTGGCGTTGGCGTGACCTCGTTCCTCTGCTCTCTTCCATCCTCTCAATGCTTTCCTCTGCCCTGGGCTTTAGTTCTCCTCCTGGATGATTCCTGCCCCAGACCCTCTTTAGCTATCCTTGCAGGGTGCCTTTCCTCTGTATTGCATGTTCTACCCCTTAGTTTCATCCAGAAATTTGAGGCAAACATCCTCCCCAAACATGTGAACCAGAACAGGGGCATCAACTGCCTTTTAGTGTTTGACCCCCAGCTCTTGAGAGAGTCAGTCTTCCAAAATCACTGAAATGTTCTTAATCTGGATTGTTATGAAGGGGCTCTGATGTATTCTGACAGTTTAATCTCTTTATAAATTTCACTAAAGGGAAGTTGTCCTTCTCACTGTTATCTTTGGTTAGGCTGGGGACCACCAGCTCTTTGCTGAAACCATCTCGTGCCTCCACTCAGGACCTCCTGTGCAGTGAGGGTAGCAGAGCTGCTTTTAGCCTTTGGCTTTCCTAGAAGGAGCCATGTCCTGTCTCCAGGATCTCTCCCAGCTCTTAGGAGGGTCAGCTGTGCTGGGAGAGGACCCACCCTACTGGCACAGCAGCAGCCTTTGGCCCTTGAAGCAAAGATGATGCTGGAGTGCAGCGCTGGGGAGAGTGCCCTGGTTGGGAAACCTGGAATTTAGAGGCTAATTTGGAACATACACCGGGAGTGCTGAACTGCAAATCTTTGAGGAAGCGTTGAAAATTATTTGAAAATGCTGGATCTAGTACTGCAGACTAGGAGGCAGGCCAGATCCTTTGATAGATAAGCACTCAGAGAGACTCTAAGGCTGGAAGAAAATTGAGTTTCTAGTGGTCTCTTAAAAGGCTTTGACCTACTTAAAATCCTTGTGGAAATAAACAACATAGTTGTGGGAAGTTATATTTGTTTCATTTGTAAATTTTTTTTATATTGATGGCTCCAAGCCACTTTCTGAAAAGCAAGGGAAAAACTTACTGTGTGCAGCTGAAGAGGTATGAAAGACATCATTTCTGTGCAGAAAATCCCAGAGCTTCCAGGAAACATGGTAAAGCAGAAAGTAATAGCACATGAAGGATTTTAAGTTGAGAGATTAAAGAAAATAGCCATTCTGTGCTGTGCTACACGAACAGTAATAGTTTTGCTCATAATAAAACATTTTTTGCTACAGCAGCACTGCCAGAAACTCAGTACATTTTAAATTCATCAGAGAAAATGTCATGAGACAGTGAAATGTTGAGATTGTGCAAATTAGCATTGGAAAATATTTTGTCAACCTGATTTTATGATTATAAAATAACAAAAATATTTTTGTGGTAGCCTGCAGCCTACGTTGGGGCTAGGGTCTCAAGAGAAAAGACAGCAATATTTCAAATATCTCTTTAGTTTGTGAAAAGCAGAAAACTGACTTTTTATCATGAAAATAAGGGAGGTGCTGAGAAACTATTGAGTGTCCAAAAGTGCTTGATCCAGTACAGTAGTCTGTGAATTTGTGTAGAAAGCAAAAAATTGTATAAATCAGGCTAATTATTTCCTAGGAGCTTACAAAAAGCTTGGATGTGACAAAGTACTTAATGTGCTTATTTTGTGGTTAAGACATAACATTTATTTTCAAATCCTCAAAATCCAGAGAGTGTCTTTGAAAAGGTTTTCATAAAGATCAGTTTTTAATGAGAGAAAATGCTTCTCTGTGATGGTGGTGGGGCCCTGGCACAGTCTGCCCAGAGACACTGTGGATTTCCCGTTCCTGGAGGTGTTTCAGGACAGGTTGGACGGGGCTTGGAGAAGCCTGGGATAGTGGAAGGTTCTTGTCCTGCCCATGGAGTTGGAACAAGATTATCTTAAAGGTCCTTTCCCTCCCAAACCACTGTAAGGTGTATGACTAATGCAAAAGATTTGATTTTACTTGCCCTTAACATTTGCCTTTTGATTTTTTCTTTGCTTTGCTGTTTAAGTTATATTTTGATATGAAATGACAATTTTGTGACAGAACATAGTTCAATAATACTCAGCTATATCTAGTTGAGGAATATTGCTTATTTAATATGCTATTTGATGAACATTTGCTACTATTCCTATGTTTTATAAAAGGAGCAGAGGTATTCCAGTTTATCAAACAATGAAAATGTAAGAAGAAAGAAAAAGTCATTTGAATTATAATGAAGTGGTATAAAATTCACAGTACATTAGTTTTCATCTGTGGGATCTTATAATGAGTATTATTCTGCCAGGCAAAAAATTAATGTTGTGAGGAACTCCCCTCAAGTGCTTTGTGATGTTTCATATCTTTTCACTGTGTTAACCATCATAGGGTTTGACCCTGAGTTCCATTAACACAGAGATTTCTCCTTTAGTTTAGATAATAAAATCGCTGTAGCTGCTTTTCTCTGTCAGTTTGTCAGTGGGATGGAAATCTCTAAACCTCTACTTTCTGCAAAAGTACCTTGAGAGCACAAATACTTGCCAAAGAACCTTTGTTGACATTTCCTGCGGTATTGTACAAGTAGAGTTACATTTTCTGCATTTTCTGCAGTCCTATCTGCACAAATCTATTTGACAGAACTGGGAGACTGCACCCAGAAAACAGATCACTGTCAAGTTGCACATTAAGTGTTGGATGAGAAGAGCACAGAGACATTTCTTGACCACTTCTACATTTTTGGATTAGTTGTGCATGTTGTCTTTTGAAACTGAAGATACAACCCCTTTACCTCACACAGGTTGTAGAAGGCTCTTTTTGTGAAAGTCACAATTGATTGTGGGACATGATCTCAGTGAGTAGAATCAAAACACTAAGCATTTCTTTTTCAAACCAAAGATGCAAAGCCAAGTCTTTTTTGGGGTGTATTTTCTTAAGAGGTTTGTAGGAATGCACAGGATGCAGCTTTTGCTTTTATTCACACTGTTTCAGCTGTTGGAATTAGTGCCTGGTGTTCTGAGGTTCAGTTAATGATTCAAATCTACATCTGGAGTTATAAAATGTTGCTGCATCTATAGAAATGTTTCCTTGATGTAAAACATTAGAACTGAATAGAAACAAAATAGCAATTAAATATAATAATTTAGCATAAAAAAGCATCATCACAATGGCAAAATTGCACATTTGAAACCTTAATTTGTGAGACTGAGAGGCCATCCTGTGCACTGGAAGTCACTGATCTCATGAAGAAAGTAAAGTTTACATCATAAAGTGTTTGTACATGCAAGCTAAAATGCTTTTGCTTTTGAAACTGTAAATCGAGTTTCTTTTAGTTTACAAATGCTTGAGTTTGTCAGATAAATTGTTTTCCTTAGCATAACTTGTTCATTTGTTATTGCCCTGAGGATTTTTGTTTGCTTGTTTTTAAAGACAAAGCCTCAAAGAGCTTCTCGTGTTTCCAGTTGCAAACATCCTTGGATCCAAACAGCTGCTGTGGTTGCGAGCACTTCATCTTTGGGGCTGACGGTGGTGGCCCGTGGCTTGAGAGGGTGATGAGCCTAGAAAACAGATGGATGGGATGTTACCTGGGTATTAAAACTACTGCTGCTTCTGCTGGGTGACTCTGGTCTCTGTCTGCCCTTCTCAGCTGCTCTGGTCCCTCCCAAACATTTCCAGCCCTTTGTGGCGGTGCTGATGCTGTTGGTACAGATCTCAGGGGCCACGGCCTAAGAGGTCTGCAGTTTGCATCTTCCAGTGCTAGCCCTGGTAAAGTAACAAAGTAAAACGCTTCTGATAATCCAAGGAAGTGGAAGGAGAAGCTCTTCCCATATTACTAACACAAAGTATCTCAGTGAAAACAAGCATGCTGTAGACTGTTCTCTTGTCCTTTGAGAGTATATCAACAGCTTTGGCAGCAAACAAAAGCAGTTCTAACAAAAAGATCAAGCTAAACATATGGGTTGCTGTCTTTTTCCCCTGCACAGACTTGGATTTTGTTTCCTATTTGTACCCAGGAGATTATTAATTCAGTAATGGTGTAGTGTCCTAGAAATATAAAGTATTTATTTCATGCATTTTCAGAATTTTTTGAAAAAGTCAAATTTCAAACTCTGAGCTGTGTCTGGACTCCACTTCTGTTTCCCAACTGACATCTGTTTTTACTTTTCAAAATGAAAGGCCAAGAAGGGCATAACTCCTCTTGACACAAGCTAAAGTAATTTATTTATCCACTGGACTAAGAAGTCTAGTGTTTTTATAATTTCTGTGATATAAATAACAATACTGGCAACGAATCTGAGGGAGAACAAAAATCCAACTTTTCACACTGTGTGCATTTTATTGAGTAATTTTTACTTCCTTGTTTTAGAACATCTCAGAGTTCAATTGTGTATAGTTACATGTAGGCAATGAAAAGACAATTGCAGCCCTAGAAGTCTGCAGTGTAAATACAGCATGAGAGAGAACAGCTGGACACTGCAGCAGCTCAGGTGCTCTAGGAATGAGTGAAATAATTGTGATTGCTGTAATAAGGGGTTGTCACAGCATACCAGCTGTCTCACCAACGTGAACTAAAGTTTCAACTGGATCAGGTATTCATGAGTTTAGCTTCTCTAGTTTATTGTCCTGAGGCTTGCAAATGAATTTCTTACTTGTCAGAGGGCTAAATATTAGTAGCTGAAATAATAAGAGAATATATCTTGGCAATGTGATTGAGAAGAGTCTGAAGATAGGAGAATGACAACAAAACTGTCTTTGGAAGTGTGAGGTTTTTTGAACTAATTGAGGTAATTTGCATTTATGTGTGCTTCATAGTAACAAATGTGGTAAAAACTGTAATTGGAGAGATTTATAGTAAAAGTAAGGGAACAGCTTATTTAACATAATGCTCTGGGTATGGAAGGATTAAAAAATACTTTGCAGACAAAGTTTTGTTGGCATTCAGGGTTCAGTTTTCTTACAGGTTCCTTGGTTGGCCATGTCTTATACAATTGATGCTGGAATAAATTATATAAATAAATTATAAACCCTAGTCTAATTCTCTCTCTCCCCTGTCTGATCTGCAAACACCCATGTGTAATCAGAGTTAAATGCATTGAAGAGCCATGTCTTCTGTGTCATGGTGAGCAATTATTAGTTTTCTCCTTCAAAATTTTTGAGGCAATTTTTGTATAGCAGATGAATAAGGCTTGTACATCCAGAGTATAGCACCAGGTATACTTGCTAACTATTCCTTGCAGTGTTTACCTGTAAGCATGTTATTTATTTACTATTAGTTTGGTAGTTTAATGACTTTAATGAGTAAACTATCTTAAATAGTATGATTGGATGTCTAATGAGGCATTTGGATGAAGAAGCCTTGCAGTCTTGAAAGCACAGACACTTCCATCTCTCATGTCTGCAAATAGTGCTGCAGTATATATAGTGTACAGTGTTACAGAAGTATTAATTTCTTTCCTTTCAAATAACTGTGATTCAACATACAAGAAAATATTTTGGCAAGTGCATATTAGAAGACAAATGGAATGTGTTTGGTTTTTTTTTGTTGTTTTTTTTTTAAACAGAATTTTTAGGACAAGGTATTTCAGCCTCAAACACTTGAATTTCTTCAGATAAGTCTCATGCCTTAAAAATGATGACAATTATCTTATAAATTTAAGTAGATTATTTGTTCATTCTAATATCACACAGGGAAAAGCGTAAGACATTAATGTGAGTATTCACATCCTGAATTACAATCTTTGCTTCTCTGAAACTAAAAGTTGTAAAGACTTCATGTGACTGTAGGGATAAAAACCACAGCAGTTAACTGCTGCAAGCTATTTCTACTGAATATTGTTATTTTCCTCTTGTAAGTCAAAGCAAGCAGGACTGCAGATCCCAGTGAAATCTGAGTTCCAGGGATCTACAGTTTCCTAATGCACCTCTCCTTCAACCAAAAGGAGGAAAGCAGCAACATAGTGATAAAGGACAAGGTCTTGGTGGACAGAGGTTTCTCCTGATGTGGCTGAGTTTTGAGAGTAACCTGTTTTATTCCAAATACTTTTGAAAAGTTTTACAAAAAAAGACATTATTGTTAATATGGAATATCAGGCTATGACTGGTTGAGTATATGTTACTGCTGTCCTGAATTCTAAAAGTTTTGTACTGATTGTAGTAAGAAAATAAATGAAGATAAGTCTTTTACTGTACACTTTCAGACATTTTCAATTTTAGCTTCACTGGGTTTGCTACTCTATTTTTCAATGAATTTCAAAATGCTGTGACATTTGAAAACAGTTGGAGGAAAAAAGTATGTATGTTGCCCTTTATTCCAAAGCAATAATTCCGCACTTTTGCTTATGTTTATATTTGCATTAAAAGAAATGTTAATGCTTGCATTGAAACTGGACCATTCGGAAACTGCAGATGCACTGTAAGCAGGAGAGAAAGATTATATAACTTAGAAAAGGTAGAAATGGCTTTGAAATTGCAGGTACACTGAAGAGGCGAAGCTTCCAAACTGAAATTGTATTGACATTTACCAGTGGAACAATGGGCTTGCATCATGATTTGTTTTTATATAAGCAGACTTTAACATTATTTCTCTGAATCTTTCTGCTTAAATTGGATTTACTGGTCCATTTATTCATAAACATAAACTGCCTTAATATCTGAGGTGTAATTAACAGAATGAGCAGACCTGCCCAAACCTCATACGAAACTTCAGCAGTTCCAATGAAATTGTACAAATTGAAGCAATCATCTTTATTAGCTACTTGACTGATGGACAAACAAACATCCTAGCAGGCAGTTTAAGAAGAGAAAAATATGTGGTTTATAATAATTCTTGTATTAAAAACCTAAAAGTAATTTTTCCCCACTTTATTGGTTTGGAAAAAAGGTGTTTCCTCTGCAGTTTAGAGTGCTGTCCTTTAAAAGGTGGAGGTTTCTGTGAGGATCAAGTGAAATGGGAAACCAGAAGATGGTTAATATATTTCAGGGAAGAATCAAATACTGTAGAACTTCATCATTTTTCTGCATAAAAACTTTTGATAAGTTTCAGTCTCTTGTAACTCTGATCAATATCTGACAGTTGTATTTACTGCACACACTTCTACTTAATTTTCATGAGGGTAGTGTAAAAAATCTGTATATCTCCTCCACTCAGCAGGTTTTTCCAACAAGGCTTGCTCCATGCATGTGAAGCAGGAATCCCTAAAAAACATACAAAACCACAGCTTTACACTTGTTAGTATAAACATACTTAAAAAAAATATATATGAGTGTATAAAAATCCATGTTAAGTCTGCCAAAAGTGCATTAACCAGATAGGCAGGAACACAGATGCTAGAGAACTTAATGCTGGTTGCAATATTTGGCTAATCCGGTGTGCAGCCTCAGCTCTGGCAAATGGTTGGGAGTGGCTTGTATTTCCAATGCAATTATCAGTAGATTTTTGTGCATGTCCTATGTGTTACTTACACACAGAGTAGCTGCTCTGCCTTTGATCTCCATGATTCTGATAGAGAGAAAGTTGGTTGCAATGGTAAATGTTTATGTAAAAAGCACACACTTGTTTAAATACAGTACATTTTGCTGACTTTAATGGTGACTCTACTATAAAGTGCTGGTGACATTGCATTTTAGCATTTGTGTATGCTTAAATAATAAATTTTTTAATATTCAGGCTTTTTTTATCTTACCCGGTCATCCATCTAAACTCTCTCTTGCCTCTTTGTCCCTTTCTGGTATGCCTGGACATATGAAATAAGACCAGGGACGAAATTTTTATTCTGATGTAGCAGTGTCACATCTGCTGTACCACAACTTAGTTCTCATATAAAGTGGCATTTTATACCCATTTTACAGGAGATTAATTTTTCTCTGCTTGTTGTCAGAGAACTGTTGGGTCTCACAGTGCTTGCAGTTGTAGTGCCAGCAAATTTCTCAGTTTTGAAAGTTGCTTATGCTATGGCTGAGCAGAGATGTGTCACACATCCTGTCTTGCTGTAACAACATGATGTGTTTATTACAACACAGAGTTGTGTTGTGTGCCTCAAGCCTCAAGGAAGCAGTTTTTACCAACTCCATTCATGCAGTGCTGTGGATTTTAATGTGTATGTAATAGGCTGCTGTTTAGTCAGCATGAAATCCAAAATCAGCAGTCAGTGTAAGTGTGTGTGCCTCCACAGGAACTGTGTCATTAAACAAAGGTTAAATCGACAAAATGTTGTGGGAAGAGAAAATCGCAATTATTAAACATTCTTTTGTCCAAAGCAAAAATATGAAACTAAATACATAACATGAAATCCATAGAACCAAGACAATGATTTGGAATAATATTCTGTCCAAAATGTCTAAGATTTCTTAAATATTTTCCCAGCTGTTTTTTTACAAATTCTGCATATCTCTGCATAGACCATAGGTGGGAGTTTCTCAGGGCATATCCTTTGATGTGTTACAGGAGATTTAAAGGAGCTCAGCAGCTGGTTTGCTCCCTGATGGTAAAATCAGGTAGGAAAATGTAAATAGGTGGCCTGTAACCTGCTTACAAGCCTTGGTCGAAGCCTTGGAACTGCAGTCCAGCAGGAGGTCTTAACACCAGCATTAACTACCTCCAAAGGTTTCTGGAACTTTGAAGGGAGCCCAAACTGGGAACATCATGGCAGAAAGAGTTGCTTCAAATCTATAGAAACGAACTGAATTCCTTTGCCACTTTTCAGTGAAGGTGAATTATCATATTAAAATGTTAAGATAGTTGCAAATGATTAAAAGTATCTCTCATTGCTTAATAATATTTTCTTGTCTTTATCAATAATAAATGCCACTGTCAATATTTTAATGATGTTTGTTAATACATAGTTTTAAATTGTAGTGATATAAACAATGCAGAGGAGTGAGGTGTGTTTTCTTTTTTTTCCATGGTTTATCAAGCAACTATCTTGCTGGCATTTTAAAATTCTTTTTTAAAAGCATGATTTGTTGAAATAGAATAGACTAGCTCGGTGTTAATGGTGGCACACAGGCACCTCAGGCATCATTAGCTATTTCACTCTGTCAGCTATTTTCAGAGGGCAAGGGTTTTATGACATTTCATTCACCAGCTGTGCATAGCTTTTGCTCAAGGAAGTTTTCTAAAACAGATAATATTATGATGAATTAAAATTATAAATTATGAAGACATAAGGATGTTCATAATAGTGCAGAACATGCATTTGGTTTAGAGGAGATCTGCCTCTGTGGATGTTTTTCTATAGGTTCTTAGTTTCCTACAATTTATACTTATCTCATAAATACTTTTTACTGTAGTATTTTGAAAACACATTGTCATAAAAATTTACTTGCATTTTCGGAATACACACTTCTGTTTAGGCTGCTTTTATTCCTGTATATGAAGCCTAGGCTTGTAGTAGCTGTTCCTGCTATACTCTGTACCCTTAGCACAGGATAAAGATGTTTGTATGGAGAGCATGGGAGGAAACCACCTGTTCTCTAACGATGTGCAATCTGCTTTGTCTGGTTTTGTTTTCTGGGTTTCTGGGGGTAGTTTTTTATCTCAATTTTGTAAATTTTAGGCATACTGTTTGGAGAATCTTTTCCCAAGATTTACTTTTTTGGAGGAAGCAAAATGTGCAGTAACAGTACAAGCTGCTGGTCATTCATCCTTGTGATGGTAGGATTAAAATACGTTGGTGCACATTCAGGAATCAGTATTTATCAGAAGTGGTTTGGTAGTATCTGGAGGTTGTAGTTCTTTCATGATTAAACTTTATAAAACTGTGACAGTCTTAGTGTCAGGTGGCTCATGCTCTAAGATTTCTCCAGCTTTAAGATAGCTGCATTTGACAGACTTTGCCAGCTGTTAATCCAGGAAATGATTAAAGCATCTTGGATGAGCATAGATAAACTTTCTGATGATATCATTAGTGTGGAAATGTAATCCCCTTGAGGAAAAAAAAACATGGCAGTATTAGTGACATGGAATTATGTAGTGCACAGCTTAGAGGGTATAAAAGACAATATAAAGAAAAATGTTTTGCTATCTAAAGACTTAAAATATTTGATGTTCTCATTCTGCTGGTATTCATGGAGAGCTCTGGATTATAGGCTTGATCCTAAACATAGGGGGGTAAAATTTTTTTTTCTTGTCTTCAGTCGGGTGTGAAACAGGTTGTATGTAAGCTTCTGGAGTTTCCTCATTACTACCAATGACAGACTAAATATGGGCTGTTATTTAATATAATAATTGTTCCTTATTTTTTCTTATTCTGAAAAATTTCATTTCTTTTGCCCTCGGCATCTTGGCTTCAAAATGTTCCATACTATTAAGTCTGATTCTGAGACCTTCAAGGATTTGTAAAATATACTCATTGCAATTAAAACTAAATTGAAGAAATTTCACCCTGCAGTCAGAATTTGACCACACTGTTTTCATGTTTCAGCTTACCTTTCCTTCTGATGTACCTAACTGTGTACCATTCAGGACACTGTAGTACTGAACTCAGCCTCTGTGTTTAGCCAGAGCAAAAGTGGAATGTTTAAGGTCAACCGCTGTATCAGATGCTGGGAAATCTGTTATCAGGCAGAACACTTCACACTTCAGTAAACTCGAAATTAATTACATTGATGGTACATGAATACTAAAAGAAAGTGAGCATAATTAATGCTACTTCAGCAAACATCAGAGGAAATATTAGAGATTTCCAATTGATGATAATGCTAATGTGTTACATAGAAGTATTTTATTAGAAATGGTATAATGCTGTCTCTTGCAGTGCCTGTGTAATGTGCCAGTTTATTAATTTAAACATGTTTTTATTGGCAATTTAAGATTATATCAGCATGCAAATGTGTTTTAATATAGGCTTAATTACATTCAGTTTCCTTGCAGGACAGTGTAGGTGTGAGGACACACAAATCTGAAATGAAATAGGAACATGTATGAAGATACTGGAAGACAGCCAACCTGCTACCTTAGACTTGTGGAGGGCAGACTTTGGCCTCTTTAGGAGACTGGTTGATGCAGTCCTTTGGAAGGCATTCCTGAAGGGCAAGGAAGTCCAGGATGGCTGGACATTCTTCAAGAAGGAAATCTTAAAGGCACAGGAGCTGTCTGATCCCATGCGCCAAAAGATGAGTGAGTGGGGAGGACTGTCCTGGCTGAACAGAGAGCTTTGGCTGGAATGAAAGAAAAAAAAATAGAGGGTTTATGACTTTGGAAAATGGGATAGCGATCTCAGGAGGACTGCAAGGATGTCATGAGGTTATGCAGGGAGAAAATTGATGCGTCTAATCCTAATCTGGCTATTGCCATAAAAGATAGTTAAAGAATGTTTCTATAAAGATGCTGGCTACAAAAAGGAGGCCTAAGGAGAATCTCCATTCTTTATTGGCCTTGGGGAAAACATAGTACACAAGTGTGAGGAAAAGGCTGAAGCACAGAATGCCAAAATTGCCTGTCTTTAACTGTGAGAACAGTTGTTTTCCAGGTACCCAGGCCCGTGAGCTGGAACAGAGGGTTGGGGAACAGAGGAAAGCCCCCATAATCCAAGGGGAAATGATAAGCAACCAGCAACTTCCCACACCTCCGAAACACACAGACTATGGGTCCAGGAGGGACCCACCCAAGGGTATGGAGGGAGCTTGTGGAAGCACTCATTGGACCACTTGCCATTATTTATCAGGGACTGGAGAGGTACCAGTCGACTGCAAGTTGCCAAATGTGATGCCCATCTACAAGATGGGTAGGAATGAAGATCGTAGGAAGGTCAGGCTTGTCAATGTGACCTTGGAGCTGGGGAAGGTTGTGGAGTGGATCATCTCAAGTGTGGCACATACAGGACAACCAGGGATCAGCCCCAGTCAGAGTGGGCCAGTTTATACAAGGCCAGTCTGGCTGGGCCAACCTGATCTTCTGTGACAAAGTGACTCCTTCGTGGATGAGGGAAAGATGGTGCTTGTTGTCTCTGTGGACTTCAGGAAAGCCCTTGACACCATTTCCTGCAGAATTCTCCTGGACAAGCTCTTGCCTAGTGTGGTGTAGTTGCTGGATGAAAAACTGGCTGGGTGGCTGGGCCTGAGGGTGGTGGGGAATGGAGTTACCTCCAGCTGGGGCTGGTCACCAACAGTGTTCCCCTGGGGTCTGTAGTGGAGCCAGTCATTTATCAGTGATCTAATGAGGGACTTGAGGGCACCTCAGTCAGTTGCAGATGACTCCAGGGTGGGTGGGAATGATGATTTCCTGGTGGGCAGGAAGGCTCTGCAGAGGGGTCTGGTCCGGAACACTGATCTCACAGGGGAGTGTTTAACCTGAAGAAAAGGAAACTCAGAGGGGACCTTACAGCTCTCTACAGGAGGGTGTGGCCAGACGTGGTTGTTACTTTATCTTCTCTCATGTAACAAGAGACAGGATGAAAGGAAATGGCTTCAAATTGTGGCGTGGAAGGTTTAGATGGCTATTAGGAAAAACTTCTTCAGTAAAAGGGCTGCAAAGCTCCCTGGGAGCAGGCTGCCCAGGGAAAAGGTGGAGTTGCCATCCCCGGAGGTATTAAAAAGATGTGTAGCTGTAGCACCAAGAGATGTGGGTTAGTGGTGGCTTGGACAGTACTGGGTTAATGGTTGGACTTCATGACATTAAAGGTATTTTTCAACCTAAACTATTTTATGATTCTCTATCTTCTAGGGTTTATAGAGCAACATTAAGAGCTGATGCTATCTCAAAACACCATCTGTAATTCAGTGACATTTACACAAAAATATGCCATTAATGGTATTATGCCTTCTATTGTTTACAGTCTGAGCCATAATGAATTCCACCCTGCCTATTGTAGAGTACTGTAAGAGCAGCCACTGTAAAACAAGCTGTCGGCATCCAGAATGCAGTTTCTCACCCAGAAACAATGTAATAAGAAAAATAATTAGATTCTGTGATTAACAGAACACAGTGAAATTATATAAGGTGGTTTTGAATTTTTTTGCAGATGTTAGCACTTTATAAATTTGCATTGGAATCTTATTTCAGGAACTAAGACTGACTTTCAAGCAACAGTAAGCAGGCTATACTTAACCACTGAAGCAGAAATTTAGAGTCAATGAGTAATTATTAAGAGCTTTCCAGAATATTAGCTGTTTCAGTTGCTGCAGTGATGGAATAGTCCATTAGATATTTCTGTTTCTGGCAACTCCTGAGAATTGATTCTGATACGAAACAACGAGCCATTTTGA
Source organism: Hylia prasina (assembly GCA_013397195.1). Taxonomy (NCBI): domain Eukaryota; kingdom Metazoa; phylum Chordata; class Aves; order Passeriformes; family Sylviidae; genus Hylia; species Hylia prasina. The sequence continues at coordinate 472,220 of VYXD01014668.1, forward strand.
TCAATACTGTAATTATTCTTATTGATGGATTGTTTTACAATGATAGTCATCACTGCAATGTGTCTGCTCAGGAGGCATCAGGACTGTCTGCTGCAAGCAGTAATGCGCCACAAATATCGGATTCAAATCAACACACTATTGAGACTGGGCTGACAAGCGTGAAATTAATTGTTCCACTTCATGTAAGACCTGCATTCTTCTTTTGAGAGAGTAATTTGTTGCTGTGTGTAGCCTGGGAACAGTACAGCTTCGGTGCCATGTTAGGTGTGGCTTTCTTGGTCTTTGTCTTTTCCCTGATCTTTGCAATATCGGTTCTTTTACCCTTTTGAAGCAAAATGAAAGGAATTAAGGGCTCTGGCCTTCATATTCTTTCAAGTTTGTGAGGATGGAATTGCATATCTTGGTAAGAGAAAAATAGGCTTTATCATCCAAGCTATAGAAAGGTTTTAAAATACAGGAGTATCAGTAAGGCAAGGAAATTCAAAATCCTTGTATATGAAAGTATAGCAGAACAAGATAATGTTTCAAAAGCTGGTTTTTTGGTGTTTGAGTTTTTTTTTTTTTCCATCCAAAATGTTGCATCATTACTAGTGTGTGGTTTTTTTTTTTTTTTTTAATGGGTATTTATACAGAAAATGTTATCTTCAAATTGCCTTGGTGGAAAAAGAGACTATACATTCAGGGAGAGAAAATATTTAGAAACATAAATATAGATGTATTGTGCCACACCATTTGGGTTGGTTCATGGTTGGTTGGACAAATGGCTTATTAATAAATGGAAAGTAATTAATCAATGCATTGTGATAATGAAGAGACAGTTATTAGTACAGTTACCAAAATTGTGTTGCCCTTACACTTGCGTGTTTCTACTTTGAGGATGTTAACTTTCAGTTTAAGGTTTCTTAAAAGAATGTTCATGATATTAAAATACTTAAAGGTTTTTAACTTTATCCTATTCTGCCTTGTCATTTTTTTCTCTTTTGTATAAGCTTTTTTTTTTTCAAATAAAAGGCAAGGATTGTTTTTTGCCAGCTGGCATGGTGTGTATGTACCAGTGCATGTGTAATTTTACTGCATCTGTGTAAATTCTAATAAAGTAATTTGATAGCTGGTTATGAGTATACTGGTTTGAATATGGAAAATATAAAAATAGCTGTGGAATTCAATGGACATTTCTCAATCTACCATTCTAGTATTGTCAGACTTAAATGTTTGAGGATGATGCTAATATTTCTGTCATGAACAGCTGAGAATAACCTTCTTGCAGGAATGAAGAGCCCAGCACAGAGTCCCTGATTTATTTTCATAAATATAAAGGCTCCTATCACTTACTGAAAAAGAGTCCTGTCCTAGAGCTGCTATTCTCTCACCAGCACAGGAGACTCAATCTTTCTAAATACTGCTTATCTAGTAGACCATAGTGGGTTTTTTGTGATGGCAGCTTCAGGGCTTTAGAGATACCTTGTGTAAAGTGATGGTGCTGAGAGGGTTTTACTTCTGAAGGGACTTGTTCATTCTGTTTGTGTTACAACTGCTTTCTTATGCTCTTCTCAGGGAATCTTCCAGTGATGGAACAATACCAACAGGTTTTTGGTGTACCCTAAGCAGATGCACGAATGGTTTATTTTCCTAGAATGCCACTTGACAGACAAACATTTCTTTCTTGCCTGAAAAAAAAGCTGTTGAAGGCCTTGAATTGTACTCTGACAGCATTTATCACACTGATACTATATCTTCCCTATGTCCCATGTGGCACATTTGTGACATGTCTTAGAGAATCACAGAATGGTTTGGAAGGAACCTTAAAGACTATCCTGTTCCAACCCCATTGCCTTCAGCAGGGACATCTCCCACTAGCCCAGGCTGCCCCAAGCACTGCCCAGCCTGGTCTGCCCTTATGCTTTAGTGCTGAGCAGTAACACACAGTGCTTGGCTGATTACCAAAGTGCTTAGTGATTACCAAAACTCTTAGGCACTGATAATCTCAGCATTATCTGTCAACAAACATTACAGATCCTGGGTCTCACTGAATCACTCTGGCCTCACCCTGTCCCATTTAGGTGTTAGTAGTGTTTATCACAAGACCAAAGAATCAAGTATTATTTAGAAGTAGAAAAAGTGGTTTGTTTAAATCTACTTTCCTATATGGAAAGAAATATTTTGGGTTGTACAAAATAACAGAAAAAAAAATTCAAATAATTAAGGAAACATTTGGCTCAAGATTTGTCCTGTGCTAATTGAGGTGTTTTTTTTTGTTTTTTTTTTTTTTTTTTTTTTTTTTTTTTTTTTTTTTTTTTTTTTTTTTTTTTTTTTTTTTTTTTTACTTGTTTGGATGTTTGGTTCTTTTCTGCCTGAACCAGTTGAAGTTTTTGAAGTTTATGCTGTCATCTGAATTTCAAATTGCATTTTCAGGATGCAGGCATGAATCAAACACAAATGAAGGAAGCCCAGGGCCAGTTGTGGCTCAACTCTAGCAAATACAAAAAACCTGTCAGGGAGATGTAGCTTTGTGTTCTCTTTTTCTCACATATCTGTACTGCAGCAGTCAGCAGGGAACTTAAGCTTTCAAATATATCTTGAGATAAAACTTATGCATTTCAATTGATTTTTTATTTTGTTATAAAAATCAGATTTATATATCTGTCAGAAATAATGCACAGAAGTTTGCACACAAATTAATCAAATATCATGGTTCTTCCATGAATTAAAAAGAAAAATAAAAGGTACCTCCCCCCTAAACACCAAACTTGCTTTTTTTGAAGCTCATTTTTTTTGTTGAGTTTTTACTTGTTCTTTGAAATTGTTTTTTTGCAATTAACTCACTGAAATCTAGTATTTATCTTTAATTCAGCCCTAGGCTAAACACACAACAAAGCTATCTGAAGATAGATCATGCCAGAACAACAGAAATGCATCAGACAGTTCTCTAGAAACTCAAAGAACTGCTACTTGCTGACTTTCCAAAATATAGCGTATTTTATTGATCTGTCTCCTTCTTAATTACCATAATCCTGTCTGCTTTATTGCTATTATGGTGTGTGATCTGTGATCACTCGAGTTTTATTTTGTCTAGGATATCAAATATAATACAACCTCAATCATTTATAGTTTTGAGATTGTTTCTGCATGTATTGATTTTTCAGCTTGTTTTATTAAATTGCAAGGAGAATAAATTCAAAAGCTTGCTTGCTTGGTAGATGTTTGCAAGTTTAGTTTCTTGGAGGATAGAAATCCCAGCAATACAAAGAAAGAAAAGACAACCAGAGTGCCTGGTTTGCTTTTATAGATGAAAGGAGGGAGAGCAGAATAGTGGGTAGGTAGGACCAGGCATCCTGAGGTGTGTTGCTGTTGCCTCACAGATGTAGATAACAGCTGCTTATCTTCAGTCTGGACAGCTTCACTTGAGACAGAAGTTTTCTGGGCAGAGAACATAACCCCCCTGCTTGAATTTCAAGTAATGCTTTCCATTTCTGAATGGCAGAAATTAGTTTCCTTCTTGAAATTCTCTGAGAAGCTCGCTTTTGGTGGCTCTTGTATTTGCACAGGATTCCACAGCTAGTTTGCTACTTCAGGTTTCTCTTTGTGTAAGGTTTTGTGCTGCTGTGTGTGTGGAGCAGTTGATGAGTGCAGGGTTTTTTTAGTATTCTTTTAAAAACAAAGGATTGTATTAGTTTATGCCTAAACATCGATATGTGCAGTTTTAATAAAAACTGGTTATTTTTTTCTTCAAAAATTAAAATCAAACCAAATTTAGATTAAAAAAGTCAGAACTTACTATTTTCTGAGCCTTAGCAGGCAAATGTATTTACCTCCATGCTGAATTTTAAAAGAAAAAAACTATTAAAAAATATTCAAGCATTAAAACTTCCATTTATTTGATGCTGTTGAATATGTAAAATTCTGTTATCATTTGTAACTAGTGTTAATGTAACTAGTGTCAGGAAAATATTTATGCACACTTTCATGTGATAAATCACCCAACATTTTGTAGGCTTAACTAGTCATTAATTCTTTTCATTTTCTAATTTTTTGTATCTGTTCTATAGTGAAGGCTATATATTTATCTGATTAACATTATAAAATGAAAATATTGCATTAATCTTATCGATAATTTAAAGAAATAAAGATTATCTGTCCAAGAGCTTTGCCAGGTATAACTTGGCTTTTTTCCCCTTTGCAATGTTATTCTGCAGCTGAAGACTATTTTGCACTTCGTTGCACAGTGGAAATTCACCCTTCTTGCATAAAATACTGCCTACTTGGAGCAGGTTGCTTTTAAAAAATAAGGGAAGGAAGCAGCTATAAAGAAAGCTGAGTACTTCTGAGTGGGAAATACTTGGACAGAGGGAAGTTGAGGCTATTGACACGCTGGATCTGGTAGAGTTATGAACCTCAGTGTGTTATTGAAACTGAACCAAATGCTGTCTTTAAAACCTGAAATTTGTCTCCATTCCCAACAGACATATTTGAAGTAGCAAGTGCTCAGTATATAAATGCTTTGATCGGATTAGCAGATTTGAGGATTAAGTTTGTCTGTTTCAGAACTGGAAATCACTTTTCCTAAAAAAACTGATATGCCTGCATATGTATGCTGGTTTTCAGAAATTCTCCTTTCTTTCCTTATTTATACTTTAATCCTGGATAATATAAATGTAGGCACATATAATGCATTGTATGATTAAAACTTGTGAGAAAAATGGATAAAAAGTCTGCTTTCATTCACTTGAGTCAATGGTCCTAAATCTGTCTCTCACAGGTACTAGTTATTCATCTGACATAGTCACAAAATACCCCATCTGCTGACAATACTTATAGACTAAAGCTTAGTCTATAAATAGGAATTACTTCCCCCCTTTCCCCCCACTCCCCTTTCTCCATGCATTTGGGGAGTAAAGCTGAAGTGACTTAATTTTGAAAATCTGGAGTGCTTGCTGAAAGCAGTTGGGTGTAGCCCTGGTTCAATGCCTGAGTTGTTTTGGTTTTTCTGAAATTCTTTTCTCAGAGAAGTTCTTTAAACAAGAAGAATGTACCTATGTTATTCATTCTTTCTAACAAAAAAACCTTCTTCTTGATGTCCCTCTGGTTTGACCAATGTGATTGAAGAGGTTTACCTTTGTTTCACCAATCAAATTGGTGTGTGTAAAACAGTATATAAGGGAGATGCATCCCAAAATAGTCATTTTTTAGCCTTCTGAATCTCAGAGTCTGTATCGCTGTGGTGTAAAACAGCGACAGTTGGGCAGGTTAGGACTGTAGAATCTAATGGACACTGGAGTGTTCTGCTGCATTTGGTCTGTCCACAGTAGGAATTAGTTGTCCTCCATGTTTTGTTCCAGGGCTTTGTCCTTGGGCTCTCTCTAAGATGGATCGTGGCACGGCTGCACTGCAGGTCCCAGGGGGATTGCTGGGAGTTATCCATGAGCACCGTGCGGACACCAAGCCCTCAAAGGCATCGCCACAGCTCGTGTATGCCTAAAGCACTCAGGACACACCCTCAGCCTTCTGCTAGAAAATTCCTGGTTGCATTTCCCGAGTCAGAGCTTGTGCAACCTGTCAGGAGCAGGTGGAGCACAACTCCAGGAGGGAGCTGCTGGGCAGATGGGCCAGGTGTGACCACACGGGCTGAGCTCTGCTTGCCACGGACTGACCCAGGGCTGAGGGCTCCTTGCTTTGCTCTCACCCACCAAGACAGCAGGGACAAAACTGTCTCAGCTGTCTTGCTGCCACGAGAGCTCCCCAGCAGAGCTGCCTGGAGTGCTGTCAGGGCTGCCTTTGAATGTGGGATGAACCTGTGCAGGTGGGACAGCCACAGGTCCAGTTACAGTGAAGCGGAGCCCAGTCAGCAGCTGTGAGAGCCTGGATAGAGTGACAGTGCTCTGTGCCACAGAAGTGCATTGAGATCTTACATGTTTTTTATTTTTATCCTCCTGATTCAGTTTACCATTGAGCATTCCTGAATCTGATTGATTTACATGTGGATAGCTGAAGGTAATGCTTATAATCTTGTGTTCTGCTCTATATAAGTTGAAAATCTTTAATTCTTTAATAGACTTAGTGTCAGACCTGAAAATAATAGTGAAACAGGTTTGTGTGTGTATATATACACACACATATATATACTGCATTATGTATCTGTAGTTTTAAAAATAGTTAAAAACTGAGAGTTCACCATTTCTCTTTTTTTGTGGGATAACATAAAGATTTAGTGCACCAAATGGACAATTTACGCTGGAAGGATGAGGAAATATATAAAAAACTGTATGTGGAAATGGATCTGGTTTTTGTGGTTTGAAAAGCAGCCAATGTGCCTGTGTGTGAATTTGTTTCCAACAAGAAAGTTTCAGTGGCAGATTTATGGAACAGGTAACCAAATTGTCATGGAAAAGTATAGTCACTCTGGATCTGGATCAATATTCCATAGAGTAAATACAGATTAATTTCTCTACACAGATGACTGAAATTTCAAGCTAGAATTTAAAGATTCTGTATTTTCAGTGGTTTTTCAAGGCGGAGTTTGGTGCACTTTCAGATTTGTAGCTCAAACAAAATTGCAAGTGAGAGGACTGCAGCCTCTATAGCAATTGGAAATACAGTATCAGCTCCTAAAAAGAAGCATGATTTTCACTAGATTTATAATTGTTGGGTGAATTCTTAAAATAATAATAAACCAGATTTTTATGTTTTGATTCAATAGAACACAAATCTGAAATACATAGTTCAATGAAGAATTCTTAATGTATTATATTTTTAGATCAACAGAAATTGATGACAGCAGTTAAGTCAAATTACTGTCCTCTGGTTATAGGACTTTATAGGAAAACCATGTTTTGAAACCTCTTACCTTTTTCATATACTGCAGTAAGTAAAAACTTTAGATGGGGTCAATTAAATTTTAAAGGTTTAGCAAATAGAAGTAATATTAAACATTCTTGTTATCCCTCAGTGAAGTGCTATAAAATGCTGTTTGCAGCAGTACCTCTGCAGGTTTGGGGCTTCATGTAGATCACTCACAGCCTTTATTTGGTTGCAGTAGCGTTCTGCTCTTTGTGTTATATTGCATTTGGATTCTATATAAGTGTGATTCTTGCTGTTGCTTGAATTAAAGTTTATTATATTTCATATTACTTTAACTGTTGTGGACTTTTTATTTCATGTTATCTACATAGGCTTTAAAGTGTAAAATCTTTTTCTGGCAACTGCTCCTCCTGTGATTACTGTTTGCACAAGTAGGAGCTGTGCTAATGGCAGTTTGATCAAGTAGGTGAAGGAGGGTTTGCAGGAATGTATCATGTACTGTATGCAAATTTCTTTCAGTTTAAAATTAGAGCACTTGCATACAATGCATTAAGCCATCCCCCTCAGATTTATGGAGGAAAAAAATCCTAAAAAAAGATTCATCCACTCCTACCTGAAAGGGTCTTATGGGCTAATTAAATACCGTTTTTTCAGGTCCCTTCCCCTCTCCCCCCACATTAGCATTATGAAACAGGTTAGTAAAGTCACAGTTTCTTTCAAGCTATTTTAATAACATTAGCTTTACTTGGTACCTCATTTTAACAGAGGTTTTTGATGCAGTTAATAAAAAAGTTTGTTAGTATTGTGGCTTGATTTGGTAGACAATGTGAATATTTTGTCCCCTTTTGGTTTGTTTATTACCACTTCCAAGAAACTGAGTACAGACATTTTGTATTTCTGAGTAGGAAATTGAAGGAGAAGCAAATAGTTTGTGTGGAAGTTTCTGTATTATTTTTGGACTAGAGAAATCTGACATCCAAGAAAATTCCTTATGCAGTTAGATTTTGTTGTTTATCCATTGGGGTGGATTACACACTCAGCTTTAGAACAAAAGAAATTATGATTTATGCAGTACATGATGGTCCTGGGGTAATGAGTGTGTCACTGCATGCCTTGTGAAAATGAAATCCAGGGAACCATAATGTATAGAATATAAAGTGACAACTGTGAATTAGAGGCCCGTAATTCCACTCAGGAGTTCTGAGCATGATGTAAACTTCAAATGTGAAGCTGGGGTGGTTTCTGGTGCTCTATCGCTGGAGCTCAGAAGAAGAATTAATTCTTGTTCAAGGCCCTTAATTCCAAATTAATGAGATTTTCTTTTCTTGTTCAAAATGTGAACCTCACGTCCTTTACAATTTTAAGGAGTGTTCCTCCACATCTTTCTATCAGGACATCTATTGTACTCCCAGTGTGTTCCCTCTTCCTTGCAAGCTTATGGAAAAGAGCAGTAACACCTTTCATTTTCAAACAACTGCAAACTGACATCTCAGCCGTACTTAGAATGGTTTTATTGTTGTCTTGTTTAAATGTCCAAAGTGGCTCATCAGTCAGGCTTAAAATCTATGACCTTGTGTTTGATAAAAGCTGTTAGTTCGATATGTGTATGCTTTTATGGAATTTAAAGAGAAAATAAATGTGTTGTAGTTCTAACTGCAGTTAATTACTTGTGGAGTTGTGCAGCTTTTAAATAAATGGTTGGAAAATATTTTTTTATGCAGTTAATATCTTCTTTGGGAAAAATAAAAATAGAGGATTTATACAGAAAACAGTTATTTTTATTTTTAAGTGATATAAAGTACTTATGATGCTTTATGACACATATCATAGGCTGAAAAGTGGATAACTTGTTAAAAATTGAATAACAGATTATGTACATAAACATTTCACAGAAGACAACAAAGATTTTCTTATGTTTGTTTCCATGTATCAGTTCTTCAGAATGACAGGTACTGAGTGGTCTTGCTACATAGAGAGTGTTCCTTAGGCTGTGTATGTCTCTCTTGCATATGAATTGTGAAAAGTACATTTTATTTAATGCGATTCAAGTTTTAAACAAAATTCTGTATTCCTTCCATTTTTAAAGACTTGCATACACACAGAGTATATGTGCTGAAACGATAGTAACGTATTAAAAAACCCAAATACCTGTGTTTTTATATTACTTTTGAAGTTTGCTAGTATTATTTTAACAATCATTGTAGTAACCCTTTGTCTTTTATGCAGATACAGTACAGATGCTACAAATGTTATTGCTGGAATTCTATTATTATTGATTCTTATTTTGCTGTAGTTCCTAGGATTTTTGGTGTTTGGGATCCCACAATGCAAACTGGGGCAGATGCCAAGGCTTCAGAACAGAAAATTAGTCCTGAAAGAAATTGTTCTTAAGGCTAAACTACTGGGGCCTCTCCCAGATTTTTGTTTTCTTCCTGATTTGCCAGAGAACAAGGTGAAGCTGACCATGGAAATATTATTATCTGTGTTTAATACCTTGAGAAGAGAAGCACCAAGTTATTAAGTGACTAATTCAAGGTTATGCAAAACTCTGTGGCAAAGCTGGGACTTGAGCCCAGTTCTTTCAAGTCCAAGGTTAATATCTCAACCACCAGACCGTTCTTCCTCTAAGAATGTAGTTTTAATTTTAAACCAAAATTTCCCTTATGCTAATTTTCCTGCAAAACCAAAATCCCTTTGACGTAAATTTTCCATAGTTACTCTCAAGTAACAAGGGACTTAAAAACTGCTTCTGGAAATTCTGACTATTATTTAGCTGTATTTGCTGGTAAAATAATTGATACTTGAAAATGCATTTAAGCTTAAATAATAAGATTTTTTATGCTTTCTTCAAGTTTTTCTTTCTTCTGCCACCTAATATCATAGATACTTTTATTAGTTACTGTAACTGTTTCTGGAAACTAGACAGATTGTGCCTATCTCAGCAATATTTGAACTATAAAGCATAGTTATATTTCTTCTCTCTCTCTCAATATATATTTATAAAATGGAAGCTGAATTCTGAAGGAATTATTAATAATGTGGCAGTTCAATGTTCTAAAATTTAAAGCTGCTGTAGAGGGGCAATTGACATTAGACTTGATTTATATTGCAGCTCATACTTAAAAAAATTAAAAACATAGTATTCAAGACAAAAAAATGAAGTACATGCTGCCTGTCTAGAAGATGTTTTATCATACAGCAAAATTATTTCTTCTAATGCACTGTGAAACTCCATCTGGAATTATATGGGAATTGCTTTACAGTTCAGCCCTGAAAAAGGGTGACAAGCCAGGACCAGTAACTGGAAGAACAACAAATAATTAGGAGCGTAATCATGGATGCTATAAATTATTGGGAAAGAAATGGAACATCAAAGAAGTCTGAAGTATTGTATATCTAATGTGTGCGCTGCTTTAGGAAACAAGCGAGCCTTTTATTTGCTCAGATATTTTCAGGGGAACTCAATTTTCAGATGCAGTTTCAATGATCTGGTTTGTTAGGATGCCAACTGGGGTAGCAATAAATGTAATGGTACTTTTAGATATTATTCATCCTTATTCAGTTTGCTCTGTGCTGTATGCTAATACCTGGTCCTCTTAAACTAATTCAGAAGATCTTGTAAATATTTTAGTGAACAAATGAATAATGTATTTTAAACATTTATGCATCTTATCTATACAAGGGTATTGAAGAATTATAACAATTTTGGCATCAAACTATTCCTGAAACACAAATTTAATCTGTTTTATGAATGAAGACATGAAGACACAGAAAAGTTAAAATGATTCCATCAGAAGGCTGCTGCAGTGCAGGGAAGACAGCTGCAGTGCTCAAGAGATTTGTGTTGTCTTCCCAATTGTCATTTAGCAAGTGCTTTGTTCTGATTCAGTGTACTGTGCAAAAGTGGACCTTTTTATCCTTTCTCTTGACAGAGATATATATACTTTAAACTCACCCCTACCTTCTTACGCCAGCAGGGAACCGTTACATTTTTATGGAAAATATGCAAAAGTTAGGCTCCACTAGTCATAGAATTGTATATATTTTCTAAACCTATTGATTCTTTCATATGCTGTTAGCTGATATTGTATAGAATTTGGATTATGGAAGAATTCCAAGGAAAACCAGAGATGGCCAGCTGATTATGACCTTTACTCATTTGTTGTTATAAAATTTGTGAAATGTTTCTGCTTGCTAGTGAAATTATTATCTCTGAACAAAGACTTTTTCTGGGCAGGATTATAGCCATTGCATACTAATTAATGGAACAAAGGGATGAGGATTACAGAAGCAATAACAGTAAAATATCCAGGAACAGTTGCACTGGGACATTATCTTCCTGTCAGCTGTGCTGTTGTGTGCTTTGGCATGTCTCCTCTTGTCATCCCACAGTAACCAGAGACTTTTATGAGTGCCTCACAGAAACACACCTTGTTCTGTCCACGTGGCTTCTCTTTTCCAGAAGAAATCCTACCCACTGGGTCAGCAGAAGCAGATGGGCAGGAGAAAATAATCTAATGCTGGTATTCTGAGTGAGAAGCCAAAGGTTCACCAAAAGAGATAGAGGATGGGTGATTTTTGTAACCACTAATTGTGAGAAAAACTGTTTAGGGTTAAGTGATTCACTCTTCAAAAATACATGGCAGCAATTTGAGTATCCTCAGTGTGTTCTGGCATGAAATACTAATGTATAGTGAGATTTTCTCAGCTATCAGGGTCATCAAAGAGTTCTAAATCTGGTAACTGATAGTTAAGTTTTTACTGGAAAACATGGCAGTATGATAAAAGGTTAGTTTGCTGAAGAATGTTTTCGTTTCTAGTACTGAGTACCAGAGATCAGATATTCTTAGAATATTCTCTAGATATTCTGCATTTTCTTCAATTTCTACTCCACTGTTTTATTTAGAAATATTGTCTTGTCAGGGCTTCTAGTGGCTCTATTTTTAATTTATCCTGTCTCACACCTTGAGGCCCCAAAACCCTGATTTTTAGGTAGTTAAGCGAGTTCATGCAATTTTTCTATTTGTTGTTTTGGGGAGGAGCTTCTGCCAATCACAAATCTCTTCTAAAGCAATCACCAAAGACTCTTCATTTGAACCAAGAATATAAAAGGGCTGGGGGTGTGATTGGAATATTTGCACGCTTATTTCTTGACTTTTTTCCAAGTGCATTATTGACAGGAAAGCTGTAAAATTGACAGAAATCAAAGTAACATTCTTTAATGCAAACTGTTGCAAAATTTTCTAATTTATTGCAATAAATGCTCTCTTTCACTGTTTCCTATAAATGTATAATTTTATTTTTCTGACTTGCATGGGGGTACTGATGAAGTGATTGGCACTCTTGTGGTTTGACTTTTCATCACCAGTTGGAACAGGAAAGCTTTGAAGAATGAGCCAAAAGCAAATTATCAACGGTGCAGGTTTTTGTTTGTTTTAAAGGATGGAAAACATTCCCTTATCAGCTAAGACATTAAAATCCATCTGATTAGGGTGTTGTAGACACATCTAGAGATGTATGACAGCACCATTAAAGCATAAATAAAGATCAGGAACCCACACAAGGTAAATGTTCGTTGTGGCAGGCAGGCTTGGGCCGTGGCTGTAAAAGTACCTTTTCCATGTTCGAATGCCCTTTAGGAGAATTTGGGTGTAGGTATCTGTCGCGTTCCACTGTGGGGAACTGTGAGGAGTTACTTTAAAAATGGATGGTCGGGAGGGAAATCAAGCCAAACGAGGCAAACGCTGTACCTGAGGAGCGTTTACTGGTAATGACAACGAGAAGGAAAAGGACTTTCCCAAACGAAAGAGGGCTAGACGAGACAGAAAAGGAAGAAAAATGGAAAATACCTCGGGGAGAGGGGAAAAGAGAGAGAGCAGGAGAGGGCAGAAGAGGCCGTTCGCAGCGGAGCCCCGCCGCGGGGCTGTGCTAGCTGTCTGTCCTGTCCCGAGGGCACGGGAGGGCCGGGGGCCTGGGCAGGGCCACGGCCGTGGGCTGGGGTGGACACAGGTGGCTCAGGCAGAGACGCAGAGATGAAGAAGGCAGGGACACAGGACACAAGGGAGGCAGGGCAGACTCGAGGGCGAGCAAGAGCCAGCGAGGACAGGACAGGCAAAAGGGAGGCTGAGGCCGGGGCAAAAAGCATAGGATTCAACCCCCCCATCCCCGCTCCCCCTGGCCCTCCCAACACGAAAGCATAAGTTCCAAAAGCCCACACTCAAAGTTCAAAAAAGCCCTCGAGGCTTGTGACGCAGTGACTGTTTATGCCCCTGGCTCCTCCCAAGGTCTGCCTGCTGACAGGAGACCATCGGCCCAGCCCACGTCCCACTGCGGTCCATCCGTAGAGACTTCTTGCCATGTAAAGTCTCTTCGGTGTTCCCCAGCTGGCTGCCTGTCCCACGAGACATGAACTGGCTGCCAGGCAAAGTCTCCTCAGATGCAAGGCCTTCCTCTGCCTTGTCCTAGCTGCCTGCTGGACGTGGCACACGTACACCGCTCCCCCATGTGCCTCTGACAGCCAGGGCTGAGACAAATAAATTGGCTCCTCACAGTATCAGGGTTAGTTTGGGTGCAGTACCAGCGGTGCTGCTCTGTTTGTGCAGGGCTGCGTAGGGATAAACAACGTTCTGCCCGCGCAGCAGCACCCCAGAGACTGAGCACAGCTGGAGTCGGTCTGTTCCCTGTTTGTGGTGCCAGCTCTCTGTGACCGTGGGTCTGCAGGGGTATCCGTGTCTCCTCATGCACCTCTCCTGCACACCTGAACGGGCATTGGAGGATGTGTTTAACCAGGGGGAGGTGTGGTGGCTGTCTTGCTGACAACCTAATCAAACTGGCTCACCTCCCACCGCAGCTGGGTGTGAGAGGGGGAATCTCCTTCAGCTGGGCGCTAGGAACGTCCTGAATCAGCAGCATGTCTTGGATCTGAGGGCATTATAGCCAGCTCAGAGGTTTAGATGTCCTGCGGGTGCAGTTGCTCATCTGTAAAGTTTTGCACCTTATTCCTGAAATAAAAATCCATAAGGTATAATGGCTTTGAAAGCAGGGTTGCATTACTAAAAAGAGACAGTAAAAAGGGAACTTTATTTTGAATGGATTGAAAGCAACCTTTTTTGATTAATTCTTTAAAGGCGCTGAAGAATGATCTTTATTTTGACTCTGAAACAAAACTGTTGATTTGCTTGGTGATGCCCAGAAAGAGTGGTTGAATATAAAGTTGATTTTATTATGCTGTAGGATTTTCAGTTATCAGAACCCTTCCCAATTGTGATACTGTGATAGGAATACAAGCTTTTTCAGAGTCAGGAATTTCTGTGCAAGCATTGAAAGTAAATATAATATAAATTAATAGCTCTATATAACAGGTTATGTGGTGATAGTACAAGTTAGAATTCTAGAGTGAGAAGAAATGAATGTAGTGCATCCCATGATTAAAATGGTCCTTGTGAATTGTTTTCAGTCTGTGTTTAAAAAAAACAAGTAGGTGATGTTCTATTGAAGTCTTTAAAGATATCTTGCATCTTTTGCCAGTGGCTATTATGCATTCAGGCACCTCAGGAACAAAGAAATGACAGAGAAATGGATGGCCTGGGTTTAACTAAGTAGGTGATGGTACAGATGAGGCCTGATAAGCTTAACACTCCATCTCTGTGCTGCCACTGTGGTTTGCAAGGAGATTAGAACTGTCTGACTGTGAGGAGGGCAAGCTCCACAAATTCACTCATACATGGCAGTTCTGTAATGAGGTGATACTTCATTCCTTAAACTACTGAACTAGAACTGCACAAACAGATGTGTGCCTCTGGCAGTGATGTGCAGGCAGCACAGGCTCTGCCGTGCCTCCCAATGCAAACACAATGTCCACTTGCCACAGTTGTATTTTTTTGGTGTACACTATTCTTTGCATGATTGTAATAATAAGGGACAAATTATGTTGTTGTGAAATTGGAAAATAAATTTAAGGGTGTTTATAATGCAGGGTAGAGTTTGAAGAGGATCTAAATAATTATGATAATTTTCAGTAGGTTAGCATGACAAGATTTGGTGTTAGAAATTGAGAGTACCTTTCCCTTGATTATTTGCATTATGTTGTTTCACAGCAAAACTTTCAGAAAGGTCACAAGATGGAGATGTGGCCCCGCTTTGAGTGTTTTACACACTGAAAAGCCCAAGGTCAGCTGAGACTCAGAACTCAGCTTTTCTGTGTTTGGGGGCAGCAGTTCTGCAGAACCACGGAAGGATGTGAAATGACCACCGAGACCCTAATTCGCATAGAGTTATCTTTATGTGCTGACTTGTTCTGCCTGCTTTAATAGCACCGCTTGTGATTTTAACGTCAGTATATGTTAATTACTCTGCTGCTTAGAGGCCTGAATGCAGTTCACCAAGGTCATTGCTTTGTGGTGCGCGCTGAGGAATTTATCAGTAGGTTGACTTGCAGTGACCTGTGATTGTGGTGTCTTTGTTTGATGTTTTGAGGTTTAGTGAAATTGTGTACTTTTATTAAGCAATGAAATAGAAGCAATCTGCTGATGGCAGTTTGCTGAACATTGTCACGAAGAATGTATTTTAAAAATGGAAACTTTAATTTTCATGTCTATGAAAATGCACTGTTAATTATAGCAGCTTAAGGTTTAATTTATACAAAAATAGTACTTAGAAGAACTGTAATACAATGAATATTAAAATTATGTTCTTTTGGAAAGCAACAGTGCTCTCTTTACAACCAGAGAATCAGTAACTTTGCCTTGTTTCCTCTGCTAGAAGCTTGCTGGTCCAGAGATGGTCCATCGGATTAAGAGGACCTCCAAATATTTTTTTTCTTAAGAAGGGGATGCTTCTATTAGATGCTGATCACTTAAACTTTGTCTTTTTTTCAACTGCAAAGAATGGGCACTATTTAATAAACAGTGGAGTTGAATGAAAGAACCAAAGCCGCTGCATAAGCAAATGTAGTTTTCAGTGATAAGGCTTTCCATTACAGGATATTGAACCACACAAGGCTTCCAACATTTCTACAAGTACATTCACCAGGAGAGTACTTGTGCTGCAGAAGTATAATTTTAGACATTGGTCATTTGAACAACCATAATGAACAACCCAACCAGAACAAGATCTTTTATTTAAGAAACAAACTTTCAAATTGCAGTACTTGAAAATATCAGTTGATATGTGATATGCTCCCAAAAACACAAGCTGTTTTCTCTATGTGAAAATAAAGTAATATTTTTTTAAGTGCTCTAAACATATGAACAGAAAAGATACAGTAAGATAACAATATGTGTTCATTTTATAATTAACAGTTTTTATGTGATTACCGCGTTCTTCTACTTGCTTCCTCTCATGTGTGAAGGGAGCAAAAGTAAATTAATTACCATTAGCCTGAAGGAGAGCACATTGTATTCTTTACAACTTCATAGTATTGATTTGGCTGTTATTCATGGCATCTATTCTCTGCTATGCAGATTGATGCATCTTTAATTCATAGATACATTATCATTAATAGTGGTTTATTGACCAAGCAAAACAAAGCTGTTGTTGGGTCCTTTCTAGTGCCAAAGCTCTGGACTTTTTCTGGTAAATGTATTAGTTTGTGCAGTCTGTTACAGATTCTGGATAGTTTATTTCTGTACACTAGGATAATGATCTGTTGTTGTGCTATAGGTAATATGCATATTTTCTGAGTTGAACTCTGTTGCTAATATAATGAATTCCTAACTTACAAAAAACCCTTTCTGCTCCTTTTGAGAATCAGAAAAAAAGCTGAATAAGCATCTCCCCATTTTTGTATGTATTTTACAGCTAACTGATCATAGAAAACTCTCTAAGTAATAGAAAAAAAGAATGTGCCCTGCATTTTAACTTGAGATAGGTTTGGTTCAGATTTAATTTGGGCAAATTTCTTTGAAGTTTTCAAAAACAGCACTTAACTGATGATTTGTTGAAATGCTTTCAATCTGATCAGATACTGACGTGGATACATAAAAATGAATCTATTCTAGCTTGGTAGCCAACTTTGTTGTTTAGTTTTGTGGGATTTTTGAGAGAGGGCAAAAAGACAGGTTTGTAACACAGGTGTGAGACTATGCAAATTTCTGAGTAGAGGGTGTGACTCTGGTTCATTTTTGATGATAGGTTTTGATGAAGGTGATATCATTAGGCAGCTATGGACACTTAATAAAAATGTCTTGAGTTTTCAGTTTTGGGGAAATAAGGGCAGAGATTGGCGCTGCTGTACTTCAATCCTCTCTGCAACATTTGAAATTGCTCAGGGCTCTTTTACTCTTTGCAGGGATGTTTGGGAATGCCTATGTGTGGGTATGATATGGTACAAAGGTTACTATTGTCTAGATTATTCATCCAGTTTTCATAAAAAACCTCAACCAACCAAACCAAACCAAACCAAAAAAACCCCCCAAAACCCCAAACCAACCAAAGAAAAAACCCAACAAAACCCAAAAAACACCAAACAAACCAAAGTAAGAGCTACAAACACAGCTCTGGCTGGGATTTTGATGCACAGGACTGTTCCTTATTGAGGTTTCAAGTATAATTTTTAAAAGTGTGACAGAGTAAAAACTCTGTTGGGAGAAAAATGTATTGAGAGCCAGCATGCCAGATGTCAACCTAAGACTCTCATAGCTAAAGGGTCCAAAGAGAAAAGGATATGCAAAAGTTACGCTGTACAAGGCATTAGTTTATATCATATTACAGCCTTTCAAAGGCAGTTATTAAATATTAGATTAAGAATGTTTTGGCAGTTGAACTTTAACCCTTTGTTTGTCCTTGTCTGTTCACCAGTTTGTTTTAGGAAGCTTTGAAGGAAATCACAATGGATATACTGCTCTCCATAAGGATACAGAAAGGCTGGCCATCCTGTACTCTTTCTTGTGAAGTTTTATAGATGACTGGGAATCACATATGGAAGTGAAAAACATTAGCTTGTGTGACAAAACCACAAATATGTTTTCACACTTCCAGGCAGTGCCAAATGCTATAGTTAGGTTTCCAAATATTTTTCCTTTTTTTTTTTTTTTTTTTTTTTTATTATTATTATTAATATGGGTAACTTGCTGAATTTTTCTCAAGACATCTGCACTCAGACCACATGCAGGTGGTCTGATTTTCAGAGATGCTGCAAATAGACTGATGTTGCTGGCTTTGATGTGACTGAGGGGAGTTCAGATCTTTGAAAATATAATAATTTTTAATGTTCAGTGGTGAGATAAAGAATTGGGAGCCTAAATTTAGGCCCAAACTTAGGTATTCAGATGTTAAGCTTTTTCTTGTTATTACAAGTCCCCTTTGGTCTGTAGTGTTCTGACACCTGTCTGAAACCCTAAATCAATATAAATACTTTTATCAGGTGTGTACAGAAAAGTGCAATGATGAGCCAGAGCAGCAGGGATCAATACCATGTCCTTCAGAGTGACAAACAATGAAATATAAATCTCATTTAAGAGTTAATGTTGAAGGTACCACACAATGCTTTAGATGTGTCTAAGCAGACAAATGGTTGTGATAGACAACATTGCAAAACATAATTTGTGTTCTGAGGAGATTGTGTTTTGTTTTCTGAGGAGCAAAACCCATTAGCTATTCTTAAAAGCAGCGCTTTTGGACCTTCTCAAAAGGCATGGATATGGCTAAGCAAAGATTTGCCTTGGAACACACTATTTTTTTTTCCTGCATACATTCCACTTTATTTCAAGTTTTCTTGGCTGCTCATTTTATTTTATTGCTCGGTAGAGGCAGCCATGGAGGGTGCAAAAACAATTGTGTAATTTGTCTTAGATGGAAAATAAGTGTTGTCTAATAAAAATATATAGAAATAGCAAAACCTAGTACAGGAGCTGCGTGTAAGGCAGGCATAGGTTGAGAGGGAACAATAAGGAGAGAAAGAGATGCTCAGTGGTAAGAGGAGTCTAAAGAGAAAAAAACCCATTACCAGAATGTCTGATTGAAAAAATTAGTTTATGGTTGTATCCTGTGACCTTACAGCACAAAATAAGCTATCTCCTTTGGCTTGTTTCCAGCAACCACAGAGGCTTTTGGAGAAGACTAATGAAGCTTTGTGTACAAAAGAAATATCTCATCCCTGCTGAGAACTGGTGATGGTACTGGGTTGTCAGGTTCCCTACTTCTGAATCTTCAGTGGCTTAGAATAAGTGTCCAGGACAAAAGGTTTGCATTCTCAGATTGCTTCAGTGTTTTGTGAAGAGCAGATTAGTTGTACATGCTTTTAATATACTTACTTCTACCTGAAAATATAGTGACGGCTTTGTCTTGGATGGACACGTGTTCTGGATTATGCTTAATTCTGCAGATTTATACCGATAGGTGTTTTGTTCCTCATGTAAAGCAGTTCATATGAAATGCTGTAGTGAGTTTTCAAGAGTATCAAGAACATCCTTATGGAAAAAGAGTCTCCAGGGCAGTTCCAGAACGTTCTTGTTCAGTTTAAATGAGGACTTTATGTTCTTTTCTAAAATAGAAGCAAAGGTGTGGGTAATTGTATAGACAGCTTTTGTGGCATATATTTCCAAAGCAGCTTTTAATAGCCTTTGTTAACGGGCTGTTGAAACATCCTTGCTGGCCTGTGGAGATGTTTCAGAGGTCTGAAATAATTTGCAAGAAAATAA
Organism: Hylia prasina; assembly: GCA_013397195.1. Taxonomy (NCBI): domain Eukaryota; kingdom Metazoa; phylum Chordata; class Aves; order Passeriformes; family Sylviidae; genus Hylia; species Hylia prasina. The sequence goes on from VYXD01014668.1 coordinate 491,653, forward strand.
TTTGCTTTTTTCAGCTATTTTCAATTATGATTAAATTCATATTCAAGAAGGCTGGTAAGGTAACTCTCCTGTAAAAGGAGTCCCAAGTACCATGGGGCTCTGGAGGCAGCAGCCGGGCAAACCTTCCCAAACATTTGTTACTCTGGTTAGCACAGACCAAAGTAACTTTGTTAAAGATGAGAATGCATTTCCAATTTCTGTTTGCTTGAAATTAGATTGCCTAACTAGTTATTTGGATCACCCATTTGTGGTGGGTTTTGTTTTTTTTTCCATTAGATACTTTGAGTAAAAAAATAAATACTGAATTAATCTCAGAGAGTAAGCGCTTGAACCTCCTGGAGTGTGTTTCCTTATCTTTTTATTTATTAGATGTTATAATTTATGCATCACCAATGTGATTGCTTTTCTAAAATTGTATTTGTGATGACAGGTACTCTGTGGTAGAGTAGCTTTTCTCTTTCCCCACTAGCTCAGCTGTTTTAACCATACCTGTATTGAGGACTCTTCTAATTAATGCTGTTTACACGGTATTCTTGGTTATATAGATGGTACGTATGTTTATATACAGATAGATATAAACACATCTAGTTGTGAAAGGTTCAAGGAGAGACCTTGTGTGGCATCTGATAGATGGTGCAGATGAATGTTGCTAAATCAGGAATTGGGTTGTTTGGTTTTGATGATCATTCAGCTTAATGCTTTAATGGATTTGGTTTTGTAGCATTTACACATAGCCATGAGGTAAAAATAGGTCAGAAGTAAATATCTTTTTAAAGATTAAATATGCTGGAGGTATAGTGCCCTTGCAGTGATTTCAATGTGTAAATTATTTTGCAAGGAAAGCAGTAACTATCCTTGTCAAGTCTGCTGATGATAACAAATTTCCCAGGATAGCTGATCTTTGGCTATAATATACCATGTACAGCATTGAGTAGCTAATCACAGTAAAGTAGTATGCAAAAAATATTTTGTTTTTAAAGTGTTACTTTTGTGAAGTAACGAAACTGGACTTTGAGGCAACGAGTTCTTCAGACAGCAGTGCGTGCAGGAGTCAAATGTGATGGGTTAATCCAGAGCTCCTAGGAATTGTTTGATGAAATGAGTGAGAATTTTTCTGCGGAAAATGAGTGTGCCATCACACTAGGCATTGCTGATGGATTTCATCAACACAAAAAGGTCCAGGAAAGGTTAATAGGAGTGTGTAATGTGGTGTAACACAAACTCTCAATTACTAAGGAGTTCTCTATGTCAAGGTGAGAAGTGTGCTGTTGTGACTCACCTTGCCATGCAGATCAAGAGAAAGTTAACAAAGTTGAGTGTGGTTTATTGAGCAGGGCATTGCAAGAATAACCAAGAGAACTTGTTTCTTTGTAGTTCTGAACAGTTGTGTGACATTGGGCAATCACTGAATTTAAGGATAGCCCAATATCCTTTTCTGCATGGAGATTTTGATAGATATATGCTTTATAAAGTCTTTGAAACTCTGCAGATGCAAAACTTAATACCAACTCTGAACTAAAATAATTTTGTTCAACAACAAAATAAAAAAAAATAGTTGTTTCTTTTGTTAAAATTGCTCCCCTGAATGAATACATTTTAGAGTCAGGAGGACCAGATAGCAGCATAACATTAGCACTCTAACAAAACCACCCCACTATGGGGTCAGTGTGATAAAGGGAGAGCACAAATCTTGTATGAATAAGTGATTCACAGATGAGTCTGTTGAAGGAGTGCACCATCTGTATTTGATATCTCTGCTGTGCCTGTGCCATCTGAGTACCCTTCTGCTCGGTGGAAAAGCTCAGAGCCCACTCACATGCACATATGATGCTGGAGAAGGCTTTTTATTTGGCTCCCAGTCGGGTTTATTCCAGCAGTGCATACATGGTTAGTGACCCCTCAGCTCTAATGAGGCATTCAGAGGCTGTGCTGGATAATTTTAAATCTTCTACTGGGAATTGCTCTACCACCTCCCACATGCAGAAGGGATTTGTGCTATATGGTAGAGCCCTGCAAGAGCTCATGCCACATAAGGTTCGAACTGTCACCAGTTTTGTCCCATCAATTTGAACATGAATATTGTCCTCTAAAATGCTGTGATAGCCTTTCCAGATTGAAGACTAATTTATATTTGTTTTGATTCAAAAGCCCAAAGCCATGTTTTGCTATAGTCCGTGCTCTGTGCATAGCTTTTTTAATTTCAACAGAATTGTTAATGGGATAAGGCAGCAACTGATGAGACATTTTGAGTTTGCTCCATGTATATGGCAGGTTTGGGGTTCTATAATGTAAAAAGCTCACAAAACCAAAACCTATATAAAGTGCAAAGAGGAAGAGGTGTTATTAAAGCACCCTAAATAAATGACATTTAAAAAAATTTTGTGCACTTGTGCTAAAAAAACCCCATGTAAAATATCGTTATACATTAAGAGGAGCAAAGAAAAATGAAGGGGCTTAATGTTAGATTGCAATGAAGAATCGATTATTAAAAGAAAATAATTCTTTATGCATAGAAAAGTAGTTTATTATCAGCCTTCTGATCCCAACAATTTAAAAGAACTTGACATAAAAATTCAAGGCAACTTGAGTGATAAATTCAAGCATTTAGGGGTAAAAGATATAGTCAGAACTGTGGCATAACTTGTGAGTCTCTAATTAGAGAAACTGCTTTAAGAGCTGGAAATTGTGTCAGCTGCAAACTTTTTGCAGCCTTTCATTAATTACATCTGATTGTTGGGGCATCTCAAATAAAGAATCAAAATAATTTTAATAAGTTTATTAACTCCTGTGGCCCTTCAGTCCAGCACTGCCTCACTGAAGGGAGTCACTGTTAGGACTTGCATGGCAGAGGGAGTGAAGCAAGTCTAAACAGTTCAACCACTGCATAGCACAGCCTTTCTGCTGGGCCAGAGCTATTAATTGAAATCAAAAGTTGGTGATTTAATCAAAAGTGTATGTTTCTGCAATCTCACTTTACATTCGCAATGTTGAGGCTTGAACATCTGAAAGTGGTTTTTTGAAAACGGCATGGAGTAAACATACATATAATTTTTTCATGGAAACAATGGATGGATTGGATATTTGATCTGCCATTTGCATGCTGGTTCTGCTTTTTCATTATAAAACATAAAATGTATATATGCACATATAGTTTTAACATGCCTGTGACAAAATCTCTCAACCAACAACATTTGTGAAGTGTGTGCAATAGAGCTATGAATGTACCTCAGAGGCAAATAACTGTTCCAAATATGCAACACAGAGAGATGACTTCTAAAGTATTATTACAAGATTCCTGTTGAATTCCTTTCTTTAATCAGGATGGTAGTGGTATTTACTGGCTCTCAAAATCCCAGGGACTGGGAAGAATTTTCATCATAAATGGGTGTAGTGTTCTGCAGATGTACAAAGCAACCAGAGCCCTTTTGAAAGACTGAGACTAAGGACGGTGTACACACGTGTAAGTAACTTGAAATATTTTTGTGTATAGCACAAAGATGAATATCTTGATTTTGATAAGACTTGATAGCAGTGGATAGAAATAGGAACACAAAGACCATGTTTCTCTTTAGAATAAAAACAAGGAGAAAACAATTCAAGCTGTAGCCAAGTCTTGCTTCAAGAGTGGACTTCTTTTCCTGCCTTGGTCACTTAAACTCTGTGGATGTTGGTGTGGTTTGGCTTTGTCTTGGGTTTGTTTGTTTGGGGGGGGTCTTTGGTAATTTTTTGTTAGCACTTTTTGGTTTGTGTGTGTTTGTGTTGTTCTTTCACTGCCAAATGTTTAGATTGCATTAAACACTTCTGATCTGAGTTTTGTACAGGTTGCTTTTTGGTTTGTTATTTCTAGATGATCATTTACCCAGAAAAAACCCACACACCTAAACCAGTGAAAAACATAAAAGCATTAAGGGTTCTGACAGTGAAATACTGTCTGTCTTTCCCCGGTGCTTATGTGAAATGATCTGGCAAAACAGATACTGAAGAAATAATGTAATTTTTGTGGGCTTTCTCAAATGATAAATGTTCCTATCTCTCTAGAGAATTCCTTGCTAAATGCTGATTTTTGCAAGCAGTCAGAATCAGCATTTCAAGTATTTTTTTTAATAATGCAGCAAATCAGAAGTGGTATCTGCTTCATCTTCTAGCCAATTGGAAATTCAATTATCAGAAGAAATTTCCAACTATGACTCCAATATTTCACACTCTTTTTAAAGCAAGTCAATTGCAATAGCAAAGTTAGAGCTCTTTTCTCTCCTTTTACTGACAATGCACATGTATTATTACCTATGTTAGAAATGATGACAATTATCGGTATCTCTTAATGAAGTAAAATTAGGCAATATTGAAAAAACCTAAGGCTTGATTTTTTTTTTTTAATAAAAGAAAATAACTTTATCATCAGCTTCATTATTTTTACATGGAAGGGAAATGGCAATTTAAAGCATTGCTTGTATGACCACCTGCATAGTAGCAGTACGACAAGGTAGTTTGCAAGTCTGGAGTATAAAGGCAAGCCTGTCCCAAGAGCTTGGTTTTTTCACCACTCATTTTGCTTAACTGGAAAAGTAGTGCCATGCTGCTTTCTCAAGATGACATCAAAATAAAATAATTTCATTTAAAAACAAATTCAAATTTATTTATCAAAGGGGCTGTGTCGTTGCTGTTTTAATTTATTGAAACTAACCCCAAATTTAAGATGTGAAAATTTAGTTGTGGGGAAAGGATTAGAGTCTGGAGGTCAGACAGCCTCTGCAGTGAAAGCAAGAGAATGCAGTATTAATGATGGCCTTTGCTGTGGTTTTATTGTGGTTTTGTGTTTTTTCACTGTCCTGTGTGATTCAGGTTTCTTGCATTGATAGTTGTTACAAAATCAGGTTCTCTATAGATGGAATCTAAATTCCCAGCATCCACCAGTGAGCACTGAGGGCAGGGGCACAGGCACACCGAGGTCAGGCTGGCACCTCTCCCCTCCAGGCACGAGGAGAGCAAAAACAGCTGGAAGTTTTTTCCAACCACATAGTTGTCCTGTTTGGAACCTTCCAATGATGGCTGAAAAAATGATAGAAGTGCTTTTTTATGGCAATGGAATTTCGAATATAAAATACATATTACAAAAACCTCTTGGTTGCCAGGGTCTTGCAGACCAAGTAAGCTCTCCTGGTTTTGTTGCAAATGTTCTTGAAGGTTTCCAGCAACTGAGTAGACTTGCACTGTGCAAGATGTGGGGTCTTTTCAAATAAATCTGAAATAATATCTTCTGTTTCTTCCAATTTATTCTTTTGTGTTGGAACTTTGGCATTTGAATTATGAAAAAAATGTGTTTATTTACTATAAACTGGCATAATTATAAGATCATAAATTACAAGTTAAGAAATAATTCACATCTATTTTGAGTGCAAGTTATTTTTAGTTTTCAAAAGTACCAGTTACTCAACATTGAGAAGTGTGGCTTTTTAATATGCTTTCACAAGAGCCTTAATAGACCATGTGTTAGGATTCTGTGTGCCTAGAAAATGTGGATTTCAACAGTACCATTCAGTTTTCAGGCAAATGCAGTGAAAATTGCCTGGCTTTCTTCACTTGATGGCAAAGCTTAAATCAATAAATCTGATGACCTGAAAGCTGTCTCTTCAAGTGATGCATTTTAGAATGCTTTCTAAAAACCCAAAGGTGAAGTCTAAAGGAAACATTTTTATCAGGAGGTGATATGTTGAACACGATCTGTGCACCTGGAAATAAGTGAGTCAAATTTGTACTTGATTTGTTTTAAATTCTCCAAAGCTTCAAATCTTGTGGGATGTGGACAGACATTGACATCACTAATTAACTAGCAGTGTTTTCAATTTACTCATGATTTACTGCATTTTATCATGGTATTTGTTACAATAGCATTTACCTCTCTTGTCTAATGTGAACTTAAATTTTCTCCAGTGAATAAAAAATAAAACTGTATTTTTTATTTTAGAAAAATCACTTTTATCTCCAGTAAATGACATAAATGAACTCCAAGGACTGAAATCAGAACTCTGTTGATGCTAAGAGCAGATCAAAGAGGGGAAAAACCCCAAATCTTCCTCCATGCCTCTAGGGAGAAAAATGCAAGGGGTTTGTTTGAGGTTTCTTGGGTTGCTAGATTGCTATTAAGGTCTCAGACTAGAGATTCATGACAAATAATAATGGGGAAAAATGAAATTATTGCTGAAATTTCATATATAAAAAAATTACCCTAAATGTTTACTGACAACTTTGTATTTTTAACTTTATTCTGAAATTGTCTGCAAGTTATGATGTATTAAATTTTTTTTCATTATCTAAACATTCACACAAGTTTTTACAGAAAAGTGTAAAGTTTAAAGGAAGTACAAAGTGTCAGTCTACCTTGAAAATTAGCTTTGTTGGGGGAAATGGGTGCAACATGTGCAGACATTGTCTTAACAGAAGAGTCCTTTCTTGCATCACCAGCCAGGACATAACTAGTCCTAACTTATTCACTGTTTTGAACATTCTAATATTCATTCAGGTGCTTTGAACTACTGTTTTTGGTTACCTTATTCTCCATTGTCTCTCTGGAGTTGTATAAGAATCATCATTCTGTAGGCAAATTTTAATGTTTTTTTTNNNNATCATTCTGTAGGCAAATTTTAGTGATTTTTTTTTTTTTTTAATTTTACCATTTCATTTTATACACTCAGATCCTGTGGGTTGTCCCAAGAGTCTGCTGTAGAGGTTTGGGAGATATTTCTGGCACGTAGGGCTAATTGGCAGGAGGCAGGTGTGCCTTCCTTCTCCCTCACTGTGTCATTGAGGTGCAGGTTTGTGAGCAGGTGAAGGGTTTGGTGATGGGCAGTGGTTAGTTCAACACAATTGTGCATGTTTAGAAAGAGAGAAGCAACCAATAGCTGGAGTGGTAGCCAACAGTTCTTAGAGTACAGGCTGCAGTGGAATAACGTGGGGAACAAGAATGTTCTCAGCATTAAATTCTTTTTAATAATTAATTTTTACAAAGCTTCCTTGTAAAACTTCTTTGATGAGGAAAAAAAGTATTTATATGCAGAGAATAGAGGATAAAAATTTTTTTGAATATATTTTTAATGCTTAGGCATTCTGAGAGTTATTCACGTGAAACGAGATAGTGCTCATCATACTGGATAAAACATGCTTTGATGCTTGTGTTCGGATGAAGGCTCATGTTCATGTGTTTTGTTCAGGCTTTTCTTTGTATAAAAAGCATGTCTAGATAAGCTTGTAGTGAAAGTACTCATAATGTAAGCATTGTATAAAACTTGTAATGTAGGCATCTACAGGAAGTTCAGCTGAGGAGGAGGATTCTAGTTTGCCAAGGCACAGGCATTGCCAATTGTATCACTGTTTTTACATGATTTTTGGAGGAGATACAAGGATTTTTGGTTACTTTTTTTTGGCTCTTGTTTAGTTATGGAGAAGAGTAATTTAAACATTGTGAAGGGGGGTTATAATTTTCTTACAGTGCATGAGATAAATATTTTTATTATTTTTTAAATGGACTTCTGGTTCTAATCCAGTTGTTCTCTCCCCATGACAGCATCTTGGCACAAAGCAGCCTGCTGTCACACAAATAAAGGTCAACTAAATGAAGAATGTCAGCAAAGTGTAATATAAAATGAATAATTAGTTGTCAAAATTTCAGCTGGTTCCCTGTGAGTTACTTTTCCCTATTTTTCTTTTCTTCTTCCAGAAATACAAAGAATATGAGAAGGATGTTGCAATAGAAGAAATTGATGGCCTTCAGCTTGTGAAAAACTTAGCAAAGAATATGGAAGAAATGTTTCATAAGAAGTCTGAAGCCGTTCGGGTAAGCAGCTGATCAATCTACTATTTCCTTCTATGATGTAAAACTAAATATATAGTTTAGGCTTTGCTCTGAAGGCTGTACTAGCAATTGAAGGTGCTGAAGTGGAAATGCTAAAGCATTCAGAAGTATTTTAGGATCACTGTTCAAGAGAATAGGTTTAAGTTATTTATACTGTCAATAGATAAATGTAAGAGTGTGCAACGAGATTGGGACTACCAATTTCCAGTATGAGTTTGTAACGTATCACTTGTGTGCAGTAAAACCTAACTGCATATGGCTTAAATGTTAGATTTTAAAATATCCAACCAAAGCAGACTTAATTTCAGTGCTCACTATTATAAAAATGGTATTGCAGGGAAATATCTGAGTTCAGTAACTGTCCTTTAGGTTAGAAAAAGATGCAAACACTTCAAATGGTAAACACTTTAATTGCGGCAAGGACTACATCACTCTGCAGGCAACTTATTAATGATCATTGAATAACTAGACAGCTTTCTGTATGTCTGTAACTTTTTGTGCCTTTTTTTTTCTTTTTTTTTTCTATCTCCGTTCTGATCCTCCTTTTATAATAGCTTTGGTGTCTATTAGATTTACTATAAAACTATTTTTATTCTGAAAAATTTCAGAATTTTATGTTTTATTATATCAAATAGGGATTTATTGTAACATGTGTTCTAAAGAGTAACAAATGTTCCTGTTGCAGTTTTCCTTTTGTGTTATTCTTGGCTAGAAATTGAGGTGACTGCCTGGAATAAGAGCTCCTGTGGCATCACCCCTGTTAGCAAACTCACAGGACATTATGGTGATGCTATTTACCATCATCTGCTCTATTTCAGCCAGATTTATCTGCTCAATTGAGTGGAAGATCTTTATATCTCCTCTGTAGAGCTGGAGGTATCACCCGAGGACAGGGATTCCTATTGTGTGACTGAGGATACTATTTCACCTTCAGCCTTGTACTATTTGTTATGGTGCAAAGGGGGGAAAGATTTTGGCTATGTTTAAGAGGTTGAATTTTTAGGGCTGGCAGTGAAGTAAAACATTTCAGCTTGTAAAACAGAGCACACTTGGCAGGGAAGCAGAGAAAGACAATAAACATGGAACCCCACAATGCTATTTTTACAGTGTGTTTTTCAGAGGAAAAACTACATTTTAATATGCGTGCAACAGCTTCCAGAAGCCTGAAGAATATTGACTTGGGGAAGGGGGAGGACTCTTTTCCTTGTTTGTTGGCAGAGAAAACTGCTCCCCTGAGATCATAATGTGAACAAAGCATTCTTGGTGCAGCATTTGTTTAGAGTGAGAAGTGACCAGCGAGCTGCACACTTGGCTGGTGAGGGAATAGAATTCCATCGGTGAGGAGTGCTGGTGGGGAACAGCAGTTTGCGTCTCAATTAGAGCTTCATAACAAATGTTTAGAACAGGTTTGGTCTCTTCACACAGATGGCATTTTTATCTAAGGAGAAAAAAAATACAGGATCAATATAGACCACCCTTCCTCTGAGTAAAAACAAGCCCAAATTCTGTGAAGTTAAACCATGCGTGTAATCTTGAGTGAATGGATTTTAGTGCTGGAAAAAGTAACTGAAATCCAGAGCCGCCTTTGGAAAGTTTCCATCTTTGGAAAAGAAGCTAAAAGCATGGTTTGGACAGGGTCACTTCTTTTAAGAAGTGGTCTCTTTAGTCTACTTTCCAATTAAGTTCTTAATTTTTGCATAATGATATAAATTAGTCCGTCTTGATGCTAGAGATGGAATGAGTGACCTGTTCTGTTCTGGTAGTAAGTAGTACTTAGTATTTGCATCCTGAGAAGTACAGAATGCTTTGGTACAATGCAGGTTTTGCATAAGTTTCATCCTTGGTTCATCACAACTAATTTTCCCCTCATATCTGGGGAGGTGAGATGGGAATTAGAAAAGACCTGTACACTTAAGAGCTCTGTTCCATCCTAATACTGGATCATCTTGTCTCTAAAATACTTGAATTTTGACATAAGCTTTTGATGGAAACTTGTACAAGAGCAATGAAATGTAGAATTCAGAGCAATATGTCAGGTATATTGGTGGTGATGTTGGAGGAAGTACTAAATGAAGAACACCTTACAAAATATCCCTTAGCCTTAGAAATAATGGGGACATGATTGGGAGGCTGCAAATCCAAGGATTCAGAAAATGTGTTACAATGTTAGCCCACATTGTTACCCTACACCACTGAGTGAATTAGCTACAAGTAGACATCAAAATCCATCGTTGATTACAATGCTTTATCCAAAAGCATTTTGGGTTAAACATACTTCTTCAGGTTCTAGCAGATATAACACTGAATATGTTCAGAAACTCATAGTACATAGTGTTTGATTTGTAGAAAAGGCCAAGAAGAATCACCTAGATATGTAAAATTAGGATGGCGACTGGCCTCACCTTTTTTTTTTTTTTT